>CARXXK010000001.1:58593432-58684219 GCA_949089665.1 Macrosiphum euphorbiae | reverse complement strand
GCAGATGAAAAATATTAAAAATCCTTAGTCACAATTTTTTTTATAAGCATTTAAAGTTCAAAAATTGTAAAAATATGGAAAAATCACGAAAATTAGCGAATTATTTTGAGTTAAGAATTCGTAAAAATTTTTCTTTTTAAATCTAAGATTTGAAAATATAATACAAAATTACTCATAAGTTTGTCTACCTTAATCAATAAAAAAATCTCTACCGGAAAGTCAAATTAAATTTTTATGAGCGTTTGAAATTCAAATTTTTACAACATTGGATGTTCACTCGATTTCTCATGTAGCGATTTCCTTATTTTGTTGTAACTCAAAAACAAATAACTGTAGATACATGAAAATTTCACTGAATGTTTATATTAGCATTTCCTATACACCATACAATTTTGAAAATATTTTGACTCTTTTTGAGCTGTTTATGGACATTTACAGCTTTCAATTTTTTTTAGTTTTTTTTTTCTATAAATATCAATAAAGTTTTATCTGTTGGGCCAAAAAGTGTAAAAATTTATACAAGGCTCCTGATATATTGTTACAATATCAGTTGAAAAATTTTAAAAATACATACATTTGTTGATGTATAACGCGTTACCAGTACCTAATGGATATTGTGATATGATTAATTTGGAATTTATTATAGGTACCTATTATTATGTCAATTTTTGTTTAATACCATAGATATGTATATAATATGTCTTATACATAGACTGACATACCGTCTCCACTCAGAATCGTTTTCTTATACAATGATATTATATCGTTGAATTCAAATTTAATATCATCCATTATACAGTGACCCACTTGTAACCTACTGTACAGCAGAGCGACACCCACTTGCCCACCTTTTTTTTTTTAAGATTTCTGCTTTAAATTTCGAATAAATCTAGAATAATCAACGTTTGAAAATTCCGAAATTTCAAAATATTCAAGCTAAATTTTTAGAGGTTGAGAGGGTGAAATTGGGGAAAGTGGACTGACAAATCTCAAGTAGACATAATAACGAATTCAAATCTGTTTTAAAAAGTATTATCGCATTACTAGATCGATTAGTATGATGGAATGACAATTGGATGTTTCGGCTAAAATAACTGTTTAATATACAGGGTGGAGCACTAAAGTGGCCGATTTTCAATGAAAATCTATTTTTAAAATAGGCCGTTTCAGTGCCCCATCCTGTATTATAAAAAATAGTATTTCGTCAGGAACGTTTTTTCCAGACCAGCCCATCGTGCCATAAAAAACTTCGTTTCAGTAAATTAACTCAATTTTTAAATTAATATTATGAACAAATTATATTGTATAGAAATTGTTTATATCTTTGTATATTCATAATGAAATATCGTCGTCAAATTTTGTTCAGATTTCCATTTTATAAGTGGAAAAATGTTTCAAATATAAAATATATTATTATTCCTGAATCATGAATGTTAAATTTTTATATCTATACTCTTCAACTAGTTATATTATAATGATGTGACCTACTTTAAGTTTTATTTATTCTATATCGGGGATTGTATATAGCAGATAGCGGAATAGTAATTCATCTATACGCTTTCTAGATAATACTATACGTCTATGCCTATAAGGTATTAGTTTTAATATGAATACTTGAATACTTGCACACTAAAGCAGTTCGTTAAATTATAAAATATCTGATTACATACTTTAACGGTACAAACACACACACACACAAACACACACACACACACACACACACACACACACACCACACACACACACACACACACACACACACACACACACACACACACACACACACACAAACTTATATGCAGCGTATATACTGCGGATGGCATGGCCCGTAGGTAGTTGTACCCCATCTACAGACGAGTTTTATACTTTGGTCTTTGATAGAGGCCTTTTAAACGGCCTCGGAATATTTCGTTATTTCTTTTTTTCATTCGCTCTACGCCAACCCCCTCCCCCTCCCTCTCGTTTTTGAATCCTTTGTCGTGTCAAATTTTCAGTCTGACCTCGGCGGGTTAATTATAAACGGTGAGACCTCCACAACAATAATATATATACAATATACATATATCGATAGGTATGTACATAATGTACCTATATATAGTTATATGTATATAATATAATAACACACTCGTGAGCGAGCGCAAGTTTCCGTTTACGAGTACCTACACAGTAAGTAATTACTTCTCGTCAACAAAATTACAAGTTATATTCAGAGACCGATACCCCCTCTGGTTTGCGGGACCATTTATGCGCTCGTCGTGGCATTACGGTCACGTGCATTGTCGCGATCCGATAGTCCCCTTTCACACAGCATCTCCATATTACTATTATAATATCATGTGCCTTATAAGTTATAACTATATATAATATACCTACGTATGTGTTCGGCATTCGCCTAGGACCTTTGAATCTCGAGATGCAGACGCCACGTCGTGGCTAGCTTATATTATATTATTATTATTATATGCAGCTACTGTTAGGTACCTATATTTATATAGGTATAACCGTATAAGTATATGTGATATATATTATTAGAAATCTGAAATGTTTACCTACTGTTTGATCCATTTAAAGTAAGACACGTCTAGTTATTTTTTCAGAAAACACGAACGTTTTGTAAGACATTTCTTTTACACAATTTTAATAAGTTTTGATGAGGTGAGTATTGTACTAACATTTTGCGGAGTACCCTTGTAGCACTCCACTCAGCTCATCGCTACTTTAAATACTCATAAATCATAATAAACTACCCGTCCAAAATTATATTTGTATACATCGATGTACCCCAAAAAAAATGTTGCCTTCGAATAAGGAATTAAATATACAAATTGTAATTTAAAAAAATTATGGTGACAAAAAAAATATTGTTTTTATAACGAATTAAAATGATGTAAGCAAAATAAATAATTTCAAAAATGTAAATAGTTTTTGAAATAAGGAATATTTTTCGTTATATGGATCACCCCTATAATAGGTAATACATATAATATAATATTATATTGGGCAGAGAACGGAATTACATTTTACCAGAACATCGGAGGCATATACGTACCATGAGAGGTGCAAAATGCCCAATGTTATAAATCATAATATTTATTTTTTATTTTTTAAGGATTCCCTACATTGTCATCAAAACGTATTGATATTATCTTATATAGGTATTAAATAATTGTAAATAATTATGTTTATTAAGCAATAAAATGTACGCATATATTATATACTCAGAAAAGAAACAGAAAACAGTAATCAAATAAATTTGTTTGTATCCCCTTCCCGTTTGAATAAATCCTGGTTGCGCCACTGAACATCATGGAAGCATATTATAGGTCAGTGGCAGGGAATGCCGATTTCCCTTGTTTTTTCATTTTTATTTTCTTATAATAAAACTTTGCTATTTAATAATAGTAATACTATTCATATTATTAATTATTTATAGCATTTTAGCGCGTTGGCCGTTGCATACCTAGGGTGGATTATTATAAGTATATATAGTATATACCATACCAATGTACAAAACTATAAAATATAAAATTTAAATAAATTCATTAAAAAAACTCTAATTCGATATGGTAGATTTTCCACTATACTATATAGTTATGCTGTTCTTATACTAACAACACTTCGGGCTTTCCTCTGAGGATTGAGAAGTCAAGACTCAAGATGTTCGTGCTTTTCACGTGGCTGCTCTATTTAGATATTTCTCACATTTATTAGTATAAATCATACGTATAGTGATTTGCGAATTCGAGAAATAATAACGGACCTGTTGTACATTCGATTACTTTTTAAATTTCTTGTATAGAATAGATAATCATAATCCATGTGAAGGCCTGCTGCTTCGTCCAATTAATGACGACTATTTAGAAGATATCCTCACTTTATATATAATATTATGTTTAAATTACAAATCGTTCACCACAAATATTCTAATAAATAGATTTTTCGTAAATCATTTTTAAATCCTATGCTTATTCTTTGACAACTTTGCCACTAGCATATCATTAAGGCCCCTGCAAACTCTATTAATTTTTCATCAAAACGACCTTAGTGACTGACAAAAATTAAAGTACTTCTAGTGGTTCGATTTAAAAAATGTAAAGATATTTTAATTGTTCAACAAGTTTACTTTGCATCGGAAGGAGCCTATTTTTTATATTTTAGATATTTTTGAATAAATTCAATACTAAAAATTTATAAATTTATAAAATGTAAAATATTTATTCTTGTCAAGAATTTTCTAAAATTGAAAAAGTGGTCAAACCGATGCAAATTAAACTTGTTTACCAATACAAACATCTTTACATTTTTTAAATCGAACCACTAGAAGTACCTTAATTGATGTTAATGCGACGTCTATTTCACGTCCATAAATTGGTTTTGAATATTTCGATCTAGACATTAAATGACTTGTGCATGTGCGTGCGTGCGACCATAAACCAGATAAAAAATAACAATGTACATATTGTAAATTGATGTGGGTCCCGGGTGATGGTAGGGGAGTATACACACACTAATGATAATTTACTACACACACAAAGACGATCAGTAATCGCAGGAACGAAATAATTGCCTAAACACAACTCCTTAAATATGACACATTTGCAGGGGCCTTAAAATAAATCATACCTATAAAATGTTTTACTTTTTACTGATTATCCAAAGTATACAGATAGCGCCACAGCGGAGACTTCGTTGACTGACTCAGTGACTCGTCTTACTGGATCTATCGGTAGCAATAGCCATTATTAGTATTCTGTATTTCTGTCAATAGGACATTAGATGATAGTGAACCAATCTTGGAACTTGAGAGTTGGGATGTATATTCTGAATATTGCACAACGAGGATCTATTCCGTTAGGTTTCGAATATTCATGCAATATTTTCTAACAATGTCTAGACTCTATGGACTTAAGCTTAATTATTCAAATAAACATTACAATTAAATATTATCAAAATATATGATGTTCATTTTTAATCTTAATCGTATCGCCGGTTTTGAAATTTAATTATGTATACTTGAATCGGAAATCGATTAAAATAATGTTAAGCAATAATTATTATTCATGTACCTATTGTACCTACGAAAAAAACACAATGTTTTTGTTACTGATATAATAGTTATAGAAAACAATAATACTAAAGATAAAGCTTTATCGGCAAAAAAGTAATATTTTTTAATACATAATAATATAATATACCTACCAATATAATATATTAAATTGTTCTGCATTATAAAGGCAACTACCTACACTAACGAGTGTATCATCAATGTCACCGGGGACCAATTAGTGTAATATGCGTAATTCCACAGTATGTCATGATATGCATATTATCATAATATATATATATTATAATGGCTTAACATTTTTTATTTAGGAGCTTTCCAAAACATCAAAAAAATAATGGTCCAGTTAACAGATTATCGCGCGTACATACATACGCACCGAGCTCAGCGCCATCTCCGGGGTTAAGTCAGAAATTGATGACTTACCCCTCTACACCTATATATTACAGTGGACTGCGGCAGCAGCTGCTCGTGCCGGGTTAAAAACAACGCAATTTAAACGGTCATTAGGCGGTGGGGATAAACACACGTTATGTGTGTGTGTGTTGTAATTAATCGGCAATAATTATATACATAGAGACGGACTGGCCTCGGCGCAAAGAGATCGACGAGGGGCGGTGGATTTAGCCACTAATTATAGGCCGAAGTCCGCCACCACCGCCGCTACCATCGTTCCGGAATTAGACTGCAGCCGGAACAGTTTGTCGGGGACCCTTGCACCGAGAGAGCGGTAGGAGAGGAGGGGATCATCGCAGTTCCCGTAGATTTATCGAATACCCTCCACACCCGACCATCACCAGTCATTATATAATATATATGCCTACCTCCCCGACGACGAAGCCTCGTCTCACCCGTTCGCCGAACCAACTCGTCGTACTGCATGCTGCTTAAACACATCCCTCGCGATTCGGTCATTAAGCGGACGCGACCACCCCACCGCGCATATGCACGTTTTCGAGATTACCGCCACTCTCCTCGTCGGGGCCGGCAAACTGTTCATCCCCCCCCCCCATCCAACCAACACTCAAACTCCCTAGTTATATATACGTTTATATGTCCGACCGGGACGGCGATAGGTCGAAAAAAAGTTTCGCTTAATCGTCGGACGTTTATTTCGCGACTAATTGCCCACTCGCGTATAGTTATAAATACGCTCCGGAGGATGACTTCGACGCCGCGCCGCTTCCGACGGGTGGATATAACCAGCGGACCACTGGTGTAAAATTGTTGTTTTTCTAAACTGCATAATAGATGGAAGTCTTCGATTTTCTTATACCTGTACACAAAACCTTCGCTTTCACATCGTAATATAATTTATATTTCATTGTAATATTTTAATACACCGCGCGCTGTATCGTGATACGGGATTTGTTCGATTCCATTTCCGTCGACATTATGGATGAAGAGTGACGCAATTATTCGGTTCTAATAATATTAGAAGTATGTAGCATCGTATATAATATTATATACGATGCTACATATTTTGTATATATTATTGATTTTGTTAGGATATCGATAAATTTGTCCTGTATATAATAATATAAATCCTTCACTAAACGTGGCATACGTAATAAAAGTAACGATGTAGGTATAGTACCATACCTATAACATTTAAAGATGCTGATATATAATTATATTATATATTACATTTAGATTTAACTATTTTTGTTTTATTATTATTGTATTATAATATAATATTATGTCATTGTAATTGGCGGCAAATATTGACACGTTTAAATGGATTTTCCGTATAATATCCTCAAATATATATGCCATTTACATACCGATAAATGGTAAGCATCGTGGGGGGTTTATAGAAATGTTCGGGGGGGGGGGCTTTGACCGAACGTTTACAAAAATAAACACAATAAGTTACAAAACTTTTTAAATATATACAAATGCAAAGTTGTGTAGGAATTACTATAAATCTATTTCTAATAATTTTTTTATCACGCTAAGATTTTGTGAATAATTGTTTATAAACAAAACTAGTGTTATTAAGTTATAGAAGAAGGCCGTTTATAAGTAATATTTGTAAATTCACATTTTACTTAATATCCATCTATATTATTATCTACAGATAAAAAAAATCACTTCTAAACATTTTATATAATCATAAATAGCTACGTAATAATTAAATAATCAGTGTTCACTGCTTAATCATCTTGTTTGAATTTACTTAAATCTACTCCCGTGTAATGCATTTAATTAAACTTCCGCATAAACATAACATTCATAATATTAACCATATTATAAAGGATCTCCCGCTCAGTTTTGTTTAAAGGTACGAGAAATACTGTTACCGTGTATTATATAACTTATTATTAGATATATTATGTACTGGATTATTCAATTACCTTCCATGCCTCAAGAGTCAAGAGGGTTGAAGTTTGGTCATAATAAGGGTAGCTTTGAAATAAGTTTAACACATTTCAAAAACTGCTGTAAGCACAACAAACCGTGGATAGACATAAAAGGTGAAAAGCGTCATTAACTTGCCCGGCGTGGCCTTAAAAAAACAGGATTATATAATAATATTTATGAAACGACAAAAAAAAATGTGACCGATTTGTCTATCTAATGGCATGTGTGATTAGATTTTCACAAAACAACTTACTAAAATACTTACTAGAGAATTGGAAAAGTGGACACATTCTTGTAGATAAATTACATCGAATTGCCAAAAGCGTGCACTGACTAAAATATATTATGCAAGTCGTTCATGTTGTGTGCGCTTCATATTATTTCGTCAACAATTTCGATGTGACTACGTCGTTATATTACACTGACGACACTTTAGTAATGATTATTTCAACTAGAACGATGTCCTATATTATAAAACCTATTCATAATTTATTTTACTTGTCAATGCCCCTTATTATAATAATATTAATATATTATAGAATAGTATAAAAACCAATAGTGGTCAAATTGTAATTAAAAAATTGTTCATTACTCCTTAGTAGGTGATATTTCAATCATAATTATTATTCGACCACCGTACGCGTAGTTTAGGATTTGTTTGATGCTTAAAATGTTAACGAAATTAGGATAGAAATTATTATTAAAGACGTGTCCGGCTCAAATTTATTGATCGTATTTTTTCCCTCTTTCCAATTTTCCAATCGACAATAAAACTCTAGCTAACGACTTTGGCCAAGTTCTAAGAGCCTATATAACCATCCCCCTCGATATATATAATTACCTCGATAGGCCATTACCGTTAATGAAGTTTTTGGTTTGAATATTAAAACTCCACTGATGGCTTGAAAATATAAATTGGAATGTTGTATAAGTTTTTAACGGCATTTGGAAACTTTTTTTTTCTTACCGAGTTGATGGCATCGATGAGACTTCATCACATTAATAGGTTCACTTACAATTACAAAGCATAAGATTAAAGGATTGAAAAGTTTACGGATTGACGGATTTCACAAATGCATTAAAATAATGGGATGTAGTGGTACCTACGCCGAAAGTACATTATATAGGAATCCAAAAATTTCTTATGACAGTCACGTATTATCTTTTGTCAATACAACAATAGGGCTGGGGTTTTAATCAGGGTTTGGAACCGAAATTTTTTACCGGTAGTTTAACTGGAACCTTTTGAAAATATTGGAACCTGAACCGTACCGAAACCCTTTTTGGTTTTCTTAGGAACTTAAGCCGGAACCGGAACCGATAATTGTCGGAAGAGAATTTTCGGTTTATTTCGGTTTTTTCTGTTCTAGTATTACCTATTTAATTATTAAATATATCTAGGTAGGTAATACATATTAAATAATAATAGTTGATTCATAAATTTGATTATAAATGTATACTGATCAGTCAATCGGCTTTTTAAATACAGAATGTAATTATTCATAACTCATAAGGTTATTTTAATTTATTATTATATTGAATTTTAAATAAACTATACCTACATTAAACTATACGTAAATTGTAAATAAACTACACATTTTGTCTTTAAACCACAAAAAATACTATTCTTTTATGTCTATTCTAGATTAAAATGTAAAAGTAAAATAAATTATATTTCAGTCTCTTATTATATTATATATTATGGTCTCATATTAAATTTGACCGAAAATTACCAAGAACGAATTCAGATTTTGAAACTTAAAAGTTGAAATAAGAAAAAGTCAATTAATTAAAATTACTTTTAGTAGAAAAGTAATTTCGTCATTTTAATTTATACTAAAAATCATCAGTTACTTATTAAACTAGGTATCTATACAAAACATGGTTTTTATAGAAACAAATCTTTATATACCTATTGTACAATTTCTGGTACAGTAAAACTCCATTAAGGGGATTCGATGCAGCGTATTTATTTCATGATTTAGACCTAAAAATCTGACAAAAATACGCCTACTTAGAATTATCAGATTTCAATTTTGTAAAAAGATTCGAGTTCATTGACAATTTTCCTAGGTTATTGTGTGAATCAATTTTCGATATTTTTTTTAGAATTCACGTTAAATCATATTTTGATTTCTCAATTTTTTGAAAATTGTTTGTGTCTTTCTTCAAAAAGTTAAACAGTTATTCAAAAATCGACTCCCACAATAACCTAGAAAAAAGAACGATGAATTCAAATATGTTTACAGAACTAAAATCCGATCATTCTAGGTTATCGTATTTTTATCAGGCTTTTAGGTCTCAATTGATTGAAATTAGTTTCTCGTTGGAACAAATATTTTAAGATGTGACATGTGCATGCGGGTGCGAACCACTGATTTCGAACGTATCTACGCACACTAATGATAATTTACTTCGCACACAAACACACTGCGAAACGACTATAATACATCGAATTGCCTATACACGACCCCTTATTAAATCACCGCCTCGAACCCCCTTAACGGTCACCTCTATAAGACGGTCACTACTATGCAACGGTTAATTTTTTTGGTCCCGTCGAGTGTTATCCTAGTGTTATATTACCTCTGTAGGACGGGCACCTCTAAATAGCGGTCATTATTTAAAGTCCCTTCGGTGACCGTTATATGGAAGTTCTACTGTATAAATGTCCGTAGTTCAGGCTGAATTTAACAACCCACAAGGCCACAGCTACAGAGTAAGTTATCATAAGGATCTAAGGGCTGTATGAATTGGAATCTATTGAACAATGACCATTTATTTCAATATCCTATTTAACAGAAAATTATGTACCTTGTACAAATTATCTATATATTAAAATTAATTTACAAGAACCTATAATTTAAGATAATATAACGAGGCAGAGTTCCATTCTCAAGTGTTGAGTAAGCTAATTGGTGATATAAATAACTACAAAGTTGGTCACTTCACCACATGCATATCTTACAAAATTCTAGTCTATTATTTAAATAAAACTACTTTTTATAGAGACCATTGAGTATTTAAGTGTTTGATTGGATCAAATTATACGATGCACTGACTTCCACTTCTTACAACATGAACCAACCCTATGTCCCTATTGTTTTTAATTTGTTTTGGGTGTTCTTAAAACAAAGTCATAGTAAACTTACTAAGTCCTTTAACTCAATAAGGCTATACTATAGTTTTATTTTATCATTTTAGATAACATCAACATGTATGAAGTTTATACTTGTTTTTTTTTTACTTTTTGAAAATAATATATACCTCTAAATACCGGTATTTACCGGTACCAGAACCGAATATTTATTTTTTTGAAGAACCGAATATTTACCTACCGAAGACTTCCCGGTCAACCAGTGGCAGCTTGTGAGGTTCACCTGAGGTGGTGCACAAGAAATTTATAAGATGGTAAAAATATTAATTTTGTTATAGGTGCATACCAAAATAATGTATTATAATAACGCAATTAATGGATAACGTACGGTGTTATCGTTTCGACGAACGATGCGACATCGCGACACGATCAAAATAGGTTCGGTGGACACAATAAATGTGCTCCAAACTACCATATATTACTAACCGACTTGTGGAGGCATGTAGCTAATATTTACAAGACCAAATTATTTAATGGTTCATAAACACATTTCTCAATATAAAAAACTGCAAAAAGTATTTTTTTTATTACAGACCATGCACATAATAATCAATCATATGTTACCTACTATTGGAAATCTAATTATTTTTTATAATTTTTTTTGGGTGGTTCGAGTGCTCCTGTACACCATACCACGAGCCGCTACTGCTGTCAACCCTCTATAACGATAACTGTAACTATGCCTCTCATAGAAATAGAGTTTCATAACTAGCTTGAGCTAATGAAAGTTGGTTCAGGATTTTGGAATTTGGGACAATCAATGTTATAAGTATTTGATTTTAGTTAATAATAAATAAACGATCCTATATCTTAGTCCGTGATGGTCTTCGATGATGAACGGCCAAGCAGTTTGCAAATAGTTCAATCCTCATGTGGCGGTGGCAGTGTGCCACAATAAAAAATAAAAGGCTATAACAACTAATCCACGCCTACCACAAGACAATCATCCTAGAACTTCTACCAGATCAAGGCGCTCACGTGAAATTAGTCATTTTTAGATTCTGAGTGGAACGATGAATGTATTGATTTTACAATGATTTTTTTTTTTTTTTTTATGTCTGTGTACACGATAAGTAGTCGAAATAATGCTTCGATTTTCAACTTCAGTATCTTGTTAGATTGGAAAGTGAATATCGTTGGTGCATTGGGGAGGTCAAAATTTAAAATTCCCAGTAATTTTCAAAAGCGCCAAGAAAAACCAAAGAAAAATTAAGGAAAAACGGGAATTTTTATGCAAAATCGATTTTTCACAAAATTGAATTTGGTTTTTGGTGTAACTTTAAAAAAAATGACCGTAGGCACATGCCATTTTCACTGGTTGTTTATATTTGCATTTTCTATACACGATCAAATTTTCAAAATATTTTTATTTATTTTGAACTGTTTAGGGACATTTTCATTTTCCATTTTTTTTTTAGTTTTTATTCTAGAAATATCAATAAAATTTTATTTGTTGGTTAAAAAAGATTTGAAAATGTAATACAAGATTCCTTATAAGATTATCTACCTTTATCAAAACAAAAATGTCCATAAGAAAGTCAAATTAAATTTTTATGAGCGCTTATGAAATTCAAATTTTTACAACATTGGATATTCACCCCATTTCTTATGCAGCGATTTCCTTATTTTGTTGTAATTCAAAAACGAATAACTGTAGATACATGAAAATTTCACTGAATGTTTATATTAGCATTTTCTATACACTGTACAATTTTGAAAATATTTTGACTTTTTTGAGCTGTTTACGGACATTTTCAGTTTTCAATTTTTTTAGTTTTTTTTTCTATAAATATCAATAAAGTTTTATTTGTTGGTTGCGAAAGCTTGAAAATGTAATACAAGGCACAATTTTTTTTTATAAGCATTTAAAGATCGAATTTTAACAACATTTATCAAAATCTCGAAAATTATCATTCATTGTAATTAATAAATTATAAAATGTTCAGTTTTCATAGCTAAGGATTGCAAAATTTAAAACAAAGGTTTTCATAAATAGTTCATACTGTAACCAAAAAATCTAAAAAATATATGAACATAGTGTTTTTTACAGACATTTTTAATTCAAATTTGGATGAAATTACATAATAAAAAACCTAGAATAACTACTTTAGTTATTTTGTTGTGATTGTATAATATTATTCGTGGGTACTTGAAACTTCTAAAGTATACTACTATATATCTATGATAGTATCAGGGTTTGTTGTTGGGGTATAACGCGTTATAAGTACCTAATGGATATTGTGATATAATTATTTTGGAATTCATTATACTATTATAGGTCAATTTTTTTTAATACCATAGATAAGCATATAATATGTCTTATACCTAGAAGGACATACCGTCTCCGCTCAGAATCGTTTTTCTTATACAATGATATAATATCATCCATTATACAGTGACCCACTTGTAACCTACTGTACAGCAGAGCGACACCCACTTGCCCACCTTTTTTACTATTTTACTGATGATATTATCCATATGGCATATTAGATAATATATCATACACATCGTTTATCTATGCTGTACCTATATCTATTTTTTGTTAAAAAAGCAATTTTGTTGGTTCTTAGTTTTTTTTTATGATATTGTCATACCCTCTAGGTTCTGATTGATGGGCGCCCTTGTACCAGATAAGTGAGATACTAATAAAGAAGATATTTTTTAATGTTAACTTATAATATTGTAAAAGGGGGACGAAGTGGCCGAGCGGACTAAGGCGTTGGTTATGACGCACACCGTCACCGGTTTGAATATCGGTCGCTCGGTCTACTCTCCGGGCAGACATCTGTCTGGAGTGAGAGGCCGTCATCCCTCGACCAGGCATGGCAGAAACGGGTGCGACTCGTTTGCGCACATTTACCTTTTTTACGACACGTTTGCGCACAAAATCACAACTCGTTTGCGCACACATATTTTGGGTTTAAATTATAAAGGTACAACTCATTTGCGCACATTTAACTTTGAGCAGAACAGCACATTTCCCTTCTTACTTTAATATAGGCTTAGGACCATCTGTTTTGTACAGGCGTGATTAAAAAAGTGCATGTCGTGTGTGTCTGTTCTGAATAAATATATAATTGTACAATTAATAAGAAGTAATAGAAGTTCTATGAGTGTTTGTCATTTTAAAAATTTTTTATTTTTTTATTATTAACTAACCTTACTACATCACTCAAGGAACATTTTTTATTTGCACACCTAAAATGTGTAACACTAGATTTAAAAGTTCGAAATTCTCTAAATTTATAACTATCTATATTTATACACTTTTTACCTCGACGCCTTTCAAAAATATCACAAATTTCGATATCCATAGTCACTAGTCAGTATAGGTAGTACCGCTTTCTGGCAAACGACTGCTTAAAAATATTATGTTTAATACACGTCGATTATTTTCAATGATGATAATGACTAATGATATATTTAATATTGATATGCCGGTCATTTGCACTAATAATTTGTACCGATAATCAATTACTTTAGGTAAGTCCAAATTTAAAAATATAAAATTTATGTTATGCAGTGTTTATATTGTGCGCAAACGAGTCGTCCGTTTTTAGGTTAACGACGGTATTAGTTGTGCGCAAACGAGTCATCGATATCTAGGTAAACAATTTGGATTGTGCGCAAACGAGTTGCACCGGGCAGAAACCGGTGCTTGTAAATTGCGCCCACATTAAGCAGGTAGTAAAAATACTATTTGCTAAATTGCTATTACCAAATTGCGCCGGGATTTTTTGGTTTCTAAAATAGGTATAGTAAATTACGCCCATAGTATCTAAGTGACCTTGAATTCATCGTTACCTACCTTGAATTCATCGATAGGTACCTATTATGTGTTATTTAAAAATAATGTTGTTCATTTATTGGTGGATAAGCCAATCGTTTATCACTATAATCGTTATGATATTAGCGATATCAATGCCTTTACGCGTATGCAACGACTTTACGTAGGTATAGGTAATATTTTAGTAAGCCATTTGCTTGCAACAGTGAAACATGGATATTATACATACTGGATTTAGACAGAAAGAATAAATGATGTTATAATCTACCTAACTTATACATTTTCAAAATTAAAACGTGAGTTGTCTTCGGGTGAACAAAGTGGCGATGTAGTGAAAAACGTGTGAAACATTTATGAAAACGATAGGACAAAAAAAATAACATAATTGAAAAAAATGTGAATCAGTTATAAAAAAGATATTCAAAAATTACAATAACAAATTGTGTCCACTGGTGCAAAGCGGAAAGCAACCGAAGATACCCATCTGTGAAAGACCAGCAAAAATACTCCATAGCATAGCAACTGTTCAGGATATGAGTTTAATCAAGGTTAGTGATTAGTAAATTTCTATGCAAAAATTTTTACCTGAAAAATACCGGGCGCAATTTACAATTGTTTCGCTTCGTTGGGTGCAATTCACGTTTGCCCGCAGAAAAATACGGGTGCCCAATTTGAAGTTCTGCCAAACTAAAAACACGCGTGCTTACAAAAACATACAGTACCCTTCCCCACAGTTAAAAACCACCCAATTGCCACGGGTTAATTAATAAAATAATAATAATAATATTAAAAAAAAAAAACAGATAAGGGAAAGAATATTGTAATATAAATATTATAATACAGTTCTGAATCGATATATTTATTATCTATTTTTTTTGTAACAATGATAGTCTCAAATGAAATAAGTATAAGTTGCTCTAAAATCTCTAAAAAGTAAACCCTATCTTAAAATCATTAATCAATTGAACGAAACAAAAACAATAGTGACATATTATATAAATGTTTATTGTTGATGTGTATTGTGTATATTATTATTAAATATTTGTTGGGGGTTTTTCTTAAAGACTCGATGAAATGTACAAGTTTTTGGAACCCCTCCCGGATCTTTTAATTTTTCATCTGTATTTGCATTATATTTCCTTATTTATCTTCATAGTTTATGTTTATTGTCAGGTTCAAATCCGGTTTTTATTATATACAAATTAATTAATAAAAAAAAAAAATATTGTAAAAACATTTGGTAGGCAGATATTGAAAAAATAAATGTATATTTAGGTAGGTAGGTACGTTTTTTTAAATGTACACAAGTCAAAAACTGGAAATTAAAAATAAAGTTTAAGAGTAAAGCCATTCACGATATAAATGTTGATAAGTTTTTAATTCACACATAATATAATAATTTCTCCTGAACCGATTTTTGATATTCTATAAAATTAGTTTTAATACTTTTAATGTCATTATGTAAAATTTAAAACTATAATATAAATAAAAAATAAACCTTAGATGTTAAAATTGTATGTTTGCGAGTTTACACATTTTTGTAGTTTGATAAATTTCATAAAAATGTTGGACTTAAAACAGTTAAAAAAATTGAAACTAATTCAAATTTTTGAACCATTTTTTAAGGAACCTTGAATTACATTTTCAAGTGTTTTCACTCTAAAACAAATATCTTATCATACATCAATAAAAATAAAAACATTTTCCTATAATAGAAGCGAGTTCAGTTATATACTTGATTAGTGTTTGAATCAATATGTTTGTGAGTTTTAGTTCAAGTTTGATAATTTTTTTTTCTTTTCTAAAATGTCTGTATATAACATTTTTCATGATTTATTCATTGAATAGACTATAGATGTATAATTTACTTTTATAGGAAGTGGATCAATTTGGATGAACTATCTAAGTGACCTTTTTTTTTAAATTTAAGGCACCAGGAGTTTCTACAAGTAGTTACTTACAAAGATATATTTAAATTCCAAATTAAATTATCTGAATATTGTAAATGTTTGTATTAGGTAGGTATGTATTATTTAATTTTGGAACAATATACCAAGTATTCAGTATTTTGTTGAATAAAATAATTGAGTTCATTATTTACTAATAATTCATAATTGTTAAAATCTTTGCAATTTTTATCATAAGTAAAACCTTTTTACACAAACAAATTTTCATTTGATTACTACAAAAAAAAAAAACAGTTTAATTAATGATGAGAAAAATTATAATTTCTTTTCAAAGAAATAATTAAACAAATGGTACATATTTTACAAAAAAATAAAAAAAATATACTTAAACCCCAAGTCTTCAAGTTGGAAATAGGGGGAAGTAGATTCTGAATTAAGATTTGTCAAACTGCTGAATTAAAATTTGCATTAATTAAATTCAAATATTTACTAATATCATCAAAAGAAACATTAGATATATTAAATTTAGGTAATGTTAAAAAAAATAAAATTGTTTGTAGTTAAACTGATAAGGCTTATACACTATAAAAGAGAAGATTTTGAAACTGTTGCACAACTTGTTTTAGGACAATCTAAATTCTCGGCAATTAGTTTGTCAAAGAAATCTTCACTTTTCCCAGCGTGTTTTTTTTTTGTATCGTTAAATTTAGGTTTTTGCATAAATGCACCAGTTTTTTGCAACTGCTTTGCCGTAAGATTTCCTTTTTTCTTGTTTTTAGTAATTTTTGTATTAATAGTTAAATTTTTGTCACTATCTGCTAATTCAGTCTCACTTTGAACTGATATATTTGTAAGTGCTGATTTAGAAGATGAATTAACGATTAGATTGGCCTTCATGAATGGGTCAACATCTTTTATCTTCAAATTACTTGTTTCTATGATTTTAGATAGCATTTTATAATAAAAACACAAATCAGAAGAGGGACCACTAGCATTTGTAGCCAATCTGATTTCATTAAAAATGAGCTCTGATAAATTAAATTTCTTCGAACCAAATGATGAAATGTGATGCTGAAACAAATAAATTTATATGACTAATAAAAGCATATTATACAGTTGAGAATAATATGAAATGTTAGTAAAAAAATAATTTATTTAGTTTAAGGTTAATTTAAATAAAGAAAACCAGTGTTTAAAACAAGGCTAAAATTTAAGTTTAATACTTATATACATTTAATCGTAAAAACTTACAACAATTATATCATTATTGGCAATTTCTGGTTGTTCAATTAACTTAATAAATTGCTCAATGCCGTATCTTAAGTGCTTTGTAAACAATAATGAATATGAACATAACTGAGATATAATTTTTAATTGATTGAGTCCATTATATTTAGGAACCAAATCAGTTAGGTAAGGAATAGGATCTTCACCATTCTTATATTTTTTCACAATGAGTCCTAATTCAGTTTCTAGTTGTAATACTTCTGTTGCTTTGGGATTCATTTTTTTACACTAAAATTAAAATATATATATATATATAAAAACTAACTAAAATATGATATAAACATTTTTTCTAAAAATTATATATTACAATTTCGTCAAAAAAATATGATTCAATTGCTTTTCCAATAGCCTTTAAAACAGTCCCATCATTTTGTGACATTTGAAAAGCTTTTTTCAAATATTGTACTCCCAAATTAAAATCTTTATACATAGGTGGAAGAGTCATCAATGATTTAGCACATTTAACTACCAAATGAGGGTCCTTTGGTCCAATGTTCATAATGGTTCTACAAAAAAATAAATAAACTTCTAAATTAAAACTGTGTTTTAATAAATATTTACTATTAATAATAATATTTATGTCCTATGCTAGATTTAAAATTGTATTTATGGTGACTACTTTTAAAAGTCCCCAAAATTTTCTCACAAATAGGTTATTATAATTATTTTTAACAAAGCAAATTGACAATCGCACTATGAACTACAATGTATCAATGCAACATTTTAGAGAATTACATTCGAAAAGTAATTTTCTAGATCAAAGATTAATAATATACTATAATCAGAGGTTTACATACTTGATCATATCTGCAAATTTTTGGTTTTCTTTATTTATAGATATATCATCCATAACCAACCTATGGTAATTGAAAAGAGGATTTTTTCCATTAGACAACATAATTGCTTGATGAATTGCATTTATTTCATCATCAGCTGGTATCAATTTATGTGTCGACGATAATTGTCTTTGAGCTGTCAATGCAAGTGAATGAATATAATACCAATGAGAAGTATTAGGATCTAAATCACATGCTTTCTTTGCCATATCACAAGCTTTTGACAAATCGACAAGATTTTCACCGTATTCAATTAATACAGCTGCACGTATTGCATGTACAGAAGCTCTTAATTTAGAATCCATATTTGCAAATGATGAAATATCTTCCAATAACTAACAAATTAACATTTAGTTTAATAAATTGTATTGTAAACTAAGTGAAACATATAACATGATGTAGGTGGAGGAGAATGAATTATTATTCTATTTCTAATTATTTGATATAACATTTATCAATTAATTAATAAAGGTTCTTCAAAATCTTTTCTAGAAGGTAAGAAAATCTTGTTGGTATAATTTAGGAGGTTGAAGTAAAAATTGATTATTACCCGGTTCATGTTAACACTAGCCAACATTTAATAATATTCATGACGGCTAATGATTGTCCAGTTAATGTCGACGTTATCCAAATTTTACCATTACCCGTAATATATACACAAATACAATGACATTTTGAAGACATTGAGATCAATTTTAAGGTATTGCTTATATTATTATCATGAACCTATTTACCCCATTCTATGGTAAGGCGGGTTAAACAGTATGAACAGTATTATCATATTTATCATTAAAAATCATCCGGTACCGCTATGCTACGCATGTAACATTTGATTTAAATACTTTATCACTGATACACAATATGTAGGTATATAAACAAAATATACTTTATGTATTAAAATAAAAACAAATAAATACATAATAACTTACCCATTTACATTCTTCTGTAAGATTTGTAGCAAATAACATATGAATGAATGTCGCCTCCATAATATGTCGAAGACCAGCATTAATAGATAAATAAAACTCATCAGTACCTTTATCTAATTCTTCAAGCCATTTTCCTATTTCTAATATTTTTATTTGAGCTATTTCGTATTCACCCTTATGAAAAAATTCATAGGAAATAATTAAATTACCTATAAACCTAAGAAAATAGATCAAAATTAATAATTTAGGAAAACAAATATTATACAGGGTGATTCACTAAGCGTACAACGGTCATTATCTCAAAAACATTAGTACTTTTTGAGATGACTGTACGCTTAGTGAATCACCCTGTATAGGTACAGTGGCATATTTAGGCCAGGGCCTTGGCCCCTCCGGATTCCTTCAAGATGATAATAGTAGTATTTTTATCATGACATTAAAAAAAAGAAAAGTGAGATTTTATTTTAACTTACAAACCCTCCTAAATTTTCTTTTTAGTTAATTTTATAGTATACAATGTTATTATATAAAATATAATTTCTAAGTAATAAAACAATCATCATCATTATTAATATTTTTTATTTTTTTATAAAGAAGGTATTTGTTATAAAAACTAATTAAAAATATAATATTTTACATTTTATTTTTATTGATAAGCAAACTCACTACAAATCTGTCCTACTTGTACAAGCATTTTTTGAAGGATACCTAACTAGAATTTGTGGGATTATCTTAAGAGGATGTCGGATCTCAGCGCAATATTTGTTTTTTTCTCAGATCCACATGTAACATAGATAAAATGCTTTCACCAAAAATTATTTTTATGATTTTTGATTAATCTTAAAAGTAAAATTACCTTATACAAAAATTATAGAGGACAATATTTTTGAGGGTATGATATATTGGTTTTATAATTTATTTTATTTGACTTTGTATTCGACTTTCAAAATAAAAATATTTTTGGTTAATTTAAATGATATCTAAATTGTTTTGAAACAATATTAAAACAAATCGATGTATCTATCGATTTTCTATTGGGTTATATTACTCTTGGAATAATGGATCAAAAAAATGTTTCTGCATAAATGTGTTTACTGTTTTTGTACATATGTTGCCAGAGAGAAAAAACAAATAATGCTCTGACATTTCTTAATAAAATATTTGCAACATTAATATTATGCAACGGTCGAAGAGGATATCATTGGTATAACCAGCATAATATCTATTGAGGTATATTGTTAAACTATATTGTTAATATTATACATATACAAATGTATTAATCAATTAAAAATGGTTTCATATTTCAATATAAGTTTTAATAAATACCTAGCATTTTATTTTAAAATACTTACATACCTTTCTAATGTGAATTCAGATGAAGATATATTTAAGTTGTATTCTCCATATTTATTCCATATCGATAAAATTACATTTTTCTTATTGTTTGGTTTTATGTTCCACGTAAATAAACACTGAATATTATTTATTTGGTTTACAATTCTTTTGGTATTGGGGTCCTTGACTAAAGCAGATACTAGTCGGTTTTTTCCAAATGAGTTTATTGCACATTTTGTGTAGTCAAAATGTTCAACTGAAGCACCTTTATTTGAATATTTTGGAAAAGCATATAAATGACTCTTCGAAGATATGAAATTATGCAGAATATCTTGCAGTATCTGAATAGCATCATTAATGTTATTTTTTGACACTGAACAACTATCACCATTATCTGCATTTTTGTTTACTTTTTTGATTTCAGTAAGTAGTTCTTTGACATATTTTCGAGTATTTTCAGCTATTTCAAATTCTATTGCATGCGTTGCAATCTTTGTTTTCTTCTCACATTCATTAAAAAACAATTTAAACATTGACGCAAACATATTTATTGCCTAATAGGGTAAAACATAATACTTAAAACAAAACATTTTGTTATAGTCTATTACTGTAATAAAAATCCATTCAATAATATTATTATACTTTTTGTTTCAATACTTACAACTAGAAAGTGAATTCCTATATAAGAGAATAGTGTAAAATTGAATTTTCTTCCAAATACCACCAAGTATCCAAGTTATAAGTTATACCTAACTATAATATATATTGATAATTACGTATTTTAGTATTAATATTTAAACCTAAACAAGGACTGGATGAAATAATTAAAAAACTTACCTTTTAAAAATCTAGTCGAGAGTGCAAGACCATAGAATAATATAATATTATTTATAGATGCAAATATTAAAATATAATAAACATCAGAATTGGATTTAATCTATGGTGAGATCATCAAAATGTTTTTTTTAATGCGGGTTAGGTAAGGTCTTAGAATAAAAAAAAATCACGGCGACGCCAGTACGCCACTAAAGAAACTATTTTAATCCATAGTAAAAACCATAATCCGATATGGCGGACGTTTCAATCTATTTCTACCGGTATGATATGGCCACAGACTATATGAAAACAGATAGCTCACTCGGGATGTAAACAAAAACTATGAATATTATCACCGCGACCAAATCAGTGTGACCACAGTGAGGGCATAACATTTCGTTTGGTCCATGACAAAAAAATGACGCGATTGATACCTGCCGCCAACATTGAAATTCATACTAACTACCCTTCTATTCTATAGGATCTGACCTTTTACATCCCTTAGAAAATAGGTTATCTTGGCCTTTAGTTGCTGTTTGCACGATTTCCATGTGACTTATTAGTTGACCACTGACCAAGTGTGTAGTTTACTTAATTTTTAGTTTACAATTTAGTTGCACTTCTTAATTTTAAAATGGATAGTAAAAAAACATTTTCATATAGTCTGTAGTATGGCCATAGAAAAATATAGAAGCGAAACTCGATCAGCTGATTGGGGTCTTGTTTACCTCATAGGAATGGATAGGACCACGGACCATAGATTTTCACTAACTTTAAACCATGAACTAAGATAATAGTATCTATATCCGTGCTTTAAACCACGAACTAAGATATACAGGACTGGACACGAGATGAATATTGTGGTTACGAAATGTAGTACAACAGGCGGAGTTCGGGGGGATATTTTCCTTTTAGCATTACTACCGCCGTCTTAGTGAATACTTATGGAACTAGAAATTTGTATGATGTTTTCTAGTTCCATAAGTATCCATTAAGACAGCGCTAGTAATGCTAAAAGGAAAATATCCCCCCGAACTCCGCCTGTTGTACTACATTTCGTGGTCACCCCCTCACACCCTCCGACTTTGTAGTGTTTAGTCCTGTATAATATCTTAGTCCGTGCGTTAAACGCGCAGCTTATCACGGCCATGAATATATGTACAAGAGGCACGGTCACGGTCTTATATCACACGCATGAACATTAGAGGAAGGACGCCGAACTGTGTATATAAAAGTGGTCCGGAATTATCGCATTCCGCCAGAATGCGCGTCGGACCGTAATGATGTCGTTTTTACATATTGTACAGCATAGGGAATTTATTGGTTTTTTAATATTATATTCTAAATGGTGTAACTTATGAATAATTACTATAGAACATTTTTTTAAAACCAAATTGCCCTCGATCGAATATATGTGTTTCCAATAATATACGACTTTTATAAAAAAAAGATATAGTTGTTGTCTCTTTTTATAAAAGTCGTATATTATTGGAAACACTTATATTCGATCGAGGGCAATTTGGTTTTAAAAAAATGTTTTATAGTAATTATTCATAAATTTCACCATTTAGATTATAATAATAAAAAACTATTAAATGTCCTATGCTATACATGTAAAAACGACATCATTACGGTCCGACGCGCATTCTGGCGGAATGCGATAATTCCGGACCATGTTTTTACGCTTCGTTCTGCTGTGTTCGGTGTCCTTCCTCTAATGTTCATGATCACACCACAGAATAGATGAAATTTCATCTATTCTGTGATCACACGGCACGGTTATCTACACAGGTTGGATAACGGCTGTTATCGCGCGTCTATGTATGGTGGACTCGCGAACATCAGGGTTGCCATCCGTACGATATTTATCGCACGCATACGATTATTTCATGATTGTGTACGATGTACGATAAATCTTTACTATCGTACACAAAAATGAGATAATTTAATAATTTTACTAAAATTCAAAAATAGATTTTTGTACTTTCTGAATTATTTGTTGTCTTATATTAATCGGTTGACTGTTATCTTTTTTATTGGTTTTGGTGCGTTGTTTAATGTTATATGTCCTGTTCTGGTGTTCTGTGACTGTCTTTTAATATTAAAATTTAGAATTTTTTTGTTATATACTTGGTTTAAAAATTAAATTTTTCGAAATTCTAAAATGGAAGTTGATCCAGATATTCCAGAGTGTAGTATGACTAGTAGCCCTTCAACTCCAAAAAAATTCGAATGAATAGAGGCGGTGACATGGCAAAGAGTGAAAAACCGAAACCTCGTTCACAAAAATCTCTTGTTTAAAACGTGGTTAATGGCACTTAATGCCAGTTAAATGTAACGAATATGAAGCATACTGCAAATATTGTAAGCAAACACTAAAAACAGAAATTACTGTTTTAAAACTTCACGCACTTGGTAAAAAACACAAATCAATTATGTTGAGTGGACATAAAAAACAACCACCTGTTTCTCTGTTCACAACGGAAACTGATTCAGATATGAAAAAAAAACAATTGGTATCCATTGCCAAAATAAAATTAGCAGCGTATTTTGCTGAACATAATGTGCCGTTTTTAGGAGCCGATCACTTGTCAGAATTACTTACGAAAGTATTTCCTGACTCAGAAATCGCGAAGAATATTAACGTTAACAGAACTAAAACGACAGCGATTATTAAAAATGTAATTGGTAGTTCTCAAAAGTTCATTTTATCTGAGAAATTAAAAAAACAAAAATTTAGCCTGATGACAGACGAGTCAACTGATATTGGTACAATAAAAACTTCCTGTGTAGTTGCAAGGTAATTAAATATATAATATACTATATAGTACTTTTTAATATAAATATAAATTTTTATTACAGATTTTATGATGAATCTAGTGAAATGATAGCAAGCGTTTTTTGGCAACTACACAATGTTTATGACACAGATAATCCTAGTTCAGCCAGTGCCGAACACCTTTATAACGATTTGATTTCCACGCTTAATGAGTATGAAATACCATTAACCAATATAATTGGTTTTGGTAGTGATGGATGTAACGTTATGATGGGCCAACATAACTCTGTTGTTTCTCGACTGCGTGAGTCATGTCCAGGTATAAAACACTTACAAAAAAGTGTGTTTGAATTTTTTTCATGTGACTTCATTATGTTTTTAGGCATTTTTATAATGAAATGTGTATGCCATTCGGCCCACTTATGTGCAAGTGAAGCATGTAAACAATTGCCTCATAAATATTTTCAATTTTCTAAAGAGTAGTTCAAAGAGGCAAGCAGAACTTAAACAATTTCAGATGTTTTTGAATCTTAAACCCCACAAAATGTTACATCCTTCACAAACGCGTTGGTTATCTCTAATTGCAGTAGTCAGTAGAATATTAGAACAATGGGATAGTCTGAAACTCTATTTTACTGACACTTACTTAAGTCAACGTTTGATTTCAACTGAGACTATATACTGTGGATTAAATGATCCATTCATGAAGCTTGGGTTTTTGTTTTTAAATTGGAGCTTGCCGTTATTTACAAGGTATACAAATTATTAATTAATTAACATATTATAACAGTGCCATATATAGTGTCTCATACTATATTGCAGCCTGCAGGGCTTCAAAAGGTTTAATGACTAATATTAAAACTATTGATATAGAAATGAAACTAATGTTATTTAATATCTATTTACTAATTAACTATTACTGTTGTTCATGACCCTATCAAAATTAAGAAGTATAAATATAGATTTTTGTCCGTATTTTCATGTAATCCTATTAATAGTATTAGGTATATTACTATAAATAATTATCAAACGTATTTTTATTAATTTCATAATCATATCCATATTATGTTGTATACTGTAGGTTTAATATGTATTTCCAAACAGAGCAAGTAGTCATATTAGAATTGCACGATAAAATTGTTAATCTGTACAAAGAAATATTACTATGCTTTCTTAAAAGAAGTTATGTATTACAAACGCCATTGGACAATATCAATCCTAACAATGGTGAGTTTCAACTTATAGATACTGGATTATACCTTGGGGTGGGCGTTATGGATTTGGTCAATGATCCAAAAGTTGTAGCTGATAATGTTAGGCGGAAAGATTTTTTTAAAAGGTAAACAAAATAATTTAATTAAAATTATGACTTTTGATTTGGTGGTTGTATAAATACATTTTATTATGATTAGGTGTAGAGATTTTTTCATTGTTGCTGCCATGGAAATAAAAAAGCGTTACAAT
This sequence comes from Macrosiphum euphorbiae, assembly GCA_949089665.1. NCBI lineage: Eukaryota > Metazoa > Arthropoda > Insecta > Hemiptera > Aphididae > Macrosiphum > Macrosiphum euphorbiae. The sequence continues at coordinate 58,658,496 of CARXXK010000001.1, read as the reverse complement.
ATGTCTGATCCAGTACTATCAAAATTACATATGCTTAAACCAGAGAATGCAATATCTCATGCTTTCAGGGAAACTTCTCCTACTCTGTTAAGTTTAATTAAAGTTTTACCAAGGGTTGTTACTGAACCACAGATGATTCAGATAATTGACGATGGTTGGAGCCGCGAACTACAGCGCTAGTTGCATCTGGCCCTACTGGCTACTACTCCTCAAACGACCGTGGCGTCGGGCATAAAACTAATTGTTATTCTTATTATGATCAATGATTTTTACAATCGAGAGTATTTGAAAAATTTAAATTAATAATATATGGTATCAACTATCAACTAAGATTGATTTTACATAAATTACAAATTAACATATAACATGAAACACTGTTTAGTCTTGAATTGAATTCTTATACAATAGAAGAATTATTGTACTACATATTATGTTGGTGTATAAAGGTTATGTAGTTTAATTCATATTAACATTGTTTAATAAATTGCATGTCCGTATTTTAATTTTTAAGGAATATTTACAAGGGTGGCTTTTTACTTCCATAAATTTAATTAGGAACTTATAAAACTATTTCTACCAAAGAATAGTATTTATTTATTTCCAAAACAATCTAATATTAAGGTAAAGAAAAAACACTAAACCAATAAAAAAAACTTAATTTTATATTATTATTTTAGGTAAACACTAGATATAATATTTAAATACATAATTTTTGTTCTATTAAAAAAAATAAGAAAACTTATATTGCAATATTATTTTTAACACAATCGTTTAAATACAATATTACACATTTTACGTAATATATAAATTATAATGTAATATAAATAATATAACAGTTTTCAATAAAGATAAAATAAAACTATTGCCAATCATTCATCAATTTTTATTTAAATGTAAAAATTATCAAAATATTTTTTCATTTGTTTCAGATAAGATATGATTCACGTAGCCTGTAAATTAATACACAATATTTTAAAATTTGAATAAAAGCAACATATAGCATATTTTTTAATTCTTTAATGCAGCAATAGCAGAGCAATAGATAAATAAAGAGGATAACAATAATTAACAAATGTTTTTATTATTGATTTTAAAATTTGAATAAAAGCAACATAAAGCATAATTTTTAATTTTTAAATGCAGCAATAACAGAGCAATTTATAAATAATAAGGATAAAAAATGTGTTTTTATTATTGATTTTAAAATTTGAATACAAATAGCAAACATTTAAAGTGATTGAACATAATATTATATTTAAACAAAAATAACAATGACAAGTGAACTTTGAATTTAAGAATTATACAGTTTTGACAACTTTTTCTTTTCTCTTGAAACTTTAGCATTTTCAAATTTTCCTGGTATGAAAACTGTCTCAATCTCATCTGAATATAATTAACTATAATTTCAGTAGTAACATCAATGATATGTTCAGCACATGTAAATTTGAAATTAAAGTTTTCACCAGTAATATCTTCAACAACTTTATCAAATCCATCATATTCGTGACAAAATAATGAAAACGAATGTTCTACAGTACTTAAAAATTCATATAAATAAGTATTAGGATAAATAAGTTTTCCATTGGTTTTCAGGGAAACAAGCTCAGCAGCAGGATGATTAGCATTGCAAGTCTTAAAAAAGCTAATACATTTTGAGCATTTTTTCCATTTAAAAAATTTTTTTTGTAACATACCCACAAACATAATATACAATGGAGTCTCTTATACTGCATTCTTCATTGTTACTACAATTTGGAAGAATGTCACACGGTTCCCAAAGACCTTCTTCAATCAATTCATCAAGTTTAATTTTCAACTTATTAATTTTTTCTATTCTACAGCTGACCTTATTATGAAATATTTCATGTAAATCTGCCAAAGAAATTTGTGGAGTATCAGTAGAAGTAACAGAGCAATTACCATACTTTGGAGGTTTTAAAACCGAAAGTATTTTATACAAATGTAAAAACGTTGGTGTGGTAGGGTGATCATTGGGTCCACAACTTTGTCTTATTATACCAAAAAATTTCTGAAAGAAAATAAACACATGAGGCATAACATAAAGCAAATTAATACCAATTTGTTCTAATTAAATGTCTATATGTATATTTTAAGTTATTTATAAACTTTAAGTAGTATGAAAATATAATATAAAAAACAAAAATATTAAATAACTACACTAGGATTACATCAAATGTTTGGAATTTAAATTTAAAATTGACAAAGTGTCTTCACTGGAAGGCTTCTTAAATCCGTCCTTTCATCAAGCCACTTATTCATTCAATTATCTATTTTACTTATTGTTCATATTTTTATTGTAACAGATTGTAAATAAAAATTATAAAAAAAAAAAAAAAAATTTAAAATTGAGTACCAGTTTTAGAAATAGATCTATTCAAATAAATTTTAAAAGTTTTTAAATTACTATAATAATTTATAATAAGGAATCTATTTATCACTTGAAGAACTTACTTCAAGAGGGTCCTGGCACATTTTCCCAGTTAATACATATGTAAAACTACACGACTCTAACAAATATTTTGATAAATCAATAGTTGAATTTAATGTAATCCTTAACCCTTCAGCTGTTTGATTTGTAAGGAACTCTTCTGGATTAATATGACCAGCAAACATTTCATTTTCCCAACAGTCTATATAGTATAGTGCGTCCTTAAATATTTTAAAAAATGTATTTATTAAATTTATAATTTATAGGCAGTACATTTAAATTTCATTACAAAAGAATTAACATTACTTTAAATCCATCAAGGTCATTTAGTTTTAACCCTTGCCAGGGTAAGTTACGATTTAAATTGTCAAAAAGATTATTCCAGAACTCGGTGAAATTGGCTGTTTCATCAGAACTTTTTAGCATAACACAACCTTTACTCTTGTAGTATCTCATTGCTTTAGCCATGCTCATACTTAGTACCTGGAATGTTTAGAAATATCATAATTTCAAATTTTAATTCATAAGATTAAATTAAATTATGGATTGTTAGTAGGTACCTGTGTACAAAGTCTCAATCTCATTTTTGCCATAGAGGTAAGATCAAGGTGTTGGGGTGTTATTCTAAGAGCTATTCTAAGATTTGCTGGATGTTTAGTATCTTCTTTATACACCTCTCTGTAATAACCCCAGGCAACACTATCAGATTCTGAATGAAGCTACAAAATAAGCAATTTATTATAAAACAAAAATACAATTAATAAGGACAATAAAATACTATACTCTGTTCAAAATAAGATCGTGAATCGGCGGCGACCAGTTTTCGTCGGGCGGCGGTCAGACATATGGCCAGATGCCGTCCCCACTACAGCGACGCGTCGGGCGCAGCCACGGAACAAAGCCACGCCCATGCGCACAACTCGGCCGCCGGGTCACGATCTTATTTTGAACAGAGTATAGTAATTACTCCAAACAAAATATGTCTTACTCTTAAAGTTTTATTATTATAAAGACGATTTCGAACACACTTGAAAAGGTGTACAAAATCCGAAAATGCATAAACTCTTTTGTTATGAATAGAAGGGTGTTCAAAATAATTTTTCATGCCATCTTGAGAACCAACTATGCCTAATTCAGACCACATTTTTCTATTGGTTGTTGCTCCATCACAAACAATTCCATCCACCGAAATACCAATATTTTTCAAAAGTGATATAGCTTTTAAAACCAATTGAGCTATAGTTACTCCTATAAAAGTTTTATTTTACAATTAATTAAAGGATATAAATGTACATAATGAATTGTGTTTACCTTTAACTTCACTTTTGGAGGCAAAACAACCGATTGTTTGGTAAAAATTAGACCCCAAAGATTGAAACATAAAGACTAAAGCATTGTCTGCTAGTTCTTTATGACCAACTCCAGAAATATCATTACCAAAATCTTCTAAGCCGGAATAGGTTAAAGTTGACGAATTTACATGTAAACTTTTTCTTAGATGAACTGCATCAAATAAAAGTACACCATGTTTTGCTGTATCAGTCATTTGTTCAACTTTCTTGGAAAGTATTTTTATGAAATCTTGATCAAATCCACAAGTAGTTTTTACTAACGACAGGTGGCGCCTAACAGTTTTAGGGTGAGGGAGAGGAAGTAAAGCACTACTGCGTAGATACTTATAAGCACTTGGAGATCTGATGTTAAATAACAAGCAGAGCATCAACAAGTGGTGTTCACTATATCGACAACTTTTAACATTTTTGACTTTACTTGCTGCAAAACATTCCAATATTAATGTCTTTTGTGACTCGTTCATATTTTCACATTGATCTATTTGTCTTTAATAGATTCATTGCCTATTTTGGACATTTCATTCTGCACTTTATTTAGTTCCAATTTTAAATCAACTATACATTGTTTGGCCCGATTACATTTTTTTTGCAAATTGTTTTTTACCCTACGCAATTCATTCACTGCTAACTTTTTTGTTGGTGATAATTGAGTTAATTGCCTGCTACCAGATACCATTCTTTGCTTTTGCATATTTAGTACATTTCTTAATCTTCTACACCTTTGACAAGCTGAAGAGCCAGTTTTTATGACTTGAAGGCATTGATTATGTTTTAATCTACCAGTTGTAGATTTAGTACACAAATTTGAAGACATTTTGGGAAATTCTTCAATTCCAGGTCCACCATGACAAATATTTACTTTTTCAAACTCTTTAATGTTGTCAGCAAGTAAATTAATATTTTCTCCAGGAATTATACCTAGAACTGTACAACTAACTTCTTTGCCTAAAATTCCAAATGTGATTTTCCCAGATTTATTAACCATGACTGATTTTTCTATCACAGGGAAATAATCTCCAAAACAGAAAGATACAAAACAATATTTGTTTTGGATACTGTTATTGCAAACAGGTGATGCAAGAGGCCAATGTATAATTGATGACAGATTCGAACAGCTAGCTATTTCATCAAACAGGTTAAAATGTATTTTTAAGTTTGTAGATACATTTTCAATTGGTATTTCTGAATTTAATACATCTCGTTTAAGGTGTTCTGGATCACCAAATTTAATTTTCTTGGGTATAACACACCTAACAGTAGGTTCTTTTCTTTTGGTTGAGCTCTTTGACAAGTATTTAGGACCCGGGAAGATTGAAGGAACAGCTTCTTCATTTAATTTAATTTTTGTATAAGGAATCTGTTGACAAAACACAATTTACTTGAGAAAATTTTTAAGAAAGGTAAACTTAATCTTCACATTAATTTATTTTACGTAAAATTAGTTTCATAATTTATCACACATTTTTAAATTTTAATTACCCCAAATTAAATATATGCATTACCTATACTGTTGGCAAAAATGCCTTTTTCAAAATAAAATAAAGAATAGGTACAAAATATGAAATGTGGTTGATGGTACCCAAATGTAAAATACAAAAATAAAAAGCTATTTTGTTCAAATGTACACATCTTTGTATTTAGGTAAGTAGGTACAACTAGGTATATGACTTAGGTACCTAGAAACGTATACAACCAAAATAATATATTAAACTAATACCATTCCATACAAAATTATATTTACTGAGATATTTCAATATGTGCACATAAATTTACACGGTACTTAATGCATACAATTAAATTATGTTCATAAGTTAATTAATAATAACTAACCTGTATGTCACCAGATTTCCAATATCTTATAATGTCATCTTCACGGAAATGTTTGAAACAAACAAAGTGTTTTTCTGTTAAAATAAAATCCTTTCTACGAATAGCTTTTGCCCAAGCTTCGCGTCGTTTTACATCTTTAGGTACACAGAACTGGGGAATTTTTTCAGGGTTGCTTTTATAGCCTGATGTACAGCCCACAACACAACACTTCACCATAGTATAATTTACCAATTAACAATATAAAATTAAAAATGTACGATCAAATTTACGTTTGTAAACGTAAAGAGAGCTAGAGAGCGCGGTGGTTTTTTACTTTTGTATTAAACTTAGTACTTTCTGATAAAAACAGTTAAGTGAAAATATGATAAGTGATTACTATGTAAAATACTATAGGCTATAATTTAAGTAATCAGCACTTTGTTCGTAAAATCAATTATATTTGAAAAATTAACAAAAAATTACAAAACGACGTACGTTCTACATATGAAAGTAGGGCCAGACACAACTAGTGCTGTAGTTCACGCTGGTCGTTCTGTTCTTCAGTACAGTCACATGTTAGCTGTATTGAAATTGTTATCTGATATACCTCCCATGTGCATACAGCGGAGGTTTGTCACACTGTTGATTTGTACGAATTTCGCACATCGGAGCTATTATCAGCTGGTGTTGAATAGGAGGGAAAATAATCTTTATTATCACTTTTGTCTTTTCATATTATTATTTTTCATTTTGAATTTTTTTGAAAAAAAAATCGGAATCTTCAACAATAACATAAGTGTAATTAAATTTAAAATTAAGCGAGGGGTAAATACCTGACAGAAGTTTTGTACACCAGATTACTGATTTCAATGATTATACCTATGATTACCCATGATTTACTTCAAAGATTACCTATACCCATGGTTACCATCACCTTGTACATTGATTACCCCCAAGGTGTTTACCCCTCGAAATTAAGCTTATTGTTATAATACAATTTTATAATACTAAAAATATTGAAACCTGATTATATAAATTATAAATACCTATTGGCTAATTTGGTCTTATCATAATATTCTGTTGGTGAAAATGGAAAGAAAGTTGACCTGAATGTATATTATGATAATCCTATGCCAAAAACCACCATAAATAATTTTAACAATTTTGATAATTTATGATTTTATTATTACTGATAATATTAATACTTATGACAATATTGATGATGACACTGAACAAAATCGTAATGTAGATGATCCAATAAATGAAATTAATAGTAATGTGGACTGTGATGTTCTTAGTGAATGTGTGTCTGAAAATTCTATAAAAATTGGTAGAACAAATAAGGAAAAGGCTTCTATAAAAAGAGTTGCAGGAGACCCATATATTATATGGGTTCAAAAGTTAAGAATGGTAAATGCACACAGTCTTGTCCTAAGCCTGGAAGATTTTTGAAAGATTGTTGTGCTCATAATCACAAAAATAAATAAATTAGGATCCAAAGGTTTTTTATGCGGAATGTTCACCGAAGTAGATCGAAAAATAATTTTTAGAAAATTTTGTGCATTATTATTATAACTTATAATTTATAAGTTTTAAGTTTTTAACCAAAAAGTATGAAGTGTTATTAACTGTTATTTTTTATTTTATATTATAATGTGGTTTTTCAAGAAACAGAAAAAGTTTGTTATTTTTATTCTTATTATTACATTTACTATTTATAATTAAAAATTGTAATTAATTATAAAATCTATTAAATAACCATGTATTCAATTTTTATTCATAACTATATTGTTAGTTTCCTGTATCTTTATTAGATATTACAGAACATTTAGCAAGGGTCAAATTTCGTCTAATATTTCTATAATTTATAGAATGCTATTACTTATTGATGCATATATAGGTAGGCATGTAGGTATGTTTCTTTTTAGATATTATAAAGCACAATTTTAAACTATTAGCTAACCTAACTGATAATATTATATTATAGATCAATGTAGTTAGATTAATTAAAAGGTTCATTATTATTTTACAATTTTAGCAGTACCTAGTTTATACTTTGTATAGTTGAAATAATATAGACATGAAATCTCTCATGTGTAAAGAAAAAAAATATACACAAATATTAACCTCCTATGTGTCAACATCAAACCTCCTATGTGGAGTTTCTGTTGAAAGTGAAGCTTGACGGACTAATGATGTTAGCATTAATATAATAAGTAATAACACGACAATATGATTATGTATAAGTATAATATATAATAACGTACAACTGGACAATTAAACTGTGACTATACACACACACCGCGTACACTCGGTATGACAGCGTCTGTGCAAGTGAATATTACATACATCAAAGGCCCTATATATATGCACGACCGAGGTCATGTTACATCCGTAAAGAGAGTGAGTCTTATGCTCGTACATAACTAGTTACTAAATTGTACACACGTGTCAAGGCTGACTACATATACTACATATTAATTGTATATTTCAACACCCTCCCTCAATTAATAATCTCTTTAATTGTAGTCACTCCTATGGCTGACCGCAACTTCTCGAATCGTTCCTTAACCAAAGGCTTGGTTAGAATGTCCGCAATCTGGTCCTCTGTTCCAATGTACTGTAGTTGGAATTGTCCCTCTTCGTATTTCTCCCGTATGAAGTGGTACCGTACGTCTATATGTTTTGTCCTCTTATGAAACTCCGGATTCTTAACTAAACGTATAGCACTCTGATTATCTATAAATAAAACTGGTTGTTTGTCACCTGTTGTCGATAAGCTTATTATCAACCGTGTAATCCACAAGATCCCTTTGACAGCTTCACTGGCCGAAATATATTCAGCCTCTGTCGATGATAACGACACACAATGTTGTCTCTGCGATGTCCATGAAATTATGCTTGACCCGTACCTGAATAGAAATCCTGACGTCGAACGTCGTGTCTGAATGTCGCCTGCGTAATCTGCATCGCTAAATATTTCTAATGACAATTTTGTTTTGTTATTAAAGTACAAGCCATAATTAAATGTTCGCTTGATATATCGTATAATCCGTTTTACCAAGTTCCAATGAGCTTTAGTTGGTTTTGCTAAGTAACGACTAGCAAAGTTTACTGCATATGCTATATCTGGTCTTGTTACCTGTGATAAGAACAGTAAGCTACCTACTGCCTGCCTATAAGGAATATCTTCATTCAATATTTCCGTATCTTCTTTTTGTTCAAGTGTATGTGATTTGTCTATTGGTATTGAAAGTTCCTTAGCGTCCAGCATATTAAATTTATTAATTATGCTACATGCATAATTTGTCTGATGCACAAATAATGAACCATTTTTCATTATATTTACCTGCATACCTAGGAAATAATCTAAGTTTCCTTTTTTAACCTCAAACTCTTTCTCCAAGTTCGTTAAAAGTTTCTCTATTATCTCTTCATTATCTGCCGCGATTAAACCATCGTCAACAAATATTGCAAGAATAATTTGGCTGTTATCAGCTTTGAATACACATGCATCCGCTTCGGTACATTGTAAACCAAATGCATTCAAAAAGTTCTTAAAGCGTATATTCCAACATCTTGGACTTTGTTTTAAGCCATATAGACTACGCTGAAGCTTACATACTTTATTCGATCCATCTTCGTATCCTGGTGGTTGTACCATGTAAATTTCTTCCTGTAGTTCTCCGTACAGAAATGCTGTCTTGATGTCGAATTGTCGTAGTATTAATTTTTCCACAGCTGCTACTGCGAATATCGCCCTAATTGATTCGTATCTGACCACTGGCGAAAATGTTTCATGGTAATCTATACCGTATTTCTGTGAACAACCTTTAATGACCAATCTGGCCTTAAACTTATCGACATTACCGTCACTTTTATATTTGGTTTTGAACACCCATGCGTTACGTAACGCAACCTTGCCCTGAGGCAAATTAACTAGTGACCAAGTGTTGTTTTTGTGTAGTGACGTAATTTCATCACTCATAGCGTGCTCCCACTCGTTTTTCTGTGGGCCAGCGATCGCTTCATCACGATTTAGTGGTTCAAGATTGGCGACGAACGACGACACATTATACCTGATCGGCGCTTTTAATGTATTCCGATCACGTAGCACCATGCCACTCCTGTTGTCGACCGTCGTCAATTCGACCTTGACCGGATCGTCCTCGACTTGAGTCTGAGTATCTGTAAATTCTAATTTGTCTGCAATTACATTTTCTAATTTATTACCTTCGTTTTCGAATATAATATCTCTAGACATTGATATTTTATTTGTTTTCGAATAATACACACGATACCCTTTCGTGTTATCCGAATAGCCAACAAATATTCCTTTTTCACTTTTAGGGTCCCACTTTTTACGTTTTTGCTTTGGTATGTGTGTATATACGACAGTACCAAAAACTCGTAAGTGTTTAATGTCTGGCATTACCTTATAATATAACTCGTATGGTGAGTTATTTTTAACTGAACTGGTTCCTGTTCGATTAAGCGTGTAAACAGCCGTGTTTACCGCCTCCGCCCAAAGTGATACATCCAAATTTTTCGCACAAATCATTGTCCTAGCTGACTCTACTATTGTACGATTTTCCCGTTCCACTTTTCCATTTTGCTGTGGTGTGTAGGGAACTGTTAACTGATGTCGAATCCCGTGTTTTTGTAAAATACCCGTAATTTCTTTATTTACGAATTCTAATCCATTATCCGTTCGTAATATTTTGACCTTAGAACCTGTTTCTGTTTCAACACTTTTTATGAACGTCTCAAAAATATTTTTAACATCATATTTATTTTTAATAAAATATACCGTTCTATAATGCGAGTAGTCGTCTTTGAATAACAAAAAGTATTTTGAACCGCCTATAGAGCTTACCTCCATTGGTCCACATAAGTCTGCATGAATTAAATCACCGACATTGTGATACTCCGTATTACTTTTACTAAATGATTTACGACTTTGTTTACCTATTATACAACTGCTGCACATGAATTCGTCGTCCTTGGCCGAACATACTATTTCGTGTTTCGCCAAACAACTTTTTACGTACTGTAAATTCTGATGTGCCATGCGCTCGTGCCAAACAGACAACCTGTTTTCGACAGCTACCGTCGCGTACCCGTTTGTCGGTACTTCGACCTTGATGTTTAACTCAAACAACCTTCCGCATCTCTTACCTGAGCATACGGGTTTCCCCTGTTTAGTTAACATACACGTCTCACTATCTGACGTCAATACTAAACCTTTATCCATCGCGGCACCGCACGAAAATAAATTAAATTTTAATCCTGGCACGTGCAACACGTTTGCCATGTAATTTTTATTCCAATTACCGTTTACATATGATAATATATTAATATTCCCTCTACCTGCTGCATACAGATTCGTCCCATCACCTATCGTGATTTGTTGCGTGTTGTCCAGTGGTTCATAACTTGAAAACCACTCTCGATTCGCGCTCATATGATCCGAAGCGCCCGAGTCTAGTACCCACGCATCTGTTGCAATATTATTTATTCTTGACTCGCTTACGAATGCGTTCAAGTTCGCACCTATAGTACCGGTTTTACTACCGTGTACACTATGTAGAAAATTTCTACAGTCTCTTTTATAATGACCTAGTTTACCACAGTAATAACACTTAATATTACTTTTATTAGTAAATTGATTTTTACCTTTTCCATAATTACGACTGCCGTTTCTTCCATCAGATCTGTTTTGAAATTTGGCCGGAAATGCACTCGATTTCTCTTGTTCACCAACTTCACCTTTGATCTGGATAACCCGTGATTCTTCAATCAACAATCGACTAGTCAAATTATTTATATTTTTACTTCCCGTCGGGACTGAATCCCAAGCACTGTAAAAATGATTATATTCTTTTGGTAGTGTCATTAGTATTTTTGTCATAACCATGTTATCCGTAACTGGTTCACCCGCTACTCTCAGTTTCCTTCCTAAATTGACCAATTTAGAAATATGCGTCGACATGTCATCTGTCGGCTCCTTTGAATAACTGAAAAATTGTTTTTGAAGCAAATGTAAACTTGCCTCAGACTTCTGCTCGTAAATACTCAGCAGTTTCTCCCACATTTCCAATGCAGTCTCACAGTTAATCAAATATTGTAATGGACCATCGTCCACTGAGGTAACTATTATTTTTTGACATTTACCGTCCGCTTTTATCCAAGCGCTTGTATGCCTTTGAAAACGTGCTTTGGCTTCCTCTTCGGAATCTGTTGCCAACTTCTTTATAGGTACAACTGGTTTCTTCCATTCACCTGAAACTATATCACCTATTTCCAAGGCATTTAGAATGACCTTCATCTGAAACTTCCATAACGACCAGTTTTCCGCACATAATTTTGTTATCTTCACCGTGTCTTCCATGACCGATGGATTCCCGTATACTTTCCTGTATAACAATTTATAACAAAACTTTACCTATGTACACTGTTCCGCCGTTTTCCGAAATCCAGGATATCTCCGACTGGTTGTAGTTTTCTGCGTTAATACAAATATACAAATACTTCGATCACGAATCCACTAGACTGTTTGTCTTGGTTATTGACTGGGCCCATAACCTGTTGAAAGTGAAGCTTGACGGACTAATGATGTTAGCATTAATATAATAAGTAATAACACGACAATATGATTATGTATAAGTATAATATATAATAACGTACAACTGGACAATTAAACTGTGACTATACACACACACCGCGTACACTCGGTATGACAGCGTCTGTGCAAGTGAATATTACATACATCAAAGGCCCTCTATATATGCACGACCGAGGTCATGTTACATCCGTAAAGAGAGTGAGTCTTATGCTCGTACATAACTAGTTACTAAATTGTACACACGTGTCAAGGCTGACTACATATACTACATATTAATTGTATATTTCAACAGTTTCAGAATAAAGAATTATCATCAAAACCTCCTATGTGTAAAAATCTTAATATGCTTAATATCCCTTTTGGATAAAACAATAAAATAATAATAAGAGTCCCTTTCATTTCTAAACATATTTTACACAATATAACTATTTTTTGAAATTTTCATATTCAATACTTATTTTTTAAACTACTAAAACGTTTCTCCTGAAAAACTTGGTTTTTTTACATAGGAGGTTTTTCACGCCAGGCGACGATTTACTAGTTTTGAACATTTTTCTTTATTTGCATTTTAGATTCTGAGCGGAGCGATGAATGTATTGGTTTTACAATGATGTGTGTTTTTATATTTTTTTTTGTGTCTGTCATCACGTTTTAGGACAGTAAAAGTGCTTGGATTTTCTTCATCAGTAGCTTTTCTGATAGGAAAGTGAATCTAGTTGGTACTTTGGGGGGTCAAAAGTATAAATTTCCCAGTAGTTTTCACAAGCGCCGGGAAAAACAACATACAAATTAAGGAAAAACGGGAATTTTTACGCAAAATTGGTTTTCCAAAAAATCGATTTTGGTTATTGGTGTAACTCTAAAACAAATGAACGTATATACATGAAAATTTCACTGGTTGTTTATATTTGCATTTTCTATATACGATAAAATTTTCAAAATATTTTGATATATTTTGAACTGTTTAGGGACATTTTCATTTTTCATTTTTTTTTAGTTTTTTTTCTAAAAATATCAATAAAATTTCATTTGTTGGTTGCAAAAGCTTGAAAATTTAATAGAAGGCTCCTAATATATTGTTTCAAAGGCAGATGAAAAATATTAAAAATCCTTAGTCACAATTTTTTTTTATAAGCATTTAAAGTTCAAAAATTGACAAAATATGGAAAAATCACGAAAATTAGCAAATTATTTTGAGTTAAGAATTCGTAAAAATTTTTTTTTTAAATCTAAGATTTGAAAATGAAACACAAGATTCCTTATAAGATTATCTACCTTTATCAATAAAAAAATCTCTACCAGACAGTCAAATTAAATTTTTATGAGCGTTTGAAATTCAAATTTTTACAACATTGGATATTCACTCGATTACTCATGTAGCGATTTCCTTATTTTGTTGCAATTCAAAAATGAACAACTGTAGATACATGAAAATTTTACTGAATGTTTAAATTAGCATTTTCTATACACCATACAATTTTGAAAATATTTTGACTCTTTTGGAGCTGTTTATGGACATTTACAGCTTTCAATTTTTTTAGTTTTTTTTTTCTATAAATATCAATAAAGTTTTATCTGTTGGGCCAAAAAGTGTAAAAATTTAATACAAGGCTCCTGATATATTGTTACAATATCAGTTGAAAAATATTAAAAATACATATACTTACACAGTTTTTTTTTATAAGCATTTAAAGATCAAATTTTGACAAAATTTATCAAAATCTCGAAAATTATCAATCATTGTAATTAATAAATTATAAAATGTTCAGTTTGTATAGCTAAGGATTGCAAATTCAACACAAAGGTTCTCGTAAATAGTTCATACTGTAACCAAAAATCTAAAAAATATATGAACACAGTTATTTTTTACAGACATTTGAAATTCAAATTTGGACGAAATTACATATTAAAAAACCTAGAATAACTATTTTAGATATTTTGTTGTGATTGAATAATATTATTCGTGGGTACTTGAAACTTCTAAAGTGTACTATTATATATCTATGATAGTATCACGGTTTTTGTTGATGTATAACGCTTATAAGTACCTAATGGATATTGTGATATGATTAATTTGGAATTTATTATAGGTACCTATTACAGGTCAATTTTTTGTTTAATACCATAGATATGTATATAATATGTCTTATACATAGACTGACATAACGTCTCCACTCAGAATCGTTTTTCTTATACAATGATATTATATCGTTGAATTCAAATTTAATATCATCCATTATACAGTGACCCACTTGTAACCTACTGTACAGTAGAGCGACACCCACTTGCCCGCCTTTTTTAAATTTGATTTGTGTTTATCATAAGCGCGCATTCTCATAGTAATATATTGAGATATTACGAACATTAGTACATCACTTTTATGATGAGAACATGGAAATGCTATTGGATCATAATTTTAAAAGAAATGATCTATTGTTAAATCAAAAACATAAATTCTTTCACAAATTTTCAAAAAGGAATGCTCGACATTTGACAATATTTTGAATACAAAATTACTATAGTGATTATCCTATAGGATGAGGCAAACCGGCTCTCAGTTTTAAGTTTATAATTGTAGCTTCTAGTTTTTCTGAATAAGATGTTTTACCTAAAAAACAAACAAAATTCCAACAACTTATTTGAATAAAATGTATGTATAGACACAGTATCTATTACTGCAGTCCTGCAAACATCATAGGTAATAGATTTTGTGAAATTTTTTGTGATGTATCCACATATACAGGGTGATTTTTTTATCGAAGAACACTCATTATTTCAAAAAGTATTAATGTTTAAGAAAATATTTTTTTACATAGTTTCAAGTTGTTAAAAAACAATATTTTTATTAAAAAATTATATTTTTAAATATTTTTTATCCTTTTAATTTTTTAAGTTTTTTACTTTTTTGAATGACAACATCTAATTTTAATTTGATATTCAAAAACAGAATATTTTTCTGATTATTTTAATACATAAAAATTGAATTTAGGGCAAGTAGTTTATGAGTTATAAGTATTTAAAGTTTAGATGAGCGGAGTAGTGGACAAACATTTCGCGGGGTAACCCCGTACCACTCTACTCCGCTCATCTAAACTTTAAATACTTATAACTCATAAACTAATTTCCCTAAATTCAATTTTTATGTATCGAAATACTCAGAAAAATATTCTGTTTTTGAATATCAAATTAAAATTAGATGTTGTCATTCAAAAAAGTAAAAAACTTAAAAAATTAAAAGGATAAAAAATATTTAAAAATATAATTTTTTAATAAAAATATTGTTTTTTAACAACTTGAAACTATGTAAAAAAATATTTTCTTAAACATTAATACTTTTTGAAATAATGAGTGTTCTTCGATAAAAAAATCACCCTGTATATATCTATTTAAACATATTCACTTGTGCAGCCAATTTAACTTTCATCTTACTAAAACTATCAATTAATATATGTCTATGTGTGATTTTAGGGCACACTTTAGTTGGTGCATTAGAACTATTTTTCAAATCACTGTTAAAGACTTCAACGTAATCATTCCATGCTTCTGGTAATATGGTTTTTTTAAAATGTATTGTTAAGTCATTAAATGTGAATATCTCATCAATCGTATCCTAAAGAAATAAAGTTTAAATGTAAAAAATGCTATTAAAATATATATACCAATTACCAAGGTACCAGTACCTTTTAATCATGACTAAATAAATTTATTTAGTCATGCTTTTAAGGGGCCTCGCTACTGCCTTCAATTTTATCTGAAAAGACCTAAAGTATTGACAACATTAAAGTTAGTTAACGTTAGGATAGCGACAAAAATGTGCTCTGTTGATGTCGGCGATCGGCAGTGAACGTTTTAAATTTAAATGACAAAACGAAAAACAATTTGAAATAAATAATTCTGATTGTACTTATATAATATAATTGTACTTATAATGTGTAATTTTTTCTTGTTAATTATTGTAAACAAAATCAATGTAATTGGGCTCGTCCCGTATTCAATATAAATAAATAAATAAATAAATAAATAAATAAATAAATAAATAAATAAATAATATAAATTATAAAAATTAATAAATTACCTGCTTTGGCTGAAAATGAATATTTAGTTACACGCAAACTGAGGTCTAAGACAACTGCAACGCTCAACAACTCCAGGATAAATGACCTGATGTCCTGATGTAAATCCATGATTACGTAATTTTAAACACAGTGATAAATTCTTATACTATTAATAAAATATTATTAGCAGTATTGCAGGTGCAGCGGCCGTATGCGTCATGGGTCAAAATAAGATACGGGCGTCGGGCACGCAATTTTGTAGGTAATTAATATTTTATATATAATATATAATATATAGCTATTACAATATTGATTATAACATTAGATATCTATTTAGATAATCATTATTTTTCGTAACAAACGCGTAGGTACCTACTTGTAAAACTGTATAATCGCTCTTGATTATAATTTAGCAATATATTAATTGTTTTCATATATATGTAATTGTTGTTGTCTCTAGTATCTACATGCAATTTTTTCCTGATCTTTATTATTATTTATTATATATTAACCGATTGGGATTTTTTAATATTGGGGTTCGACCCCCTTTACCTACGCCCCTGCCTACACCAGTAAATTAAATAATAAAATAAAAATGACACTAGAGTAAAATAGTAAAAATAATAAAGGTAGGTAACGGATGGGGACAAAGCTCTAAGTAATGTTTACATCGTAAACATACGTTGCGAATATAATATTTTAATAATATCAGTGAATATAAGTAAGCTGTATAGGTTACAGTAAGGTTAGGTTACTCAATAAAGCACTGGATGATATTACAATATTATAATAATTTATAATGACAAGTTTTTATAATTAATTTTAAATGTAGGTATAGGAGATAGTGAGGTACGCTTATTAATAATCTCCAATATTATACTATGTGTTTCAGAATAAATATTTCTTTCAAGAGTACAACAATACACCCACCATACCAGAGGGTTTCGCACTTTCGCGTATCTGCGACCCTGAGCGGTCATGTTGCGCAACTGGTGGCCGGATAACGTGTGAAAGATCCTTACTGCCGGGCGCGGAATACTCAAAGTGAACCTTCCCGCGATACCTACCGTATATTTTACGCATTTTATAGTCATACATTTTAGATTCTGAGCGGAGTGATGATTGACGATTGTATTGATTTTACAATGATGTGTGTATTTTTTTTTGTGTCTGTCATCACCTTTTAGGATAGTATAAGTGCTTAAATTTTCTTCAACAGTATCTTTTCTGATAGAAAAGTGAATCAAGTTGGTACTTTTGGGGGTCAAAAGTAAAAAATCCCAGTAGTTTTAATAATCGTTGTGAAAAACAAAAGACAAATTAAGGAAAAACGGGAATTTTTACTCAAAATCGATTTTGGACAACCTGTCTGTGTCATGGGAGTATGGGAGAAATGAACTGTAGGAAGTAGGAACTAGGAAGGAATGGTACACACATGGCAAAGACACTTATGACTTAGACATATATTTAAGAATTTAAGAAGATTACCTGTTTAAAATGAGAATATGTATAGTGCTTAAGATTTTTGTGAGGTTGGCGTAGTAAAGGAAAAGGATTTTAAAATAACATAGGTACTAAGGTATCGTAATACAGCAACTATTCCAGTATCAAAATAACAAAATATTATGAGCGATATTATTATATTAATCACTAAGAACTTACTGAAGCCCACTATAACAATTGTTTATTTTTTTCAGGCTAAGTCGGTTAATACAGCTATAGTTTATCTTTATTGTATTAGATAATCTGAATTCGAAATTATATTCGAGTGAGGTGAAGCCCGAAAGCGCAAATCGACCTTTTTTTTCGATAACTCAAAAGCGCAAAATGAATTTGCGCTTTTGTACCTTGGTAGTGGGATAAAAGCGCAAAAATAAATTGTATAACCTGATACAATATTTTACTGATCTAACGCTCGACGCTCGACGCTCGACGCTTTGCATGTATATAAATATAACCCGTTTCAAGACATATTGCAGCAACGCGTCGCGCTGGTTGTTGCATTTGTCTGTGTCTTATCTTAACACATTACGATGGCAGTTTATATATAATCATTTAAGATAACTATAATATACAATATAATAATATACCTAATAGTATATATTTTATATTTGGCCGTTTTATATTTATTTGAAAATCAAGTGAAATGTTTTAAATCGTATACCAGATATCGACCTATATCAGTTGGTGTCTGTGCTACAATCGTATCACGTGTGAGTATGTGTCTGGTTTTCGCTGTAAAGTTAAAATTATAAGTCTTCGAAAATTGATTATTAAAATGTAATTTACATTAACTTACATAAATCAAAGTGTATTGTGTATTGTGTACAATAATTTTAAGTACAGACATCAGCGCAAGGGCGCCCACAGGGGGGGGCCGAGAGGGGCCATGGCCCCCCCCCGCTTTTTTACCAATGTTTTTAATTTTTATAATATTACAGTATATTTTTATAAATATTTTAGAAGTTTTGTAGCATTATATTATTTTTATTATTTTAATAAAATAGATCAATAATTGATTAATCATAAGTGATTAGTGATAAAATTTTCTGAAGTTATTAGATGAAGTCACATTTCTACCTTCAATAAAAAAAATGTCTTTTAATAGCAGCTACACTTCCATCTACTACATGTAGCGTTGAAAGGTCTTTTAGGTTTGTATTACAATTTATAATATATTTTTATTTTTACTACTTCAATTATTAATTATGTTTTATATTTGCTTTAAATTAGCTCACTTAAAAGACTTAAAACATGGCTTCGTAGTACTGTAACTGAGAACCGCTTGAATGGCTTGGCATTAATGAATGTTTACAAAACTTATGTGCAAGCTCAAAAATCAAACATTATAGATGAAACAATAAAATTATTTGCTATGGAGCCTAGGCGCCAATTTTTATTTAATGACCAATAATCTAATTAATCTAATTAGTTAATCTATATATATAAAAATGGAGACAAAAAATTCGAAATTGCATCAGTTGAGAACGGCTGGGCCGATTTTGCTCAAATTTTTTTTTAAATGTTCGTAATTGCCAGGTGAAGGTTTTTACGAAAGAACATTTTTAAAAAGTCAACCGAATAATTAGAAAAACTGCAAAAACTATTTATTGATGTCTGGGATTTGAACTCGATACCGTTGTCTTTATTTACTCTATGGTGTATTATATTATATTAGTTGCTATTGGTTAATCGGGTATGTTTGTTGATTTGTATTATTATTTTTGTAAATATATCTTATATATAAATGAATGACCTATGGGAAGAAGATCCGCTAATTTAAAAAGGGTTAAATTTTTTTTTTTTATTCATCGGATTTTAGTACGGTTAGGTTAGGTTAGGATTTATAGGTAGGTGGAATTAAGTAAAAACGTCAAACTTGGTATAACTTTGGTACTTTTTGAGTTAAATCATACACTTACGTACAAACAGCACAGGGTCCGCGATCTACCGCAGGTAAATTACCTATCTGATAATGTACTGCTGCAATTCAGAATTTTTATTCCGGGCAACAGAAAAGTTAAGATAAATCTAGAACATCATACACCGAATATTAAATAACGCATTGAACAATGTTTGAGTCATATAGAGTTGGTACATTTAAAGGGAAACGAAGTGCACGGGATCAGCTAGTATAATATAATAATTTATAAGATTTTTTTTTCAGTGCTCTTGATGTCTCATATAATATTTTGATGAAAATATACCTACTGTTAATCATATTATGGTGTCATCAGTTTGTTTACTAAGTTTGTAATGAAACTATAAAATACTATACCTACCTAATAATATGTTATGGCTATGTATAATATTAATATATGTATAATATAAACTTTGCCCCCCCCGGTGAAAATTTCTGCGGGCGCCCTTGCATCAGCGAGTAATGGCAAGCGGAGATATATCTTGGCGATGTACGGTAAGACAATGCACTTCTACTATTCAAACTTATTCTAAAATATCCAACATTTTGACTGAAAATGAAAATATATCTCATAGTCATAATACTGTGGAAAATCGGGATATTCAGCGACAAATAGTTCATAATAATTACAAACGAAAGGCGACTGAATGTATTTCGGAGCGACCAAATAAAATTATTCGTCGTGAACTGATGGCGGTTGAAACTACAGAACTATTACATAACGATATGTCTAGTATTAGAAAATCCATGTATAGAGAACGTCGGAAAATAATTCCTGCAGCACCTACTTCATTATTCGAACCCATTCAACAATTAAAAATCAATAGTATAACTACACATCGTAAAGAAATATTTTGCCATGTAGATGAAGCGAGTCAAAAATTGTAATATTAACGACAAACACTAATATTTAGAATATTTAGTCGATAATAGTTATACTATTTTAGGCGATGGTACATTTTACGTTTGTCCCGCTCATTTTGAACAACTCTATACAATTCATGTTCTATACATAAATAAATTTACGTCCAAGTTGTGTATTGTCTGTTACCATCCAAAACAACTGATATTTATGAAAAAATGTGGTATTTAATAAAAACATTATGTATAAGGAAGAATTAAAACCTCAAAATATCTTTTGGATTTTAAACAATCTGCTCATAATGGCGTTTTGCGTGTATTTCCAAATGCACAAATTAAATGTTGCCGGTTTCACCTCGGGCAAGCCTGGTATAGACAAATTGCAAAATTGGGACTTAAAATTGAATACGACCGAAATAAATCAGAAATTTCTGATGCATTTTATGAACTATTTTCTATTGCTCCTGACAATCAGAATATATCAGCATTTTCAGATTATATTTTAGCGAATTTATTGAAAATGACAGCAGATATCCACCACACCTCTGGGCTGAGCAAAATTCGAATGACCCAAGGACTATCAATGGTCCAGAATCATATCACAGTCATTTGAAAGATCAATTTTATAACCCGCACCCATCTATTTATAATTTTATCGAAGTGATTATAGAACACCAAGCAGAAGTTTTTTTAAAAATACAGTCAAATGGTCGAAAAACTACGAATCGCAAATCTAAAGTCATCTCCAATACAAAAACTTGGACCATGTATAATGAAAAAAAATTTCCAGATTGGAATATTTGAAGACAGTGGGCTTCAAATTTCAAATTAATTTAAAAATAATATATTCAAAATAATACTCAACATTATATTTTTATTTTTACTATTTTTACTTTATTTTTTATTACCAATTTTAATATCACTGTGACACTGTAAATGCTTAATTTAATAATTAATAATAACTACAATTTTATTTAAATAGGTACACTTTTTTTATAAAATTGATTTGCGCTTATGGGTTATTTATTTTTGCGCTTTTGGGTCATATTTTGCGCTTATGGGCTACATCCTTCGAGTACCTTATACCTACATAATAGTATATATGGTAATAATATAATTCAATATCAATCGTATTATTTATTTTATATCGCACAACAGGGCGACGCCCCTCAACGTCCAGTGCCTCGGATTGTTGTCAGTCTCGAAATCGATTGAACCCACGTACTTGAGATCGGTCCGCTGCGGTTTTCTGTAGATCGGACACTCGTACAGTTTTGGATCTTTGCCCGCGGTTGTATTGATGGCAAACACGTAGATGACTGGCATTTGCTCGTACAGCACCTTTGGCTTGCTTTCCACAAGTTTGCCCGTCTTCCGGTCGAGGCTAGCGCCCTCCAAGAACATGCCGCACACGTACACGCCCTCCGGTGGTGAGTCACTTAGCTCCTCCTTGTTGTGGCGAGTGATCAGGTTCTGAAGCACCACCGAATCCAACGCCCACCCCCGATGTGCTCTCGTTACTTCCTACAAAAACGTGAAATATTCCGTGTGGATTAAAACACAGGTACGCAATGGAATGGAATAAGTCATAAGTGCATATTATATTAATTATAAGTAAGTACATGTTACATGGTAAGTACAAGTTCCCCGCAGGCAGGAAAATGAATGAAAATAATTACCTAACTTCAGTTTGTTAAAAAAAAAATTAATGCATATTTTATTTAACGTCTTACAGGTACATAGTGAAATAGCAAAATAGCTAGTGCATATGAATGTGCATATTTCAATTTTTTAACATGGTAATATTAACCATTTAAAATCATCATTAATTTTATACTTAAGTCATTGCACTTTATTATTTCAGCTATATAGTATAGTTAAGCAATCATAATATGTACTATAGTGTCAAATCACTATACTCCGGTCCACAAGAGATGAGTACCGTCGAGCACATGAAGACTGACCAGCAGCGACAGTGCGGAGCCCAATTTTCCCCACTATGTGCCACAGTGTATACAGTTGAGCGTTACCGACCGACACCGACAGTGACCGAAACGCTGTCGGTTGGTTGAGTGGGGAAATGCGCGAAATCGGACGAGTTTTGGTCGAATAGCGGTCCTGATCTCTCGTGGGCCGGAGTATAAATACCTATATTAATAAATATTTATACCTAGGTTAATTTTGTGTTTACAATTAATTTAAGAATATTATATAGGTACCTGATTAGTGTAGTTAATATTACCTATACATAGTATACATAATATTTATTATATCAAATATTTTCAAATTTTTACCATGGTTATAGAGGTATTTAACAAAAGTTAATTTTAACTTAATGGGTAGGTAGGTAGGTATGCACTTACCTACCTAATATTATAGGTATGTTATATATTAACTAGATAAGCTAATAATACAATGCACACCTAAACTAGTTAAGTTAATTAACAATTAAAAAGTTATTCTTTTTAACAATTGTATATTTGTATGCCTACAGTAAAATTACATAAATAATATATAATTTATGTTTATGTATGCACAGAAATCCTCAAAATAACTATCAAAGTATCGTACATGTAGATATAGTACAATAATATATTAGGTAGCTACTTGTCTCATGGCAGTCAAAAATCCTTGTGGATTGAAGAAACCTGTCATCCAAAACACGTTTGGCCGACCACTGTTTATCCATTTTCTGAACTGATTATCCCGTTCCAGCAACTCCGTAAACCAAAATCCAAGAGTAGCCGATTCCCAAGATACCTAAATAGAGTATAATATATACACGAACAATACATTTTGCTGGGTATTATAGTGAGTATATACTACTCAGTGGCGTGTAACATAGGGTCCAAGTGTTACTCGGAAACACCTTAAATATGTGTGGGTGGGTATTGATGGATGAAAAAATAGGTCATTTTATAGGTCGTCATGATAGTATTATTACGAGGGGTAGGTCTCCTAAAATTATTATTGAGCAACACCAATTTTTTTTATGATACACGCCACTGATACTACTTAATTAGTACTAAACAACTACGGAGTACAGACTGATTATATTTTATCTTGATTCAGACAATGGGGAATAATAAGTATAAAAAATAAAATTGTTTTATCATTTATAAAATAAGACACTTAGATTTTTATATTTTGAGAGTATTGGTTCTACAATGATGTGTAGTTTTTTCTGATTTATTGATGGAAAAGATCTATTGGCCTAAAGATCTAAGGGCCCTGGTGGTAAGACCAAATCCGAACTCGTATGTCATGACGGAAAATAAATAAATAATAATACATGTGTAACCAACTGCAACCATTTAAAAAAAAAAGTAATAATAATATTAATAATTTGTAGTTTTGCAACAAATTATTCAATCCCTTTGACAATATTCCATGACCAAAAAATATATTAAAATATTTAATTTTTTTGTATTTATATTCTGAATATTATACTATATATAATTGTTATTATTATTATTTTAAGAAAAATATATTTATTTTATATTTCTTCATATTTATTTATTGTTTTTTTTTAACTATACATTTTTTCAATAACCATTAATTTTGATGTTTCACATTTGGCAGCCAGAGACGGATTGCATTTTTTTTAATTGTTCTAAAAATGTACATACAATTTTCATTAAAAACGCATCATAATATTAATAATAGATATGTGACCTATTGACATATCACCTTATTCACCATAAAATAATCAACATAGGTTCAAGTATTGTATTAGGGGCTTGTTTAAGATTTTTCCATGCAGGGGTCCAGCTAATTTTTCAAATACATTTAAGTGGGGGGATTCGCGTCAAAATATATTAATATTTATATTACCTAGATGTTTTGATAGGTATTTATGGGGCCAGTGGGGGGGGGTCTAGATTCCATGGACCCCCGTTAATACGCCACTGTATCGCATATAAACTTGGCTAGGTTATTATTGTGGCGATTATATAGTATACGACGAGTACTTGACTAACATATAGCTATCTATATAATATAATATTATTATGCTGATTACTTTTTGCCATTTCTGTGGTATTCTGGCGTCGTACATCGCGTCTAAACTTTCTCTCAATCCTTGGCTCATAACAATTGTACCATCGATAGCCAATTTTAAATCGCATAGAGTCTTTTGTACGATTCCAATTACTTTTTTTATACGATCGATTTCTTGTCGCAAGAATATGTTCATGGGCAAAAGGGCGCCCATCCTCTGCAGCGATTCTTTTACCTGCAGACGAAAAACAAAGATCGGAAATATTGAATATCATCGTCCATCGTTGTCAAAAACAATGAAAATGCCTAATAATATAAAGACTTGGGTAAAATACTTCTTAAAAGTATATCAAACACATTTTCCGAATACTTAAAAAAAAGTATTCAGAATATGTATTCGAATACTTTATGATAATAATATTCCTAAGTGTTTTGAATACTTCACAAAAAGTATTCCAAATATTTTTCGAATACTTTTTTTTAGTAGATTTATATTTCAATAGCAAAAATATTATTTTTTCAATTTTATGTTTATAAATGAACATTATTATAACCCCGATAGTACCTACACACCTATCTGGCTATCTATTACTTATTAGTTATAAATTATATTCAAATGAATATAGTTAATAAGTAATAATTAGTAATAGGTACCTATATTAGAGTATACCTATATAAGAAAATAAGTATTTCGAATACTGTACTCAGAATACTAGTAAAAAGTATTCAAAATACCGTATAAAATACTTTCAAAAAAAAGGTATTTAAAAAGTATTCGGAATACTTCAAAAGTATTTCGAATATTGTATTCGGAGTACTATCCAAGTCTGAATTAATATAGTATATTATTCACCTCAAAATCTTTATACTGCTTTGGTAACTTTTTCAACATGTCATCCGCTAAATGATAGACCACACTTTCTCTAGTCTCGCCTCCTTGGCTTCCACCCTGTTTTGGTTGAACGCTTAAAATCGTATCTAGTATTCCTTTTGCGGTGTTTATTTGATGCCTGAAATGATAAAATAAAACATAGGCATATTTTGTTTTGTTGTATTAAAATAATTGTTTACGTGATGTCAGCATTTGAGTGAAGTCCGAACACTTCTGGCGAATCCGTTACTGGTAAACTGTTTATGTAATCAATACAACCCTGAAAATTCATAAACATAATAAAATAAACACTTAACAATATTAGAAAAAAAACAATAAATCTATATTTTACGTACTTGTATATTACGATTCATGGGGACTTTATAGCTTTTATAAAACTCAAATCCTGGCCTCAACAATACATCACAAAACCATACCTAATACAGTATACATACATAATTAGTATTCGTATCAATAAATGTGAATTAAAATTTACTTGAGTGAAAGTGATCAAAAGTCTTTTATCGAAGTCGTCAGTAACTCTGCCACCGTATTGTACTTCACCCAACATGTAACAAATAGTTGGCCAAGACACGCCCTGTCAGCAGGCATTAATAATAATTATTATACAACTTATATTATTATAACTGCAACTACAATACCTATTTTATTTATTTATAATACCATGTGTCCACAAAAACAGGGAACATTCTATAACTCAGTTATTTATACCACTCAGTACCTTATACATATTTTTTAATTCTGCTTGAGGGACATGAGACTATTGGATCATAATTTCCTATAAATAAAAATTGTTTAGCTCTTGTATTGTTGTGCATGTGCAACATTATCTACTCCACTTTTTCTATGTACCTTGTTTTTGTGGACACACGGTATTTGTATCTCATCGATATATTAACCACTGGATTACTTTTTTGGGATCCATATCGTCCAAATGATTTTGCACGAACTGAACGCTCGCAGCGAAATCGGCTTGATTGAACTCGTACGGTACATTCCAGCCTAGCGGTCCGAATTTTCGTCTCTCTTGTACAATCGTGTGAATAAATGCTACAGCGTACAACAAAATGGGCCATTGCGGTTGAGCCGAATAATCGAGCATGTCCTATTGTACAAGAAATATTGGAAATAATAATATTTTAAGCAAGTGCTGCAGTTAAAACATAACGATTAAATAATTATAATGTTATTATTATTATTACCACAATTTTAAATTTTGATTAACCAACCTGACTAATGTTCTGATACGTTCTTTTCATACTCGCTCGAATACCTTGTGGAGGTTCATTTGTGAACTTAATTGCCATCTATAATAAGTGACATTATATTAATATACATACTACATACATAATATCATGTATAATATTAATTATAGCGTTATTTATTTTTTTTTTTTTATTGGTCTAGTGCCTGGCAACTGTGGTCATTAGCTATTGTGGAGGTTATGGTTGTTACTGCTGTAACGGTACACTTAGGCCATTGGGTGGTTTTTTTTTAATTGTGGGGGGAGAGTACTGTAGGTTTTTGGTAAATACACGTGTTTGGTTTTGGCAGAATTTCAAATTGGGTACCCGTAGGTTTCTGCTATGCCCGGTCGGGGGATGGTGACCTTTCTCTCTAGATAGCCTGCCCAGAACCGCCTGTAGTCGAGATTCGAACCAGCGAAGGTACTCATCGGAACCGACGCCATATTCCGCTCGGCCACTCCGTCCACGTAATTATATAGTTAGTACGTTCAGTTGCGTACATTTCATTTTCTTATGGGGTGGATTTTAATGGCAGACATGCTCTGTTTTTTGGAAGAATTCAGTGCTTCACCCAACACTATTCTATCATATACCTTTTAAATTATTATTTGTAGGTATAGGTACTATAAAATATCACGACACTTCTCGGTCCAGTCGGTCCACACATTTATCCCGAAAATATCACCCCTACTGTATATGCTACTGAGTACGTTACAGATTACCTTTTATATTTTAATTATAATCATATAAAATATATAATGGTCTATTATTTAAGACGTTTAAAGGCAGTTCATTTACTTGAAGTAGTGCAATCGGAAACTGAGGATGCACTTCGGTGGTTATCCACATTCTAAATGTACTGTGTATTTCTTCTGAATCTGACAA
Organism: Macrosiphum euphorbiae; assembly: GCA_949089665.1. Classification (NCBI taxonomy): domain Eukaryota; kingdom Metazoa; phylum Arthropoda; class Insecta; order Hemiptera; family Aphididae; genus Macrosiphum; species Macrosiphum euphorbiae. The sequence continues at coordinate 58,630,901 of CARXXK010000001.1, read as the reverse complement.
AGCATCCATAGCTTCTGTACAAAATGGCAAAGATAAATGCATGTTTTGTAAAAGCACCCAACCACCGTTTGCTATGCAATCGGATATCATGTTTCTAGCGTGTATTTCTTGACCTTGACCCATAGAAACGGACCGTATTTCTAAAACGAAAGTATATTTGTTATATATACATGATTGTATAAAAACAGTTAATTATTGTATAAATTTCGTGTGCATTACGAATGTCTTTGGATTTGGCTAGGGCGGTGATTTGCGGTGATGGATCAGAGCCGATGGACAAGATACAAACAAGTGGTGTTTGTGGCTCCGATTCTTCCCAAGTTTTTTCCAAGTCCAAGATGCATGCTTCTCCATACTCTGGCCCTAAAGAATCTGTAAGACACAGCGGTCAAATTGTTTTATCTATATAGTATATACGATTTTTATTATATTTTTTATACCCAAGGCAGTGAATTTAAATTTTAGTACCTAAATTAAAATGTGCAGTTAGGTATATTATATTCGTATTCTGAATGTCGTATACTATACTCTGTCCCACGAGAGAGTAGTTCTGGGCGGCGACCAAAACGCGTTCATTTCTGCTCATCTCCACCATTTTACCGGCCAGATCGCCACCCGTCGGAGCGCGCCGAAGCGTGCCGGTTTCGGCGGCAGGTCTGTACCATAGACCAGTGGTCACGTGGTGGGGGAAATTTGGCCTCGTGACGTCGAAGCAAATTCATTTGGATGCGTGTGGTAGAACTACTTTCTCGTGGGACAGAGTATATGCACTATTTATTTAATAGTTATGTTAAAACTATTTTGAAGAAACAAATTTTTTCTAAAAGTAGGTTATGAAAATACAAATGCAATAAATTCACAGAATTGTGAGTAATACCCATAATATATTTTCGAGACTGCGACAATGTCCTATCTGGACTCCATGACCTGACCAGCAAAAGTTTTCGAAACACGTCTAGAGATTTATTATACCCACAAGGTATGTCTTCCTCTTCTGGTTTCTCTTTTTCATACCAAATGCGCCATTCTTTCTCATTTTGTTTTATCTAAATCAATCAAGAATACATAATTAAAAAATATATATACTGCTTTATCAAAAAATTAAAGTAAAACAGTGATTTGTCTATAATAAGTAATAACTAACGAAATGTATAATTACTTTATTTAAAAGGTTTGAAAATACTGATAGCTTGTTAAGTTCAACCAAATTTAACCAAGTTATGTCCAATACCCATCGGAATGGCTTTGGAGCAACTGCATTCAAATCTAATGATGCACCACCTTAATACATAAATAAACTATTATTTGTCGGTTGATTATAAAACATATATATATTATGTATGTATTTTATCAGATAATTATGTATATAATGTATTATAAAGGAATTATGGATTATAATTTATAAGTTATAACCTTTTATAAATGTCATAAACTCTTCATGAGTAATTTGGTTCTTATGGCAATCAATTTTCATAGCCAACATCAATGTGAATAATGGCTTGTGGCGTTCGTATAGACTCCTCATCGTGAACATCCATACTTCATAAGTTAAATATTGTAAAATGTTTACAATGCGTTCTTCGGTTATTGGACTTTTTATCGATTTGTTTATAGAATTATCAAATATCATTAAAAATTGTTTTAATGAATTTTGATACATAACGTTTACGTTGCTCATTTCAACTATCAAAAAGTACAGTATTGATCCACGAGCAGCTACGGCACGAAACTCTTCTCTGGCCTTCATAATTTTAATTTCGGTTTGTTCAGAAACTTGAAGTTTGGCATTTACAGCTTCGGCGGTGGCTTTGGTCTCTTGAAGTACACTAATCAAATCTTCATCGTCTACCAATGAACCCTAGGTAAAAACAATAACTTTAATTTTATTATAGAATTATCATTCATGATACATTACTTGAATTGATGACAATTTATGCAGTAGATTACTTTCAAACTCTTTCATTGAACGTTGATTTTGTATAACGGACTCAAATAGCGCCACACGTTCAGCTTCTAAATCTGATTTTTCCATTAGTATAACTCGACCTAAATAAATTTTATAAATTATATAAAAATATATGTAATTGTTTACCTTTTATTTTTACCTAAAAGTTGGTCTTCAAGACCTTGCATTGTGACTGTGAAATCTATAATTGAAGTTTTAGCACTAATCTCAGGTGAATATGCAGGATTGGGCAATTTTGTCGTTATATACAAGACAAACCCAGGCATTACATCAGTTTCTTTATCACCGACAACCACCTATTAATATAATAATTATTATTTTACATCACGAAAAGTGGCCGACATAATATGTACATACTTATATATTTATTTTGCTCACCTTTTCAATTGAACCGGATTTAATGAAATTCTTTTCTAATACATTATCGATTACTGGATCAAGTTCTTCACTAACATCTTCTATCAATAATGGTCTTCCAAGAGATAAGCAATCCTCTAAATGTGTTCTAAAGTATTTATGATTCAATGAAGTGATTTGAAGTTCATTAGATGATTCCTTATTTTTAATCCACATTTTCCCTTGGTTTTGAGGGTCGATGAGAAGTGGGTACGAACTAGATTTGGTTACAATTAGTGCATTTTGTACCGATAACTCATCATTAGGAAGGCCTTGCAATGTCCACTCAGATACCTTGAACATTTAGTATTTTTAATTGAGATATACGCATTTACAATTATTATACATCTAAACAATATTCGTACCATAGAATTGTCAATAAGCATATTTATTATATTGAGTTTAACCGTGAACGGTACTTTTTGAGTCGTTAAAATTTTCATCCAACTTTGGACTAAATTAGATCTAAATTCTTGATTATATGGCCCACAATATGATAAAAATCCTGTTGCCAATAAAACATCACCAACAAGTCTATTTATTAAAATAAAACAATTATATTATACGATTCATTAGATACCTATTTTAAATATTTTTAAAAATATTACCGTCCGAGTTGTTTCTTGAATTCTTTACTCTGTTGGGTCCATCTTATTTTTTCACCACCTAAACCATTAATTAAAGCAGTTGCTGACGTCATTTTTCTTAGACACACATTTGCCGCGTCAGTAAGCCTTTGTTTTTCTTGAACAGCAGCATCATATTGGCTTTTAACTTCATTTAACGCCACTTCTCTTTCATAAAGTTGAAGTTCAGCTCTTGACAAATCGTCCATTGCAATAGTTAGTCTAGCTTCTTGTAAAGTTAAATTGGCCTAAATGATAATATACAATTTACCTTTAAGGCTTTCATTCATTCTTCTCAAAAAACGTTTAATACAAACCTTCAGTGGCAAAACTTCTTTATTTATACTATGGAAGAATGCCATGGCTTTAGTCCATGATAACAAACCGGCAACATCACCACAAACCCTTTTTGCTGTATCCATATTGTAATCTTCCATGCTAAAATAAAGCTGTAATAATTCTACCATTTCATTTGTTATTGTATCTTTAGGATAGTTTTGTAGCTGGAGCAAAAAAGTTGTACTCGCCATCATCTATAAAATGTGAAATCAAAATTTTTCAATTATCTTAGTTTCCGTCTTCATAAATTTTAGTACAGCCAAGTATTTTGTGTTATTATTATCATAAAATTAAATAGTGGGGTGTATGTAAACTAACTAAGAATTTTAGTGCGTCATTTATATTAAATTTAATTATTATAAATAGAAAATTATGTTTGTTTGTAATTAATTTAGAATTATAGATATTCATCTTTCGAAACTATTGATATGAAATTGTACAATAATATTTAAATTTTTTTTTTTAACATTTACTTTTAACGATTCTGGCCAAGATGGTTTTGGACATCTCACTGTTGTATCACTTATGACTGGGTGCAGTTTTCGTTTGAATAATATTAAAACGCAATCCATTATACGCATGATGAGATGTGGAGGTCTTCCGAGTTTACGAACAGTAGCTATATGTGCAGGTTTTATTGTGTTCAGCGCTGATTCTGCTTCTTCGAGTGCTGGTCTAGCTGCTTCTAGTTTCTCTTCAGCAATAGCTTTTTCTTTTGCAATCGACTCTACTAATGCTTCTGCTTTAACTTTTACTTTCATTACCTGATTTTTCACAATTTCTGCTTGTCTTGCACGATCAGTAACTTCAACTAATACCTATTAATATTTCTTTATAAAAATATTGTTTTGAACTAATAACAAATATTATTTTAGATTCTGAGTGGAACGATAAATGTATTGATTTTACAATGATGTGTGTTTTTTTTTTGTGTGTCTGTGTACACGATAAGTAGTCGAAATAATGCTTTGATTTTCAACTTCCGTATCTTGTTCGTTGGGAAAGTGAATTAATGTTGGTGCATTCAGGAGGTCAAAATTTAAAACTCATAATAGTTTTCAAAAGCACCGGGAAAAACAACATGAAAATTAAGGAAAAACGGGAATTTTTACTCAAAATCAGTTTTCCAAGAAATTGATTTTAGTTTTTAGTGTAACCCTAAAACAAATGAACGTATATACATGACATTTTCAATGGTCGTTTATATTAGCATTTTCTATACACGATAAAATTTTCAAAATATTTTGGTTTGTTTTAAACTGTTTAGGAACATTTTCTATTTCCAGTTTTATAAGTCTTTTAGATTCTGAGTGGAATGATGAATGTATTGATTTACAATAATGTGTGTTTTTTTTTAATTTTTTTTTTTGTGTCAGTCATCGCCTTTTAGGACAGTAAAAGTAAAAGTAACAGTAAAAGTGCTTGGATTTTCTTCAACAGTATCTTTTCTGATAGGAAAGTGAATCGAGTTGGTACTTTGGGGGGTCAAAAGTAAAAATTTCACAGTAGTTATCAAAAGCGCCGTGAAAAACAAAAGAAAAATTAAGGAAAAACTAGAATATTACACAAAATCTGTTTTCGAGAAAATCGATTTTGGTTTTTGGTGTAACTTTAATACAAATAACCGTAGATACATGAAATTTTCACTGGTTGTTAATATTTGCATTTTCTATACACGATAATATTTTCAACTATTTAGGGACATTTTCAGTTTTCAATTTTATTAGTTTTTTTTTTTATGAATATCAATAAAAATGTATTTGTCGAGTAAAAATAATTGAAAATTTAATACAAGGCTCCTACTATATTGTTTCAAAGGCAGACGAAAAATATTAAAAATCCTTAGTCACAGTTTTTTTTTATAAGCATTTAAAGTTCAAAAATTGAAAAAAATATGGAAAAATCACAAAAATTAGCAAATTATTTTGAGTTAAGAATTCGTAAAAATTTTCGACTTTTATATCTTGGGATTGAAAATTTCAAGATTCCACGTAAGTAGTTAATTTTGTTACCAAAAAATTTAAAAAATACACAAGCGCAGTTTATTTTTATAGTCATTTTAAGTTCAAATTTGGACGAAATTACATAAAAAAACCTAGAATAACTATTTTAGTTATTTTGTTGTGATTGTATAATATTATTCGTGAGTACTTAAAACTTCTAAAGTACACTATTATATATCTATGATAGTATCAGGGCTTGTTGTTGATGTATAACAAGTTATAAGTACCTAATGGATATTGTGATATGATTAATTTTTAATTCATTATAGGTCAATTTATTTTAATACCATAGATAAGTATTTAATATGCCTTTTACCTAGACTGACATACTGTCTCCGCTCAGAATCTTTTTTCTTATACAATGATATGATATCATTGAATTCAAATTTAATACCATCCATTATACAGAGACCCACTTGTAATCTACTGTACAGCAGAGCACCTTTTTTTTTTCTATGAATGTCTATAAAACTTTATTTGTTTGGTAAAAAAGCTTGAACATTTAATACAAGGCTCCTACTATATTGTTACAATGACATTCACAGTTTTTATTTATAAGCATTTAAAATTTAAATTTTGTCAAAATACTGAAAAAATCACGAAAATTAGCAAATTATTTTGATTTGAGAATTCATAAAAAATTTTCTTTTTAAATTTAAGATTTGAAAATGTAACACAAGATTCTTCATAAGTTTGTCTACCTTTATCAAAAGAAAAAAAGTCTACAAGCAAATCAAATTAATTTTTTATAAGTGTTTGAATTTCATATTTTTACAATATTTGATATTCACTCGATTTCTCAAGTAGCGATTTTGTTATTTTAAGTTAATCAAAAACGAATAACTGTAGATACATGAAAATTTTACTGAATGTTTATATTTTTATTTACTTACAGTTTCTGCTTTCTGAGAAGCATTTGCTAATTCTTGTTCCATATCATCTAAGTCTTTCTTCAGTAATTCTACGGAAATAGAAGCCTCTTCCAGTTTTGCCAAACCTGTGTCCATGCGGTGAGCTCCTTCTCCTAATTCTTTTTGTTTTTGATGATATATACTTTTATATCCACCAATAAAGTTTAAGTATGATTTTGGTGTGACATGAGTAGCTCGACGAAATCTTTGATAATAATCACTTGAAGTATGATCAACTATATCTTGAATCGTGCCCATTGCTCCAACTAATTCTTGTTTAACTTCAACCGTGCATTCAATATCAAAGTCAACCAAAAAATGTTCCGCTACTTGGATGAGAGCATCCTTGGGCCATGGCTGGAACCAGTCTATGGTACATCCTGATACTAATGCTGGGAACCTAAGAGCTCGATTTCGAAATTTTTCTCCTACCTAAGACATATATATAATTTTTTATTATATTATAAAATGTAATTATTAATAAGACATATACAAATAATTACAGGTGAAAAACAAAACACAACATGAAGGTTTTGACAAGTTCTTGTTAAAAAGTAATCCATAATAATTTCATGATTCAAACTTCTTTTTGAGTTTTCTCGTTTCATAATAGGAGTTAATTCTGATATAATTTCAGATTGTTCATCTTTCGTAAATAGATTGGTAATTCCACCTAAAAATAAATGTATAACATGTATTTAAATGAGAAATTAAATCATATTTTACAAATTGTTACCAGACGATAGAATGTTATTTAAGTACTCCAAGAAACCTTCTTCCTTAATATCCAAATCAGTAAAAATAAATGTTGTACCTTTTGCTTGAACACCACATGTTCTGTATAACAGTTTAAGATCCTCCAAAAAATTTGTTATATTATAGGATCTATAAACAAAAATACATTCATAATTCATATAAAATTCAAAAAATAAATTTAATAATCTAGTCAAACCTAGTTAAAGCTATTTGAAACGTCTTATAGCCAGCTATAAAAGAAGCCAACCTTGTCAAAGATTGTTTACCAGAACCACCAACACCTACTAACATTACATTTCCACGCGGATGTCGTATAACTCTTGAAATCTACAAAAAAACAAAATAATAATAGTTATTATAATTTTACTTATAAAATAGTTAATTACAACTGACCTTAACTAAATGAAGGATAGCATCCGGAAAAAATACTAGGTCCATTCCAACACCTCGAACCATTTCATTAAATTGAGATAAAAACATTTCTAATCGTTCTCTCAGTTGAGCTTCTTCCATAACAGGCTCGTACACCTTGGGAAGTTCCATATCAGCTTCTTCACCTTCTTCTCCAGTTGGCTCTGGAGCGTCTCTTAAATATTATTTTAAAATTATATTTAAACTCAAATTTAGCAAAATAAAAAGTATTTACCTCATGAAATCAACAAATGGAGGATCTGCATCCAACATGGCTATATATTGAGTGCCTAATCTAGATTCAACAACTTTGTTCAGCTCTTGATCGAACCAATGTTTGTCAGACAACGATGTAAATCTATTATATTTGAACATATTAATATTATTGTTATCACACTGTCAATTTTATATTTTTTTCTTTAACTGTTTAAAAATGATTATTACTTCTATCAAACAAACCTGTCAGAGAATACTCTAGTAGTCTCATGCCTCCATAACATTATTAATATTTTTGCAGAATCAATAACAGTACTCAATGTTCCAACCATTCCTTGCCAGATCCTAGACAAATCTCTTAAGCTAAAAACATAGTGGAATTTAGCTGGTGTTGGCAACAAAGTCATCTATAATTAAAAATAATTTTTTAAACTATGAACAAAAATAATATAATTTTAATTATAATTTATTGATGTTAATAAATACTATATTTAACCCAATTATTTGTCATTAACACGTTTTGATGATTGATTTGAAATACCCGATAAAAATAAATTTAACAACTAACTATCAAATACCTAAGCTAATATTGAAACTAAGGGTTGGATTATGGCATTATTTTGTTTTTTTTTTTAATCTTTAAATAAAAATATATTACCCTTGTGCTATGCCAAAGTTCTCTAGTTATGGGAGTTAGTTTCTTAACTAAGTTTCGTATTTCTACTGAAAATCCTCGTTTTGCATTATAGTGCGTTTCACCAACTACTCGAAAGATCTTATCAATTGAAGCATCTGATGGCATAGTACAGTTAAATATACAGAATTGGCGTTTTAATCTTGACGGTATATCATTCCGTCCTCCACCTTATTTCATAAAATATAATACACAATTTAAAAATTGAATGACTAGTAATTTACTAAATACGTACCGGGATGTACCATAGCACCGACAAATAGAATATCATTCAGAGTATAGAATTCACCAGGTTTTTCTAAACTATAAAATCCTTTCATGTCCATTGTCTGTCGAACAATCTCATTTGTAATTTGATCACCCCATTCATTAACTTCCGGCAAATTTATGTCATCTATGAACACCTTCATCTTAAGACCTCCTGGTGGCCCAAATGTGTTTCCTAATCTTTTCTCTACATAACTTTCAATAGTTTTCTAAAATAAAAAAATAAATTATGAGTCAAATTAAGGTGTAAAATTACCATTTATAAATTTTAACTAAATTTACTTGAAATTGAAAAGGGCTAGTTGCAGATGAAAAATTAAACGATCTATTTAAGTAAAGCTCTGGTTTAGCAGATCTCATGTATGATTTCATCATAACAGTTTTTCCTGATCCCTGTTCTCCAATCAATAAAACGGGATGATCTTGTGTAGCTATGATATTTATCAAATATGTGATACGAACACTTTCTAAAATAGGAACCAATACTTGACTGTAATCAGAACTAGAAGATTCTGCTGGAGTAGCAGAAGACATAGCAACATTCCAGTGTTCCCATTCTCCTAATTTAACATGCATAAAACTGATTTAAATTTGAGTTGACAAAATTAAAAACACTTACTATATTACTATACCTTCTTCAGTTACGAAAAAATCAAATATAGTAGCATCAGGCTGATCGACTAGCTTAGGAAGATCAAGGTTTTGACCAAAATTTTCATTTAGGTAACTATGGAATTTATGTCTATCTGATGTTTCCAATAAAGCTCCTAGTCCCCACACCAATGAAAAAGTATACAAACGTTGTAAGTGTATTTTACTTGGTCTTAAAATAAAATTTCAAATAAATACTTAACATGATCTTTTATGAAAAAAGGGTTCGGTGTTAAATTTACAATAAATTATCTGGTTTTAGATAGTGGTTGTCTGTGCCTTCCACGCCATCGCCTTCTTCAGAAGAATTAGTATCGTGATCTTCGATTTCCTCTTCTTCTTCTTCTACTTCTTCTTTCCCTTCCTCTTCTTCTGGTTTCTTGGGTATTAACCCTTGTAACAAAACTAGCATCTAAAGTTATATTTGAGACTCTTATAAGTTATAGTAAAATAAAACATTGAATATCGCTTAAAAATACCTGCTGAATAGTATTGCACTGTAAGACTTTCATAGTCATATTCAAATTTTGAGAGGCCCATGTGTATATAATTGAAAAAGTATTTTCAAACAATCGCCTGAATAATTTTGATTCCCTTTTATTCCTCTTCTTTAGCCAGGCTGCTAAAACTGGATTCCAATCTAATCCAGACGAACTCATGTATACCATACCATTACGTGATACGGTTGCTGGTGAAGCATTATCAATGTTATGAGGCTCGAATATAATTTTACAGCATGGAGCCATAGGAAGCCTATCTCCATTTGCCAATGTCAATGTTTTATTATCATCCAATACTGAATTCAAATTTTCAATCCATATACTATCCACTGGTCCATCAAGGACTAACCATACGTGTTCACCTTTTTTTAATTTAAGCGTTTTTCTCCATAATGCAGAAAATATACCATCAGTCCAGTCATTAGTGGCCACGTCTAGGCGGCCGAACATTTGTGCTGCAGTAATTGCTTTTGGGTTCATTCTCATTTCCCTAGAATGTCAAACAGATAAAATAAAACTATAGATCTTTGGCATTAAATTTTAAATTTGCACCTATGATTTTCGCCGCAAATTGTTAAAGATTTCATAAGAATCTGGATACAACAGGTTTTACCAGATCCAGTAGGGCCTAAAGTCATTATTCCATGTCTAACTCTTTGTGTTTCGTACAACTGAAAATAACAATGAGTGGACATTATATATTTTATTTTACAAATGTATGTAATAATAATGTTAATATTCACTATTATATGATATTTACTTGTATCAACTTTAAAACCCATGGAGAATGATAAATTAAACCATCTGCTTCCACTTGGCTTTCAATTGCTTCTTCCAATTCAGGATATGCCGTTTTTTCTAAAATCTGATTTGGAAATAAATCAGTGACTAATGATAGAAAGAGTGGTTCGTCCTCATCTATTAAATTCACGAGGCAGAAAATTTCAAAAAACTGTTTGAACAACGAAAAAATATATACTAAACTAATAATAATTTACCTATAAGTTTTGATAAGTTCATATCACGCAATACTCTCATAACAATCGTACTTTCTGAATCTTTGCTATTGACTCGTTTCGCAGCACCTAGAGTTCTTAACACTGACAAAATATTTCTCAGCCCAAAATCATAATGGACTTGTTTTGTTAATTGTTCTTCGCAAAGTTTGTATAATGTATAAAATTTACGAGCAAGCGTAATGTTTTCTAAAAACCCACAACTAGCTAATTTAACCCTGATAATGATTTGCCTGTCTGGAACCATCATAGCCACTGTGCGGAATTGAATTTTTAAATTTTCTGGTAGTTCTTTACGGCCAGCATAACCGGGATTCTACAAAGAAAAAATAAGTGTACATTAACTTAAGTACGACTATAACATCACCTATGTTTACCATTGTAATAAATATTCCGAATTCTGGACAAAGGTCTATCAGATCTCCGTCAGTAAACGTAAACTGTTTTTTCTTTTCTTTTTTTGCTGACAACACAACCGCTATTTGTTGTGCTGCAACCGACAACACAGGTAGCTCAATACGGTTGAATTCATCGAAACACCCCCATGTTCCCGATTGCGCTAGGCCCTTATAAATTCTTCCTAAGCCTCGATAGTCCATCTGATCAGAGCAATTAAAAACCACCACATATTTGGCCAAAGTTTTTGCCATGTCTTTGACAGTTTCCGTTTTTCCAGTACCAGCTGGTCCACAAGGTGAACTGCCCATACTCATCGCTAGTGCTTGAGCAAGTGTAATGTAACACCTAAGTATAACAATATGGAATAAAAATTGGTTTCATAATTTGTAAACGTGCGTGTTTATACATATATATGTATAACATAAAACAATTACCTATCTGTAAGTGGGGTGATAACAAGACGTTCTGTACATCCTAAGTACTCATTTTGGTAATTAAAATTAACGTCAGTTATAGAAATCCAAGTCTTATCCAAGTCTTCTTTAAAATAGAATCGACATTGTTTCAGCCATTCAAAGTCATTAACAGAACGTACATTGAGTCGACACTAGGTGATACACAAATTGTTATTAAGAATTTTAAATCTTCAATAATATCCCACTAAAAGTTATTTAAAACCATTTTACAAATATCGGTAGTCCTAAATAGTTGTGACTAGTGTTTGAAGTATGAGAAATATTTCATGAAATATTTCAAATGAAATATTTCATTTTGAAATATTTCACTAAGTTGTGAAATATTTCACAAAAACGTGAAACATTGAAATTTTTTTAACACAAATAAAAACACAATTTATTTTTTTTTTAACACAATATTCAGTGTTCTATATTCTAATATCAAAATTCAGTAAGTATACAATATACATGTATAATATTGTATACCTACTTGTATCATTTAAACATTAAAATATTTAAACATTTTGAATACCAATTTAAATGTATAATACCAAAGGTTAGGTATACATACAGGTACCATATAGTGATGAAGGTAATTTATGACAGTTATATGTAAATATAAAAATTATTTAAAAATAAAACAAAATATATTAAAATACTGAAATATTTCATGAAATATTTCACGAAATATTTCATTTTTTTAAATTTCATGAAATTTTCAAACACTAGTTGTGACTCACTGCAGATTAGGTATACCAAAAATAACCTCCAGTTCCTATTTTGTATTAAGATTCTTAGTGCAGAGATCTGACATTTGACGATAAATAAATGATTTTATAATGATGTATGTGTGTTGAACTAAAGACACTTTTTATAATAAAAAATAACCCTTAAATATTAACTATAATATTTTTTACAAATTTTATGTTATTTGTACTTTGGAGATTAAATTAATGAAAATAATAAAATAATAAAAATCTCAGTATTTTTCAAAATAACCAGGAAAAATAAAAAATAAAATAGGGAAAAATGGGAAGGGAATATTTACATAATACGTAACCCATTTTTGATAAAATTTGGTTTTTTATGGATAATTAAAAAATGAACAACGATAAATATTTAAAATGTTCACCAAATACTTATAATACCATATTATTTCAGACGGGATATAATTTTTTTGTAATATTTTGTGTCTTTTGAGATATTTATGTGGACGTAACAAGGTAATTTGTTGTTTCCGTCTTATAAGTGAGTAACATTGCAAATATACGCTCAGCAGTTCACGTCTAGTTTCGTTACCTTTAAAATTTGAGTGAATCGACCTATTATGAAACTTGGTCGTAAGAACGTGATCTGTGTTAGTATGTGCGGTTATTACGATAATTCACATTTTTAACTTGTTTTGCGTTTACAATATTGCGTAAATTAAAAATACTCAGAACTCATTTAAAAACAGAGTTATTGTAAAAAAAACAGATAATGTTCTTATATCATCATTTTCATAATAGGTCGATTTACTCTAATTTTTAAACAAAGGCTAAACGTGTTCTGTAGAGATAAAATTTGTTATGTTACTCACTTCTAAGACTGAGACGACAAATGCTTGGGATACACCCTCTTAAAAATGTCATGGTTCTTCATAAGATTTTCATAAAATATTGAGAATACATAGTTGAATTTCAAAAATAATATAATATATGAGATAGTTTTAGAAAACAATTATGTAGATTATCATATCATATGACATGATAAAAATATAAATTATCATTAGTACAATATGAATATTTTTAAAAATAGAGGCTGTAAATTTAAAACATACAACGCCACAAATCTGAAATCATTACCAAAATATCAAAAATATCTCTCTGATGAACGTGTATTGTAATTAATGTTTCGAACTTGATTCTTTCAATACGCGTTAAATCTCTAGTCGTTTGATCGATCAACGTATTGAGCAATTCTAAAAATCGATTATTGGTATCGTGCATCTGCTTTCTATCCGTTCGTGCGTGAATTAATGCCACTTCGGAATCTCTGGTCCAAATCATTTGAATTCCCAATATTCCAATCTGTTGGTTTATTTAATTCATCCAATATATTAAACATATATAAAAACAAAGTTTAACAGTTGTCGATTTAGTTCAATTAACATTTCATGTCATTGAATTTATGTAGTTTGTACTACCTGGGCGGGCATTTTTTCCAAAAACGCTAATAAAATAAAATTATTATCGTTTATCTGGTGATTTGAAGATCGAATAATCGAATGGATCGTTTGCTGAGATGTCTGCAATAAGCTAGTCAACCAGGTCTCTACACTGCCCTCAGCTCTGACAGCTCTCTCAAGTGGGATAGTCTCTCCTTCCGTTGAAATAATCGCTGTCATTTTATTATATTCGATTTCGTGAAATTTCACAGCTTTAGTATTATCGAATATCGATAGTAGATGATTTTGGATTGTATGCGAATCTGAAGCTTGTCCTAAAATTTCTAATAGAGCAGGATCCGAAACAAAAAAGAATCTAGGAAACATTGTTCGTTTTCTCTCTAAATAACTGTAAATAAATAAAACATATTTTTCATACTATTTTTATTTAAACATTATACAATATTCTAAAAACTTACCCGCTCAAAGATTTTTGACACAACTCAAGTTGTTCTTGTAAATGAGGTAGAAGTTGTTTCAGCATGTCATCTCCGACACAACAGATAACTACACTTGGTGTTTCATGTGCACGTTGCATAATTTTTTGCCATGACTTGTCTATTTTACTAAATCTAATCCAATAAAATATACATACCTATGTTAAGTTTTTAGATTTTTCAATAGTTACACGAATCAATAAATATATTTATTATAACCTCTTTGCTTCTTTAGGAAGCTGTTTTGCTATATCACCACCCACAAATACAGCTTCCAAGTACACCCACATATTTTGAACTAACAGCCAACGTTCCAAAATTTCATTTGTATTAGATAAATCATATACCCATTGTTGTATTTGTTTTCGGAATGGTGCGTTGTACCTAAATTGTTGAATTATTAATTAACACAATATTATGTATAAAAAAAATTGTAGTTTTTACCTATTTGACATAAGTGATCCTAAAATCATTAAGCTATCTTCCAGTTGACAAATAGTTTCTGCTGTGGTGTCACCTCGAAGTAATAATTCTCCTCGATTATTAAATGTTAAAAAGGTTAACTCTTGTACAGACCACTCATTGGTGACTTGTCTTAGTTTCGCTTCGATATCTTTCTCTTTCATAGCTGATATACATATGTCTTCTATGTCCTCTTTATGTTTCAATAGAGGCGCTTCTAGTATATTCTTCAAACAAAATCCTTCACTTTCTAATTCAAAGTTGTAACCAGTAATTTGCATTATTCTCTGCCAATGTCTTTGCTTCATAGCTTTATTCGCCATAAGTTCTAACAAGGGACACATATCATTAAAATCGTCAATAGTCCTTTTTAATGCATGAAAAGCTGGCCATTCTTTTAATCCTTTAGGTAATTTACGACATCTATTTTGGAATTCCATTAGTTCATTATTTATCTGCTCTATATTGACGTCTCCCCAAGGAATATCATAGTAACTGCTAACCCGGTCTATCACATCGTTATAAAGTTTGTACAACTTTTGTAGAAGATTCAGTTCCTTACGTATTTGGACTAGCTCTGGATATTCTGTAGTTTCTAAACCAAATAATTCTTCCCCACTTTGGTAAGATTGTAAACGGCGCCACATGCCATCAAAACGATTCTGTAAGATGTATTATTATTTGTTGTTAACATTTAAAAGTACACCAATATAAAAAAATATTTGTAATAGGTAAATAAAATAATATATTTACTTGAAACATAATAAGTCTATCCGAAGCTTCTCTAGGTGAAAGACCGGGCATCATTGGTCCCAGTGTTCTGTACTCGTGACAATATTGTATACAATCTAATTTAAAATGTTTTAGATTCTCAGCTAATTCTGTTTGAAGTTGAGGTTGTGAATCTAATAAATATATATTCATATCCATAGCACGTGTTAGAACTCGTTGCCAACAATATCTAACGTTATCAACCAACTCTAAATCTTCCCTGTCTACCGGTAGATCATATCGTGTTAATACATTAAATGCTTCCTCGATCGGTTCTATTTTAAGGTCCATGTCCACTTCATTTTCTCTTATTTTTTTTAATGTTTCTATGACCATTCTAATATCATCTAAATCTCTAATAGGTCGTTCCAACTTTCTTTCCATTTCATTCATCACGGCATATACGTAATCCATTTCACGGTGGTATTTTTTGCGTAACAACTGACCTATTCGACGATTGCATGATTTAACCTCAATGGTTAAGCCATATTTTAATTTTTCTGTAAAGTTGTATACATTTTTATTTGAACAAGTATTAAGTATTTTGATACTCTCATCAGTTATACTCACCAACAGATACTAAGACACAAGATCCAAATTCATAAGTATCTGGCTTTACTTTTAAACGTTCCAAGAGTTCATGGTGTTTTTGAAGATATGCTTCTGAATCCAAAAGTGAAACAGTTGACAGGTCTCGTCTTTCTGATAGGTCATTATTCCACAAAATCTTGTATGGCACCCAAAGGTTCAAGAAGTCGGACAGCATCTAAATATATGGATTAGAATGAATAATGTAATTTAATGTCCATCATGATAAGTTTATAGAATGTTACTGGTTTTAACGGTTGCACGCATATAGAAAGTAACGAAAGGGCCTTGATGATTTCTTTATTTTCAGTGACATGTGAATAGAAATTTCTGTGCATTACTGGAAATGGTGGTTTTCTCTCTGACGCCAATTTATACAACCTTCGACGTTTGGCTCTTGCATCTTCTATGGTGGGTACGGAGGCTGGTACACTCTGTTCCATATCAGAAATAACAACTTTAGAAAAAAATTTTTCTCTACGCTCGCTGCAGTCTTTCTTTAACTGATTCCAGTGTTTTCCTGCTAACACCTGCCGGAAGAAAAACAAACGAGACGCGCACACGAAGACAAACACGTGGACAACACAGAACAATACCAAATATGTATACCCCGAGTAAATATCATGTCTTCGTTGTGATGCTCGTGTTTTATTATTTTCTTTATAATCCTTATTACCTTTGTTTTTTTATTACCAGACCACTGTCCGACTCCTTTGGCCACTCCTACCATAATTTTTCCAGCTTGGATCATCAAATCTTGCAATTCGTTTATACCTGGTCTAATCACAATCGACGGAATCATAAGTATTGCGTGAACTTCAAAAATAGGATTTTCACCTGGATAAAATATTACATTGTTTAAAATTTTAGACCAATAAATTCATATTAGTGTAAATAATAATATTGGATAAATGTATTAGGTATTAGCTATATATGTATTGTGATCTTATGTTATAAGATCACAATTTCATAGGCTTACTAAATTCTTGAGAAAACTTTTTTCTTAACGCATCGATCGACTGTCTTGTTATTTTAATGAGCACATCTATAACTTTGCGACTATAGAATCGTCTCATTTCTTTAACAGCACTATTTGCGAGGGTATAAATAGTTGGCGGCAACTCATATGCTGCCAAGACAAACGGGTTATTAAAAAATTCACATACAGTACTCCAGTCTGTTTGAGTTTCACTCGACTTTCCTTCCTGTTTAGTAACATCCGCATCTGTTTTATCTACAAGAATCATTCTCATTTAATACCATTAAAAGAATCTAAAGAAGCGTATTATAACGTATTACCAGTTTTAACTTTAAGGCTATGTTCTTGTTCCAGCTTTGGAATTGTAACACTTTCATTAGCCTTCTGAACGAGATACAATACTTCCTCAACTGCTTCTTCAACTAGAATACTCTTTCGATTCAGTTCCTATTCAAATATAACATTATAATTGAATCAAATAGCTGTTAGGTCAAAACAAGTCTATCACAAACCAAAGATGCTTGGCGACAAGTTTCATCTATTTTATCTAAAAATTCTTCAGCGGTCCAAGTAGATCCGTCCTCTGGAAAAGTATGAAGTGTAATTAACTGCATCGAAGAGAGTACCTGAAGTATTCTGTTATTGTAAACATCATGGATTCTAAAATTAAGATTTAAAAAATTATGTAATAGTTCATTGTATACAATATATATTTCTTATAAATTACCTAGTTACCAAAACTTGAAATTTATCTATTGCAGAGTTGGTTTTTTCAACAAAATTTCTCCACTCAGGATCTGTCCAGTCAATTTTTTGCAAGCCAGGCGTCAAAAGATCCAGAAGCCATACAAGCTGTGTGACGAAAAGTGGTCTAACATCAAGGTTAATGCTGCTTGCTACTTTTCTCATTTTGTTCAACATACACTGTTGGTGTCAGTAAATTACATAATTAGCATATAAAAATAATTGTTACTTTATATTTCCTTTGTATATGTACTTGTAATGTGCCACACACTAGTGTAAAGTGATCTTTTCTAAAAAATAGAGCCTTAGTGACAATCGGAACTTTAAGTTCCATTTTCAACATACAACTTGACTCTAGTATAAGTAAGTTCAATCTTGAATCGAAGTTAACATAAACCATATTATTAGTATTCTTAAACTTTAATAATGGTTGCACTAAACAGTATTCAATAACTTTAACCTACAAATATATTTAATATATAAAATGTTGAACAATAATGTGATATGGATAATATTTACATTGTGGTTCATCCAAATATTTTTAATTTCTTCTTCGTAGTTAAGCAAAGCTACTGACATGGTAGCAAATTTCTTTTGCACTTCTGTCATTTCTGGCATTACTTTTAACACTGGATGATCGGTTGCTTCTTCCATTAAATAACTCAAACGTTGTCGTAAAGACCTGACCCAGACAATACGACCTAATGAAAATCATGCAGTGTTTTGATTATTATTTATAAGTTATAACACACTACTTGATATATGAAATATTACCAGATAGTGGTGGAAAATTCCTAGGAACTGGGGGATTGCCTTTTCGTTTTTTAAATAATCTTAATGTTCTATCTATTTGACTTTCACAATATTTCAATACTCTACTATATTTTATATCCATTCTTGTCACTGGTATTTTTGTAGCAATCTATTTTAAAAAAATGATAAGAAATTACAATTCAAACTAATACACAACATTAAGTACTTTTTCAAATTTATCGAGGAATTTTATTCCTTGGCCCGTCTCCCAGACAGAATTAAAATTAGTTTCTATCGTGAATGCTAATTCATCTTTCAAAGTTTGAACCATAACAAATAATGTTGTGTAATCATGATCAAATTCTCTATTTTTTTGATCTAAATAATCGTAACTTTTGTTCATCACCACTAATTTGGCTTCTTCAAAAGTCCGCACTGCATTGTCTAATGCTATAATAAAAATGTTTTGTTAGGAAGTATGTTGTAAAATTATAATTTACTATTTACTAATTACATTTTGTTTTTAACTACAACAACTAAGGTAATATTATTATCATACCATCCCCAAACATCAAACCCTCCATTCTTCGTTCAAACAGTCCATTGTAATCGTCAATTGTATCGAAAACCGTTAAAATTTTGATTAATCTATCACAAAAGGCATCGAATTTACCAAATACGTAATTTTCAGAAAAACTAAACTGTCTTCCGGCGCCGTGGTGATGTTTCACTCTTTCGTAAGTATTATGGTATAATTTGTTTAGTGTAATACATTCATTTAATTTAGTCGTGAGAGCTGCTCTATCTTGAGACCATATTGTGTCTTTATTTCTATTGGTGATGTGTAGTTTACAGCTTTCAATCATTTGGTTTGTGATCTAGATTAAGTACATTGAACATTTATGTTACGTTTATGTTATGGAATTGGAAGTAATTACTTTAACCATAAGAGACGATATTTTTTCTGTAGTATTATAGAACATCGACACGTCATGAATAAGACGTACAGTTTGAAGCATACGAACTAACGAGTTTCTCATTTTAACTGGATTATCAAGGTACAGTGAATGACAGCATTTTTCCAACGCTTGAATGTATTTTGAGTTATCTTTTGCTTCGTTGTAGCACAGTGTCAAATGATTGTCTGTACGTCTCCACCGGTCAACCATTCGAGAGCGCGAAAGTTGTAAGCAACAAATAGTCATTATTACCTAAATAATTAAATATTTTACCAATTAAACTTAAATTAGGTTAGATTACGTAGATGTTTTTATAAAAATATAAAAAATATAAACAAATTCTCTTAATAATGGAAATGGTATACCTCTTCCCAACTGAGATTAGCAGCAATTTGTGAAAATTGTGCTCCACGTTTTTTCCAAAACTCCAATTCATCTTGCGGTCCACTAGTGTCACTTTCGTACTTTAATTTCTCGTCTTCTAATAATATCTAATGCCAAATCATAATTATTATCATTTTTTTAAATACATATACAAATTTACTTCTCGTATTTTCCGTATCCAATTTGTTACTCGTTTCTCTAAAATCAATATTTCATCCCGATTTGTAGCAATATGTTTGGCTTCCCTGTAAGACGGAACTTTTGATATTAAACTCATACCATCAGCAAAAATGTTTGGTTGATCGCAAACTTCTTCACATACTATAAATTATAAAAAAATATTAATAATAAACTATACCATTCTATATTTAAGACCTGAATGAAAGATATTGAGTAAATCCAAGGATTTAAGGAAAATACATTTTATGGTATAAATAAAATCAAATCATGTGAGTAAAAATAATATATTAATTAAAGAAATAATGAAATATAAAATCGAGTAAACAATATTATTAATTGTTAATAATTAAATTTTTTAAACAAAAAGTTAATTAAATAGTATAATAAATTGTTTATTAATACCTACTCATCATTGTTTACTTACATCGTAGATGGACAATAGCATGATTCTATGATATTATTATTTTTTTTTTTTTGAGGAAAATTTAAAATGTATTGTTGAAATAATTGCATTATAAATTATACCTTTCAAACAACTACAGAACGATCTTAGCTCAGGAAGCAATTGGCTTTTGATCAACGGACAGTCTGGTTGGTCGTCTGAAGGTTCGTCGCCGGTTTGTGGTATGGCCAATGCCGGTATAAACACGTATTCAATGATTTTGGCAATGCTCTTGACCAATCCCTTTTTCTCCGCGTCCAGAGTGCCACAGATCAAATCTTTGTGAAACCCTTCTTCTGGTAACTGTTTGGCGGTGTTCAGGCGGATGATGTAAATGCAGATTCCTGTCAGACCGACTTCCCATCCATCTGTGAGGAAGAGTTTCTTTTTTTTCGGCTTTGACACTACGCTGAGTCGTCGTTGGAGGTTTCTACTGCTGTTGGTTGGCTTCAACTGAACCTGAAAACGACAGCGAAACCATTATCATTTCAACAATGAAAATCTTCAGTTTAAAGTTTAAACCGAGGGTGTTAAAAAATGTAGGTGTGTGGTAAATAATAGGTACCTAAATCTATATCTAGTGTGGTGGGATGGGGGAACTACCCTTTCACCAAAAGTATTTTATTTAAAAATTGAATACTTCAAACTCTATCTTTTCATCTCAATTTTAATCACACATTTATAATTAATAAATAATTCATGATATAAAATATTTTCTTTAACTAATTATTTTTCCAAATTCTGAAGAGGGACTTTTCTTAACCTATTATCACCACAAATTTAAGAGTAGAATATCAAATAGCCATGTTTTACATATTCTGACGCTCTGTCAGATTCAATTCGGGCAGTAGGTGGTCTATATGATGTTTATTTACACGAGGTCAGATAATATATTTTTTATTATTAATTTACATCTGAGATCAGAATAGAAATCCTCTCTCGCATTATTCAGTAGACGGTAATAAATTTTGAATTAATATAACTATCTAATTCTTTTAATTCCTCTTTATAGTAGGTATTATCAATAAAATTTGTTCTTATCTTTCTGCCCCCGATTATGATCAAACAAATAACTATGATAATGATAAATTATAAAATTAATTTGAAATAATATGAATGAATACAAACTCTTAGAGACGTACTTAGAGACAATTTCTTATGAGTATATGCATCAACAAAAAAACAGAGTACCTATTCGTAATAAGGGAATATACACTACAAATACACGACTGGTTTTTAAAATGCACTTGGGCGTTAATGCAAATATTATGTCCTATATTCTACACGCCTACTTCAATATAATTTAATAAATTGATAAATTTAATATTTATTATGTATACCTTAATGTGTAGACATTATTTTGTTAAATTTTGAAACCGTGTATTTACGTGCAGTTTGTTATAATAAATATTATGTGATAACTGAGAAGTTAACAAATATCGGTTTGTGTCAATTAATTGTTTTAATTATTATACGTATTACATTACAGTCATTTCAAACGATTCGGTATCTTCGACTTCGACGTCTTGATAGAACCACATGAGTTTCGATCTGCCATGCGGCAAAAATAACTCGTTGATCTGGTCCAACTTAAATATACAAAGAAAAGTTGTCAGACATAATTTATTTGTTGACAGTTTCACGCAGAACGTTTTATAGGTATACAATATTACAACTAGTATATGATCAACATAATATGTTTAATAGGAATGTATACCATATTGGATTCGAACACATAGTCCATGACGGAATTTCTCGGCAGACCTGTGTGGTCGATGAGTAATTGGAACGTGAACTCCAGACGGGGGTCCATTTCCCCCCTTCTCGCTTTTCGCTCGCATTCTTCTCGGCGTCTCTACAAAAAAATAACTATTGAAACACATAATTTTATATTCGGTAGAAATTGGAGGTGGGTCAAAATGTTTGAAGTTTAAAAAATCAAACCAAACGTTAGATGTTCGGTTCATGTTTGAAAGTCGAACCTAATTTAAAAAAAGCTCCACTGAACCGAACTCAAACAAAAAGTTTAAAATTCAATAACTAATCCAAAATCCACAATAGTTTAAACTCCAAAGAAATGTACAAACTCCATAAAATAAATTGGAACACGTCATATACAAGTCCATATTATGTTATATTTTTGATATTTTTATGATTTGAGATTTTGACTAAAAAGTTTGATTCGTAATTAAAGGGTGTTGACCAGTTGCCCCCCCCCCCCCCACGGCTATTATCGGGATCTTAAAAATATACCAGTTTCTTCCAACCAAGTGTACCAGTTGACCTTACATATTAATAATATATACTATACAGCGTGATTCTTTTATCAAACAACACTCATTATTTCAAAAAGTGTAAATTTTTTTGAAAATATTTTTTTACATAGTTTCAAGTCGCTTATAAAACAACGTTTTTATTAAAAAATTATATTTTTAAATATTTTTTATCCTTATAATTTTTTAAGTTTTTTACTTTTTTGAATAAAAACATAGGGTTTTAATTTTATATTCCAAAGCAGAATATTTTTCTTAGTATTTTGATACATGAAACTTGAAACTATGTAAAAAAATATCTTCAAAAAAATTTACACTTTTTGAAATAATGAGTGTTGTTTGATAAAAGAATCACCCAGTATACACGATTACAATATAAAGCCCGTAAAATAGGGGAGGTAAATATACAAGTAATAAATAAAATTATTTAAAATAGTACAAAATGATAGAAAAAAAAATTATATGCTTAGAATATATACATATTACATAATATTGTATTTTGTGATAAATAATAATTACTAACGAAATAATATGAATACAATAGACAATAGTCAATAAAATAATAAATATTATAAATATGTGACATTCAATGTTAAAATTTTTCATCAAAAAAATAGTATAAAATGATAGAAAAAAATTCATAATAAATAATATAGCTACCTATAATGAAAAGCCGGCATATTCAATGTGATAATTTGTCAAAAAAAAAAATAGTAAATAAATTAGATATAATATTATGTACTATGTTTTGTTTACGGGCTATATATTTTAATCGTATATATTTACATATGAGGGTAGCTAGTACGTTCGGTTGGGGGCAACTGGTACATTTGGTTGAGGGCAACTGGTACATTTTGCTCTAGGTAGTTTGGGGGAGATTGGTATAAAAAAAGGTACTTTTGGGGGCAACTGGTACATGCCCTAATTAAATTCAAAAGATTTATTCAAATTCAGTTTGGTATTAATCAAAATGTTTGCTATGGGTGCACTGGTGCAGTCGATGTTGAACATAACGTTCAGTTCAAGATCGACATCACGTTGAATTGTTCGGTCATGTTCGGTTCGACTACGATTAAAAAATGCTGTTCGAGTTTGGTTTGAGACCATTTTTTTGAGTTTAGCCGGTGGGTGCACCTCTAGTAAAAACTGTTTACTATTATTATTGTAAATTGTAATGCTTATTTGAAGAAACCGATGAACGAAACGGGTTCGAATAACAGTAGAAAAATATCTTAAGTCTTGAAGGTTGAAAATTTAGATATTTCGGCAGCATAGGACCAAATAAGAATTAAGTTTTGTCCGAATTGAACTCTCACGACTTTTGAATAAGTGTACAACACTAACAAGTCAACAAATACAAATAATAAACATAATACACTGAGGTATATATAACAATAGTTGGTACAATTTTATTTTTTTGAAATTGACTTTCACTACATTATCCTTGAACTTGGCACAGCTCGAACAACCCTAACCTCTTTCCACACATGGTACATGGACTTCAAATGGCATCAACATTTTGAAATATTTATACAACTAATTGTTTGTTTGATTTTTTTCAAAATGTTTCACTTATACATATGTATATATATAATCATGCGTGATATTCAATAAATCGTCTTTGAAATTTGTACAATATTACCGTTGTTTGCATACAATACTAGGTATCGTAATCTATTACACACGTCCAGGGGCACAATTGCAATGAAAAAACTGGAGGTGCAATTGCCCCTCTATTTTTTTTTCATATTATCTTATGGTTATGGATACTCGCATTAAGGCTGAACAAATTAACGATTTTTTTTAACTCGTTAGTTAAGTTATTTTAAAATAATAAAGTTAAATTAAGTTAAAAGTTATTCTTTTTTTCGTTAACTCGTCAAGTTAAAAGTTACTTTCTTAGTCTAAAGTTAAAATTTGCTAATTTGCAGAAACAAAAAATTCTAGACACGCATAATATAGTTTATTAGATAGTTTTTCTTTACGCTTAAGAAAATTACTGGGGAAATTTAAAATGATACATCAAAGTAAAAACCTTGTTCAAAAATGTATTAACTTAATTTAGATACTTTTGAAATAAAATTAACTCCAATAGTTAATACGTTAATCTTGAAAAAAAATTACCTTATTAATTTAAAAGTTAATTTGAAAAAAAAAGTAACGAGTTAATAAATTAATTTTAACTTTTAACTCGTTAATTCCCAGCCTTGACTCGCATAATGGCTATTAAAATATAAATTAACATGAAACAATTCGGGGTGCAAATTTCAAAATCGGGGGTGCAAAGCACACCCAAGCCCCCTTCCCAAATTTCGCTTATGTACACGTCATGCTATTTGATCTAGCCATGATTTAAATAGTAGCCAATATGTAGGGCATATTTTCCATAGAGAAGCTATTAGACTGACGATCTTAATGCATTGCGTATTTTAAAAAAAACGTAACGGTGAATTTAATCAAATGTCTGTAAGTTGTAACCTGTAGTGAACAATTAAAAAAATCTGTTTTGTCTCTAGCCTTAAACTTGTTTACATATACACGACTGTTCGGGTTTCGTTTGGCACTCAACACTATTCACCCAATATTGAAATCAACATCAATTTATTCAGAGACTTACTTGCAACGCTTCGTTTAATGGTAAAGACGTGAAGTCTATGTCTTGGTCTTTTGATTCGGGGTCGTCATCGGGATTCGACAAAAGCATTTCGAACGAAAATTTTTAACCACACTAATATTATTATAATGTTCTATTATCAATTATTTTTGTCACCTACACCACGACAGCTGCGGGCACGTCTATGCGAGTGGACGCTATCGGATTCGGACGCACAGTGGCACGGAGTCACGCGTTAGTTTATATACCTACTAAACACAATAGTATAAAACATTGTATGTGTAGGTACGACAGAGCGCGTATCGCGACGAAAAACCGAAAAAAAAATGAAAAAAATATGATATCAATGATAAATGAAGCATATTATACGATATATTTATGTAATATATACAGAGACGATATACACAATATCTATCATTTCACGCTTAATACCCGTCGGACAACTGAACCCCCGGCGTAATGCATTTCCCATATAAAAACAATATAATAGTATGACGTGTGCAGTTTATATAAAATGCATAGTACACACATCAGTAAGTTGTATACTTGTATAGGTATAATATCATAATATAATATAACAATATAGACCGATATATTATTATGTAAATACAATGCCAGTACCTATGTATATGTATATAATATTATTACGTGTACATATTAAATAATAGACAAAGATTTAATGTGTATATATAGCCGTATAAGTATATAATATATTTTAATGTTTATATACATATATAATATAACAGACCGATATTTTATGTGTAGCATATATACATTGCCAGTATGTATATTGTATAGGTATATAATATAGGTATTATAATGTGCGGTACACATAGGTATAGAACAGTAGACCGATATTTTATTATAATATGTATATACAGTTTTCGTATTGTTTATATCGTAAACGCATAGTGACTTAAATGAAAAAAAAAAAATTCCCATAATTTATTTTCCGAACCGGCACGCGAATTTCCGTGTGTGTACACATGGAACATTATATCTGTGCGGAGTTTTACGATGGCGGCAGTGAATAATTCGCTTGTCGTTGAAAACACGACTGTGTGTTTATATGTATATACAACCGAATATAATATACTGATTTGCTGCACGTTTATTATGTGTATATAGGAATTAATGTGTACTGAGACGTCAAACTTTACGAACGAAAATCATTATCTAGATACGCGTACACCACACAAGCTATAATATATACGAAAAAACAGATTTATTTTATGTATTATATAAGTACCTAGGTATTTATATATATCGTCGTTATTGTTACTTTTATGCCAATACACATATCCGTGGCTCCAATAACATATAGGTACAACGACACGGCAGGGTCGCGCTAAGTATAAAAAGAAAAGAGCGCCTTAAAATAAAAATAAAATAGTGCCTTAAAATACACACACTTAACCGCCGGACCATTTATATTATAATATTACAGCAACCAACACGATTTACGAAATAAATTTCTTGAGAAACCCTAACAAATTTCTAGAAAAATAATGAAGTTTGAAAATACAATAATCTAATTGAACATTTTACGTAGAATTGCATGGTGTAGTTTTCAAATCATTTTGAACAATATCAACAGAGTTATAGCCAATTTAACAGAAATTTTTGTATCGTTTTTTCAACAATTTATTAGATATTATTCTCTGCAACCAGCATTCAAATTCACTATCCGAAATCTATGGCAACCAATAAACAAAAAAAAAACATCATTGTAAAACCAATATGTTCCCGAAATAATAAGGTATCAAATAAAAATTCGTGATATCAAAAAAAAATATTGCGAAATTCTCCTTGTAAAAAAAAACGCTAATTATAAAGAAACTGCTCTAAAAGTTGTGATATAATTTTAAAGGTAGCTATAATTCTTTGAACAATAGATATAATTTTAACATAAATTATATTTATTGTTCAAAGACTTAGTTATACCTTTAAATTGTATCAAAGCTTTTAGAGCAGTTTTTTTTTACACGAAGTATGGCAGAGTGTTTTTGTTGGGTTATATATTAATATAGCAAGTTTAGAAAAACTCACAAGATCGAAAACGAAGTATATATAATATATTTTGTTAAAATAATATCGTACACGATGACGACGTGGGCGCAGTGGCGTCAATCCGTTTTTAATGGTTCGTGTGAAAACAATAAATTCTATGCTTTCATAATATTACCTAGGTACCTCAAAATTATAAGACCTAGTGTAAAAACCTCGGTACCTAGTTAATCCATTGTTTTCTTTTTCCTTCTTCTTTCTTTCCTCTGTTCTCAATTCCTCTAATTACATACGAGATACGAGAAGAACCATTTGCAGTAAATTTTCTTAACACATATCCGAGATTATGGTTTAGAAACAAAAGTGACCAAAAAGTTAAAAGCTACAAATCAAAAAAAATATCATACATTATTAACTTTAATTTATAAACAAAATGTACATGTAGGAGGTATACGGTTTCTTTTCATGTTCAAACCCTCAATAACTCAACAAACCTCCGACAAACCCTGGCCCCATATCGGTTTCTGGCCACTGCATAAAGTCGGACTAGTTCTACGAAATTATAGGTACTCATAATATTATAAATCAGAAAATTTTATTTCTATTAAAAAATTAAATCATAGAAAACGCCAAGATGATCAATTCCTTCACAATGTCTCTACACCGTACAACAGGACACTATATCCAATTATCACTCGATAAAAACACTCTCTGGTGCATTCGCCGCACTCGGAGGTCGAAATCGGATGCCCTATATAATATACGTGTGTTCGTGTATACTGACCTGGGCGTCGGAGTTTAACCTTTTGACTTTTGTCCGACGCCTTTTAATACGGTTGAAAGGCGCCGCCGTTGACGACATCGATGACGTGAAATCGAACGTGGTATAGTTATACTATCATATAGGTAGTATGATATTATAATATTATGTTGCAATATATTTTGTTATTCGTGCACAATACGCATACAGTTTAAACGTATGTAGAGCCATTATCCGTGCGGTAAGATCGGTGGAATGATTAACGATTTAAGCTACTGTATAACAATAGATTCAGCTGAATATACGCGGTAGTGCTATTGTGTAAACACCTACAGATAGTGGTTCGCCTTTACCTGCACCCCGCCCTGCTGTTGCAAAGGTGTTTTACCGATCACTCTTACTTCGTCGTATCACCTAGTTCCCATGACGACATTTGCGCAACGAATCAAAGTGTTAATGTTATATAATATAAAAATAAAATTACACTTTTCTCACTGCAGGAACACCACTTGAGAGGTTATTACTCATTACCTTATAATATGGCATAATATATCATAATAATACGAGTGTATTAAAATATATAGGTACCTATTAATCCAGTGGTGTAGACAGGAATTTTCTTGGTTGGGGGGGGGGGAATATATATTCATTATATCTAAGATAAATCCCAGGTTAGTGCCCCCCGCACTAACATTAAATATACAAAAAAGGTCATGGGGGAGGATCCATCCCCCCCACATATCACCCAGTGCATGCGCTCATGGGTCATAACCTATATGCCTACTTTCTGAACCACTGGGCGTTTATCATTCATAATAATTATTAAATTATTATAATTTAAATACAAATAAATAAATAGCAATGTTAATTTTTAATATTTATATTTCCGTTTAAACGTTTCAAACGTTCAACAAAATATACCTAATATTACCAATTAAATAATAATAATTATTATTAATTATCTAGGTATCCTTTATCATTTATCATTTTTTCGAAACGATTCGTTGTCACTCGTGATTGTTATATTTTATATACCTATGTCTAGTTTCTTTTGAAATTTCATCAAAGTTTTATGTGCCATTATAAACATCAACCGTTATTCGTGCAGTTACCCAATAAAAATGAATAACACATAAATAACACTTATACACATAACAATAATAATCATAATATATTATATTATTTACATATTTTTAATTATTTATTTAATTATTTTGAATTAAAAGGAAAACGTGTGTTAGCATGATTAGTGAATCATCTTGCATGTCATATTAAAATATATTTTTGTTATTTAGCAATTAATATGCATTTTTATAAAAAGGAATAGTGTATTTACTATTTATTTATGTTGCTAATTTATCACGACACAGCGTATTGCCATATTTCCAAAATAACGACTAGATTATATTTATATATTATAATAAATAATAATTAGACTGATGCTTATTGCGGGTTTCATTAAAACACACGCACAAGACTTTTTATTGAATTACGAACAGATATAAAGGGAAGTTAGCTTACGCATTAAATAGTTTAACATGGCTCTATTATAACAATAATTATTAAATAGTTTGTAATTTAATAAAACTACTAAATTTTTTCCATAAAAATTATTTATTGTAAAAAAATAACTGTTTAATTTTCAAAATATTTTAAGTATCCATGTATTAATTTCAAATCTATTAAAGATCGTAAGGTACATACAAAAAGCTTTATCTGGGTTAAATTTGATATATAATAGTATACCTATTACCAATAATTACCCATAACTAATCAAAAAAGTACATGTAAATAGTAAATGTAGGTAAAACAGATAATCAAATAATTTTTATTATATTTAATATTTCTTTACTTTTAATTTATAATATTAATAATAAAATAAGTCAATGTATATGCAAAATATATTTTTTTAATTAATTAAAATAATCTTTAATCTCCACCTTCTAAACTTTTCCTGATGAAAAGAGAACTTGTAAGTTGTAATGCAGATAAAATATTACTTTTGTTGAATGGAAAAAAAATAGCATGTCAAAATAAAGAAGTATTACTAATGTTTTGAACAAATTTAGGAAAACCACATTTTTGAAAATTGTCCATGCCCATGGATATGTTAATATTACTATCTTTCTAAAACATTTTCATTTAAATTTAAGGCAATCCACCTACTTAAATTTTCGTGTTACTTTATGGTGTTTCGTACTGCAGTATACCTGTATATATTGTATTTATTTGTATTTGTTCATAAATGATTGAGCCAATAGCGTACAGGAGTAAAAAATCTCGATCCACATGCACGCAGGTATAAAACTAATGGGATGGTAAGAAAACTAGCACCGGATATCATTACGAAAAAGAAAATTATCTATAAATTATAAGGTATACAGTTCAGTAAACAACTTGCATGCTGCACTCTGTTTATTGATGACGACCGCAACAATTATTAGTTAACTACTAGATAGTTAATTTTGCTTCAAGCTTTCAGTAATACAACATAATAATATCTATACCCATTCAACGACCGTAAAAAATACAAAACGGATGCGCCATCTGAGACTTACATTAAACCCCATGGTGGAGATCGCCACTGGTCATCGACAGTGGGGCGCGGTAGTGGATACGATGACACTTTTGTCATTTATTAGATATCGTGAAATTCGTACATTTTTAAGATACTTCAATATGACAGTTTACGTGACGAGATATTATGCGTACATAAAATATCTACCGAAATGCCGAGATGGATAACTTGTTATCCGACCCTGTGTATTTTTTACAGCTTGGGCTTATACCTATAGTTGTGTTTATTTAAACCTATACCTAACTGAATATAATAATTACCAGTTCACTATAGTCTATAGTCTCTCAGATAATAATATAATATTAATATAATGAGTTCATCCCACGAGTAAAATGATAAGTTATTACAAACAAACGAATATTTTTGTGTGCATAAAATATTGAAAAATTAGAAATTTCTTTCAAGAATAGTTTTTAGAAAACAATCCGTCTGTGTTACCTACTTTATTTACAGGACGGGTGTCGAGACACGACTAGACACAGTAATTGGTTTGATGAAAAGAGGTAATGAAAGTATCGTGTTGGCTGAAAAAAATTGAAGAACACGACATTAGTGAAGAATTTCGATGAAAAAAAAGATAGGTACATTTTAATAATAATACATTTTATAAATTGGTATTGATGAATGATGATTAAGTCAAACCATGTCTGGACGTAATACATGAGTAGCTTAAATAATAATTTATTATTACGTGGCCATTGTCAACAACGACGTTACTTGCACATATTATATTTGCGAAAATAAAAAATTAAACGATTTTATTGTCACGCCTGCACTGAAAGTTAAATATCCAATGTCGGTCGAGACGTTGAAAAATAGCCTTTTTCCTTCTATAGCGGACAGTAAAGGCTTTAACTAACCCGGTGGGCTGACACGGTTGTCAAGCCGTGTTGACACGCGTCGATAATACTTACATCAAATACTAGCTGATAGATGAGTTATTCCCGTACTGTTCTATGGAACAGTTGGGGACTGGCCCGACTGGGGCGTTGGGCTATACATAGCGAGAACGGCTAGAACAGTAAAATATATTATGGAGTATCATAAGTCATAACCATAATATCGATAGAGATGGTCTCGGAAGCGGGAGGTGCGAATGACAAAAAATTGCTAGTGTGGGACTATTCTCAATGTCAGTTTTGGCCGAATTGCAGCCCTCGCCAATGGCTTGTATTACAAACGTTTCCCGCGGTTTAAATACCTCACTATATCCATCCTTGCCACACTGCAATGTATAGTAACTATATGAATTTGCCTGCAGATAGTAGTGCAAAATAGTATATACTGTGCAGGCATATTAGTAGTTTCAAGCATTAGATTCTGACCGGAGCTGTGAATTTATTGATTTTACAATGATGTGTGTTTTTGTTTGAGTACACATTTTTAAAAATATTTTGACTAGTTTTGAGCTGTTTACGGACATTTTCAAGTTAACATTTTTTTTTAGTTTTTTTTTCTGTGTCAAAAAAATGTTATTTATTGGGTCAAAAAGCTTGAAAATGTAATACAAGGTAGTACACATTGTTAGAATATCAGTTTAAAACTACAAAGGCAATTTTTTATAGGTATAAGCATTAATTAAAGTTCAACTTTTAACAAAATGTATCAAATTGATTATTATTATATTTTATACACACAATGACAATTTCAAATGCAATTTTTTCGGCAAAAACGTATTTAACCTATACTGTAGTACTAATGCCTAATAGTAAAAGAAATTACAACAATAATATCATAAAATATACCTACTTAGGAATATCTATTATAGGCTGGCAGACCGTCTTCTCTCTGAATCGTTTTTCAGAAAAACTTTTTCGTATACAATGATTTTATATAACTGAATTAAAATTTAAAACACCCATTACAGTGACACTCCAACACCTAATGTACAACAGAGCGTTACCCACTTATCTGCTTTTTTTTTATTTACAGATTCAAAATACTGTTTATAGCAAGCCAGGATGAATCCGCCCACTTCGGCGCGCCACGTGTGATAAAATTTAATAGTTAGGTACGCACGACAAAATAAAATAACATTAAACACGTTCGGCCAAATCGTCATCCCGCGGTGCGTGAAGCTCTGCAGTTCCGTTGATTACTTTTCAGAGTCAAAAGTTTCGCTGTAAAAACAACGACTGGCAAGTTTATTATACTTTACTATTTTAGCACTTTACCAACACTGCAGCACACTATAATTAGTATAACGATGTATATACAGTCGGTACGCACTACGCACTTCAAACAGTTCAAACGAACACACGATGCGTGCGAAGTCCACGTATGATTATCATACAATAGGTTGTCGAGTCGACTTCAGAAGCCGCGGCGTCGTCAGCGGTCACTCCGGGTTCTTGGATACGACAATCAACCTACAGGTAGGGCTAGCGGTATTTTCGGTATACCGGTAATCAAGGCTGGGCAAGTTGACGTTTTTTTTTAACTCGTTTAGTTAAGTTATTTTAAAATAATTAAGTTAAGTTAAGAGTTACTCGTATTTTTTTTTCGTTAACCCGTTAAGTTAAAAGTTAACTTTGAAAAAAAAGTAACTTAACTTAGTGTAAAGTTAAAATTTGCTAATTTTAAAAAATAAAAAATTGTAGACACATCATATGGTTTGTTAGATAGTTTTTCTTTACATCCAAGAAAATTATTGGGGAAATTTAAAATGATACATCAAAGTAAAAACATATTCAAAAATGTTGCATTATTCTTCTGACGAAAGTTAACTTAATTTAGATATTTTTGAAATAAAATTGAAGATGAAATGATATGAATGGAAATTCACTTAGAACACGACGCCGCGCCGTTAGAGCTATTTTCCATTATAACGACGGAAAAATATAAGTGCACGCAGGCATTACCTATACAATGTAGTTATGTTTAAAATATTTAAACTCATATTAATAGCTACTATTTTTACCACGAATCCAATCAACGCATTCTATACGGTATTTACTTAAGAGTTGGTATATATCAAACATTCGAATATGATATAAATATATTTACAATAACGACGATTATAACGTATAATTATAAATTATAATGTTTTACCTATTACGATTCGCTTGGCGGCCGAAAACTGGTGGGTTGAAAAAAAAGAAAAATTGAGCAAAATTTTTGTGGTGTGAGGCGGGGGGGATTGAAGTTAATCATTCGTTAAGACTACTTCACGGTGCTCGGGGTTACCCCAATTCGTGCACAGTGGAGCAATTGGTAGTAATATCAACACGAATGAATCAATCCACAGTATACAGACTACAGAGTGTCAGTCAGAGTATACACTATGATAAATACACTAACGTCCATGCACAATATGCTCGAACGGCTGGTTTGACGTTGATTACTTCGAGCGCCTCACTCATGGAAGTGTACCGTTTTGTTATATATACTATGCTAATAGCCACCTGTGGCAACTGGTGAGAGTCGATTGAGCACTGGCACCGCTCTCTAACGGTGACGTACGGTTATACCCGGCCTTCTCACGACGGACCACGATCGGTCGGTAGAGCAGTAGAGCGCAATGCTGTTACCATCTCGGCCCGAAATGCCCACGTGTCCGTTTACTCATATTATTGTATATTCTGTATTATTTAAATTCAAAAAATGTCCAACGGTATATTTTATAAATTACTTGCTGATCCCGTGCACTTTGCTGCCCACTAAAAATGCCAACTCCATATGAATAATAATAGCTTTAAAATAATAATAATAGCAACCATTTATAAACAAATATTTCCATCGGAATTCGCAAAATCCCTGTTTGAGCACCTCCCGGGGTTGGTCCTCTCCTTTTTAAATTAGTCTATCTTCTGCTATATAGTTTATAGATGATTCATCTGCCTGTCAACTATTATGAATTACATAATATACAAATGGGTAGACGTATAGGTAGGTCAAATATTTAGACTAATTTTAAGCTATTTATTCAATGCAAACTATTATACACAAATCAGTAATCACAACATATTCTATACAGTAAGTCTATAATTTAGTATTGACATTGGTTGATAAACAATCATAATAAGTTATAAACATCTAAGAGTAGAGGCTAAGTCATCCTAGTCCCCGGCCGAACAAGTTGTGCACGTTATCAAATTGCGTCCCATTTAAACCTTTTGTTCAAGACATCCGCTTAACAATATTAAAAATATTTTTTTCACTTAACCCTATTTATTTTTTAAATAAGCATCTTAACCAAATATAACAACTATTAGAATTTAGAGGTATACAATACCAAGTTTAATGTTATTTAGATTTCATGAGTGTGTAGCTAATGAATGTATTGTATTTCCATTTTACAATGATTGTGTGTTATTTTTTGCCTATCATAGACATTTGTGGTAGTAAAAATACTCCAAATTTTGACATCAGCATATTTTCTGATAGAAAAGTGAATATAGTTGGTGCATTCGGATGATCAAAATTATCAGTCCAAAGAATCGAGAAAAACAAAAGAAAATGGGAATTTATAGGTATACGAAACCAATTCTTGAATTCAATTCAATTTTTTTTTTGTGAAACTCGAAAACTAATAATATTTAAAATGTTCACGAAATATTTATATCAGGATATTCCATATATTTTGCTAATATTTTCTCAGTATTTTGACACTTTTTGGGCAATTTATTATGCAATTTTTTTTAAAATTATTTTAGATAAAAAATGTTCACTGGATAAAAATCATGAAGGGGTACATACAAGGGTCTTTATAAGTTGCTTCAATAGCAGTTCAAAGGTATTAAAGATCCATAACAGCACGATTATTTGTATATGCATTTAAAGTTCAATTTTGACAAAATTCATCAGAATCACGAAAATTAGCAAATTATTGTTCAGTTAGAAACTCATTCATTTTTTTCCAAAACTATTAAATTATAAATTTTAATAGAATATTCCTTTCAAGTTTTCTACCTTAAACAAAAAATAAAATAAATAAAAAAATAATTTTTAAAAACATGCTTTTCTTAATACTACTTAATAAATGAACGAAAAAAAAAAAACTTACTTTTAAAACAATTTCTTAATGAAACTTCAAGGTTAACAAGATATTACTAAAAGTGTTTATAAAATGTATTTGTTGAACAATTTTTAAAAATTCTGAATTACAAAAAAAAGAAATGCATGGGGCACTTATGATAACTCCT
The DNA here is from genome assembly GCA_949089665.1 of Macrosiphum euphorbiae. Lineage (NCBI taxonomy): Eukaryota > Metazoa > Arthropoda > Insecta > Hemiptera > Aphididae > Macrosiphum > Macrosiphum euphorbiae. Next base: position 58,595,014 of record CARXXK010000001.1, on the reverse strand, counting down.
ACGTAAGGGCACTCTACAACTGAATCTTTAGATAAACTTTATTATAAATATTTTAAAGATTATTGATCACACTTCCAATTTTGTAAGAGATATTCCTGACTCATAAGAGCCACGGTTTTAATTGACAGGTCATTATGTATTGTGTAATTCGAAACAAAGGTTGTAGCATTAGTAATTTTCCTAAGAGCAATATTCTGAAATTGTTGAATTTTGTTGTTATTGGACACTTTTATGAAAATAGATAACTTATATACTTATGATAAGTCATACGTAAAGTCACTCTACAACTGAATTTTTATATAAACTTTATGATAAATATTTTAAAGATTATTGATCACACTCACAATTTTGTAAGAGATATTCCTGACTCATAAGAGCCCCATGCATTTCTTTTTTTTGTAATTCAGAATTTTTAAAAATTGTTCAACAAATACATTTTATAAACACTTTTAGAAATATCTTGTTAACCTTGAAGTTTCATTAAGAAATTGTTTTAAAAGTAAGATTTTTTTTTTTTTTCGTTCATTTATTAAGTAGTATTAAGAAAAGCATGTTTTTAAAAATTATTTTTTTATTTATTTTATTTTCTATTTTTTAGTGATAACTATAAATTAGAAACAAACGATTTTTTGAGAGCATAATATTTATTATTTTCGGTACATTTGAATATTATAAGCAACTATGTAATATTATATTTTAATGCTCTTTATACATTATTATTTGTTTAGTATTTTATTATCTATACGCTTTGTCAATCTCTATGTAGGATTTTCTTACTGTTTTAACAATGAAACGCGTTAAAAGTTAAAAGTAATTATTATTATAATAGTTTTATAACCCATGGAAACCGTTTATAAACAAAATTTCGTACCTGTATATTATTTATTCTTCTTCCTCGGAGATGACTTTGCACACCCGTCATCGCCGACCTGGAAGTCCGGGTCCCAAAATAACAACGGATTATTGTATTGCCTTCCAATACCTATGTCTATACCAATTTTCAGAATTTTTCATCGTAAATAAGTGCCTCAAATCGAGCGCGCAAGATTTGAAGACAACAGGAATGAAACATTGTGAGTTAAAGAAAAGCATGTAACAAAAGAAATTTTACAGTTAGGAATTCTTTTCATACCTAACATAATTAGAAATTTTAACAGACGACTCCTCACAAGTTTTTCTACCTTTAACAAAATAAGATTTCACAGGAAAGTTACACTATTTGTAGCCATGAAATATTTTCGATTTTTTAAATTATTAAATAAGATTATTTATACATGTATGCTACAGTGGCGTATTTACGGGGGGGGGGGGTCCATGGGGTCCGGACAAAATTACGAAAAACCCCTAAAAATGGGATTTTAATTTCTAACACTTTGTCTATCACCATAGAAAAAAATAAAAAATAAAAGTATTTCATTATTAATTCAACTTACAGGCTATAATAAATAATAACAATATAAAATATCCAGACTGACAAACCGTCTTCTCTCAGAATCGTTTTTCTTATACAATGATATTATGATATTATATCATTGAGTTCAAGTTTAATACAATCCATTATACATTGACCCACTTGTAACCT
>CARXXK010000001.1:57622635-57884470 GCA_949089665.1 Macrosiphum euphorbiae | reverse complement strand
CCATCGATTCACCGTGTACCGGAACGTCTATTGCTACGTCGATGACACCTGCAGCAGCCCCTGTAGAAGATAGCGGGATTGAGATGTCGTTATCCGTAGTCTTTTCGTCTTTACTATGGTTACAAAATGTAGAAGCCGACTTGAGGCTTAAGGTAACGGATACGGTAACCTGCGTTGGCCGTAGTGATGAGGGGACGGACCCAGCGGTAACCACAGACACACCTAGACGTCCATGCCGGTCACTGTGGAGCCGGACCAAGAAATTTGTGAGACGAATCTTCTGTTGTGGTGCGATTGACAACGCAGTCGTATATATATACTAGTATAGATGAGTTTATACGGTTATATTACTATTATTTGGGCACCGGATTTTAGACGTCCCCTTCCCCCACCGTTTAAGAGCTCTTGTCCGTCCTCGTTCGTAGCGAGTTCACATCGTACTTTTTTGTAGTAATAAGTTTAAATAAACGTCGCACCTTTTCACTATTTTGTATACAATAAAATAATAATAATAATAATAATAATAATAATAATAATATACTATTTCGTATACAATATATAGTGTAAAGGTGCAACGATTAATTAGTTATGACTACAAAAAAGTGCGTTGCGAACTCGCTATGAACGAGGGCGACACGAGCTCTTTAGCGGTGGGGGGAGGGGACGCCTAAAATCCGGTGCCCAAATAATATCGTAATATAACCATTTAAACTATATTACTAGCTCCATTCCGATCGTTTGTCATAGATCCGCTGTGGTAATCACTGATGTATATTAGAGGTTACTGCTGAGCTCGGCTAACACTTTATTCACCTATAACGATATGAGTTGAAGTTGGTGTATAATCTACTTCTAACCCCGGACAGGGGGAATGTTTTGTAAAAATGTATACCTATCTAAATTATAATTATAAATTATAGCTATGCTATTGTAATAATGTATAATATGTAAATTTTATATGTAAATAATTGTATATGTAAATTAACTTGAATAAAATTGTATATTATGTTATATAATATTTGGTTTTTATTTGATAATATTATTAATAAACATGTCAACACGCTATTGTGTAAAATTAATTAAGGGGTATGAATAGTATTGAAAAAATCTATGAAAATGAACTTTTGTATTTCCAATAATATGGTTTATTAATACTGTTTGAGAGTAAATAAACCTATTATCAATATTGTAGAAGAGAAGTAAATCTATGTCTGTATACAAGTCAATTTTCGATACTTTAATTACTAAACTCAATAATTCAAATTCAAAAAGTAAAACATCACAAGTTTTAGAGTTAAATATTGGACATTGAAAATAAAATATCGAAAATCGACTACCATACAAACCTAGATAAACTAGGTAAACTCTTCTCTTCAATTTGTATAATAGGTGTTCATACTGTAATGTCACTCAGTGAGCTATGTTATTGGAAATACGAAACTAAGTTTCAGTGTTTCACTAAAATTCACATTTGTAATTAGAGTGTAAATAGAGTGTTGGGTTACTGACATGTGCTTGAACGTGCGGGTGTGCTCCACTATTTATTTTATACACAGTCACGCACACTAATAATCAATTACTACGCACACATTTACACGACCATCATGCACAAAATTAGAAAATTGCCTACATTGAACTCCTTAGAAATACGGTCGGTATGCATAGTGCAGTGCATACCCCTTAATGCTTGTGGAAATTATATGTATTTTGTTCAGATATATTTAAGGTTTTTTTTTTAACCAGTGTAAAATCTCAAGAGGAAGTTTGTATTAAATTATCAAGCTTTTTGACTAAAGAAAAAAAATTTCATCAACAGGGTACTTAGTACTTACATCGAAAAAACGAAAAACACTGCTACATCATGGAAAGAATGATATGATGTAGGTATAATATCTTTCTTCGTGGATTTGCATTTCTCCGAATTGTTTAATAATAATTATATTTTTATTTTTATCTAGTTTGTTATATTTTAGAATATGACTTTTTCATTTAAATTCTCGTCAACCTCAGTGGCGTTCGTTCCGTTTGTATTGTTATTAATATTATGTAGGTAGGTTGTAGACTTGTAGGTACATTCTATAATTATCTTAGCTAATAAATATATTATGTGTTAAGAAGTAAGAACTTGTACTGAGCCCACTATTATAGGGCGTAATATATTATCAATGAAAATAAAATATCTTTATAACCGGTTCAATGTGAGACGTGAGTACACACGATGGACGACAATTCGATATTAAATATTAATATATAAAACTTTATTTGTTGGGTAAAAAAGCTTGACAGTTTAATACAAGACTACTAGGTACTATATTGTTACAATGGCATTTGTAAAATATTAAAAATACATAGGTACAATTTTCTTTTATAATCGTTTAAAGTTCGACATCTTGACAAAATACTGAAAAATCACGAAAATTTGCAAATTATTTTTAAATTTGATAAATGTTGTCAAAAATCGAACTTAAATAAGCTTATAAAAAAAAATGTGCCTATGTATATTAATATTTTTAAACTGCTATTGTAACAATATATCAGGAGCCTTGTATTAAATTTTCACGCTTTTTGACCCAACAAATAAAATGTTATTGATATGTATAGAAAAAAAAACTAAAAAAATTTGAAACTGTCCGTAAACAGTTCAAAACCAGACAAAATATTTTGAAAATTTTATCTAGTATAGGAATTGACAAAATAAACATATGATAGAAATTTAAAGATTATTTCATAATATTAGGTAAAATAATATATTATACCTGGGAAAGTAATATCGAAGTACCTATTTTTATATTCTTCAACTTACAATATGACTATATAAGAATAGTGTAATACTGTAATCTTTTATTTTTTGGGGATGCACATTTTAAACTTGGGGCCTGGAGGGTGCACAAGTCCACTGAGCACCACCCTATGGTTGGGCCAATGCTTCCATCTGATTCTCTATAATAAAATCTTTGTAATAAGAAAAATGATACAAATAATATTTTCGAATTATTCGAATAACGATTTTAGATTCTGAGCGGAGCAAGGAAGCTAGTGGTTTTACAATGGTGTTTATTTTTTTTTTATATCCTGTATACAAAATTTCTACCAGAAGGAGTGCTTTGATTTCAACATATAGTACCTTATCTTTTAGCAAATTGGACCAAGATGGTACTTTAGAGAGGTCATTTTTCGATTTTATCAATAGTTATTTAATGCCACGGGAAAAAGTACTGAAAATTACGAAAAACCGTTTAAAATGGGATTTTAATATCTAACAATTTGTTTATCACCGTAGCAACGAATAAAAAAAAAATAGGTAGGTATTATCTATATAAATATCATGTTTATAGTATTAAAACAACTTACATGTTATAATAATTAATGACAATATAAAATATACAGACTGACAAACCGTCTCTGTTCAGAATCGTTTTTCTTATACAATGATATTATATCATTGAATTCAAGTTTAATACAATCCATTAAACAATGACCAACTTGTAACCTACTGTACAGCTGAGCGACATCCACTTATCTGCCTTTTTTTTTCAAATCATTCCAATACATATATATTCAAATTATTATCTAGATACAATTTTGCCAAACACTGATCTTAATCCCATAAGCTGAAGTGTCACATGTTAGGTACTATATACCTACTAGGTAATATTGTAATAATAGGTACTGTTAGTATTATGGGGCCAATTGTGTAAAAATGATTTAATTCACAAGCTGAGGTCGCATTCTCTTTCACTGTATTATTATCGTCTTTATTATTAAAATTGAAACTTATAAATTTGTTATATTAGAAATGTCTGATAGCAGGGTGCCCAAATAGTTGACACTTTAATTAATTAACGTAAATTGTAAAAACGCTAGCTCCCTCACTCTGCTCAGAATCTAATAATTGACACTGATCAAAAATGTTTGGTTGAACAGTATATTTTAAATTTATCACAATAACTTAATATTTTAATAACAATAAATTTAAAATTATAAAGTGATTTCAAAAATTTAAATAAAAATATTATATGAATTTAAATAAATTACGGAATATTCATTACGTATAGTAGACAGCACGGCTTTAGATATCTAAAGCCATGGTAGACAGTAGTCAGTAGCACGATTAAATTAAATAATTAATTAATTAATCGTGGACAGTAGTAACCAAGGACTAAGGGCAAATTTCACTAACACAGTTAATCACGATTAAAGTTAACCGGAGTTTAATCGGCCGAATTTGGCCGGTTAAATATCTGTTATTAGCCGATTAAGCGTAATCTGGACAGGACTCTGGACACTACACGGTTGGAGGATGTGGGGGATACTTTCCTTTTAGCATTACTAGCGCTGTCTTTGTGGATACTTATGGAGCTAGAAATTTATATGATGTGTTCTAGTTACATAAGTATCCACTAAGACGGCTCCAGTAATGCTAAAAGGAAAATATGCCCCCGAACTCCGCCTGTTGTATTACATTTCGTAACCACAAATTCATCTCGTGTCCAGTCCTGTATTGTTCTGTGGTATATCTAAGGCTCTAATAGACACGGGTAAAGACAGCGGTCATTTTCTTTCCAAAGCTGATAAATGATAATAGCTAGTCATGTATTTATTAAATTTGTTTTGTGAAATTGAATTTTGGTAATTAATGAATAAAGGTAGAAAAATATATATTTGAACGATTATTAATGATTTTTCATAGACGTACTTGTTTTGATAAATATTTGTATAATTTGTATTAATTCTGTATTAATTCCAATTGGAAAGAAAATGGCAGCTGTCTTTACCTATTCTTAAAGAGCCCCAGTATATCTATTTTTATCTTAGTCCGTGGTAGTAACCAAGGTTTATAGATAATAATCTATTATAAAAATCTATTATCTATAAACCTTGGGTAGTAACATAGAACAATAGAACCAACAAATTACAAAATGCCGAATAGTGAACGGTAACCAACCCAACCCCGCGCAGAATACCCTGCCTTAGTCTTGGAACCAATTTCATAATATTGGTAACCACGGGTCTAACATCATGTTGGTGCGGGAACCAATTCCATGTTTTTCGTAGGTTCAGAGTTTCAGATCATAGGTAACCAATACCAAAAACAGCTGATCGAGTTTCGCTTCTATATAAATTGGACCGTGGTATTTTACAATGGTAGACGTTTAGAACATCTTTGAAATTTAACAGCCGATTGTACACTATCATTATTTCTTATCTTTTTATTCATAAATCACTATATTATACTAAACGACAGAGGTCATTTTCTAATTTTCATACAGCAATTTGGTAAACGCTACACCTCATTATTTTTGATTTCTTCTTTAATAGAATACATAATTCATCATAACAGTAAGAAATATTATTTTAGCTTGGAACATTAAACTGATAAATATAAATATTGTGTTTCAATTCTAGAAATAATGGCTTCATTCCTGCGATCCGCCAAATTAGCCTCTAGGCTCACACAAGGACCAACTAAATGCTTTTCAAGAAATTATGCTGATCAAATGAACTTCACATTTGCTGCCGCCAATCAAGTATGTTCAATAGCAATCTAGTAAATGTTATACTTTTAATATGTATTCGATATTGATATGTATGTATGTTTGGTAAGAGTTCATTATTAAATTACAAATATAAAACAGTTTTATTGCATTTTTTTTAGATTTTTTACGCCAACAAAAATATCAAGCAGGTTGATGTACCATCTTTTAGTGGTTCATTTGGTATCTTACCAAATCATGTACCCACATTGGCTGTTCTCCGCCCTGGAGTTGTAACGGTATATGAAGATGAAGGAACATCAAAAAAAATATTTGTTTCTAGTGGAACGGTAATCAAATACCTTTGTGGCTTTACCTAATACTTATGTAATAATTAAATATGTTAATTTTTAGATAACTGTAAATGAAGATTCTAGTGTTCAAGTTTTGGCTGAAGAAGCTCACCCGATTGAAGATATTGATGGATCAGCTGCACGTCAAGTACTACAAGAGGCTCAAAGTCAACTCTCAACTGCATCAGGTGATGTTGCCAAGGCAGAAGCTGCAATTGCTGTTGAAGTAGCTGAAGCACTTGTGTTAGCAGCAGGAAACTAGTACTGAACTTAAACTATGTATTATATTAGTATGGAAATTTGTTTAAAAATTTTGTCATACACAATTAGGTTTATCAAATTAAATTGAATTTCTACATGTTCCGTTTTCTTTGCTGGTTTTTAAAATTTAAAATTATAATTATTCTCATCAGTGTCCAATAAAAAAAATTCCACAAATATCTGAGTTTTAGTTTTTAGTTTTGGCTAACAATATTTTAATATAGTGATATTCCATTAAGTATTATTAAATATACAATATTCTATTTACATAATAAAATATTGCAATATATTATTGTTTAAACAATCATTTCATATTTTAATTAAATTGTAAAAATCTTTGATTTATTAATAATTCATTCTAGGGCTAAAATTAAAATAATAAATTATGAAATGTGTAGCAAGTAGCAAAGTTAAATTACCATGATGCGTTAAACCAGAAGCGGCTTGTAAGCACCTTCTACCGGGGCCCTGCCCCTGTAAAAAATTTGGAGTGGGTGGGTGGTTGGTCGCTGGTCAGTGGGTCAACGCTCAGTAGTTTGGTCAAATGAAACTTAATAGAATTTAATAGTAATAGCGTAGCAAACAATTTTCTTAGGGTACGTGGGTGGTTTAAATTTATCTGCCCTGGTAAGATGTAATTGTTCAAAATATTATTATTATTATTATTATTGTAATTTATAATAATTACCAAGACTAATTTAGGCTGTACTACCTATTAGGAAAATTGTATTATTACATCATAAAATAACTGAATTTACTGTTGTAGCTTAACATGTCTACATTTAGCCTTATTTAGTATACTAAATATTTAGACCACTTCTACTGACTACTGGCTTACACTTACATTGAATCTTCTGTTAAATACTTTTATAATAAAGACTGGTATTTTATTATATTGTACATAAGAATGATGAAAATAACAAATAATGGGGAAATATTTACTTGAATCTTATTTTTTTTTTTTAATAATGAAGATAATCAAAAACCTATCTGTTTGTTTGTTTTGATGATAAAGTGTTAAGGTTTATTACAGAATATGATGTTACAATTGAAACTTAAAATTTTTTTTTTTAGTTCTCTTAATTTTCAATAACTATAGAATAGGGGTTTCGACTATTTTGGGTCCACGCCTCTTCCGATTTCGAAAACAATAAAAACGCTTCCCATACTGGGAAAACAATAAAATGAATACATTTTTATTTTCTACTGCAGATGTGGCTCTGTTAATAATAACTAGTACACCCCTGGATTTGAAAATTCCTGGTATAGAATATATATAGTTGATACAGAATGTCTGAATGTACATATTGTTTCTACAATTTTCAAAACTCAAGTTTATTGAAAGTAATTCCACTAAGATCAACTAACTACTTATGGTAGGGTGACCAGATTACAGTTTAAGAAGTCCGGGATACCAATATTTATTTATTTATTTATTTATTTGTGTAATAAATGGGATATAACCCTTTAGAGTGAGAAATATCAGGTTTAAATTTTTAAGTATTTTACAGTAAAATTAAAATTAAAACAATCATAATGAAAATACAGTTACAAAATAGTAGTAATTAGACAACAGTAAATGATAATTTTATTGTAAAACAAAAAAGAGAAAAAAACAACTCTAAATTAATAAAAACATAATAATGATAGGTAATTAATTTGTAACTGAGTTTAAAGCTAAATATACATTTTTTTTAAACTCGTTTCGTTACCTAAAGAAAAAATCTGCATTATAATGATAATATTTGCTAGTTGTAATGCTCTAGGGAAGAAGGAAGTTGAGCTATAATTATTTTTGTGAAACTGTACATGAAATAAGTTTGTATTTCTTAATCGGTGATTTGTTATATTAAACTCAATCATTGAAAGCAGATCTGGGGAAGAAATATGACCATTCAACAAATCTTAAATAAACATAATATCTGCAACTTTCCTTCTTACCTCACAAGATATAAAGTCCAATTATTTGCATATTACCCATTTACCCAAGTTATTTGAAGTTCTGAATTGTTAATTTTATAAATAGGTACCTAATTATGTATCAATATAGTATATTTATATTTTTTTTAAACTGGAACCGGTTTCGTCCTGGGAAGTCTTGTATTAAATTGACAAGCCTTAGGTATTAAAATTAAACATCTTATGTATTTTAATATTGAAAACGGATTTGAATGTCTTAATATTGAGCTTACTTTCGATAAGTGATAAACAACTTTTTTCTATTTACCTGAAAAAGCATAGTTAGTTGAATTTACAAACATTTTGGTATCGAATGTCCAAATTTGATTTAAAGTTGTTAGTAAGATCTAAATAAGACAAGACAAGGAATTTAAACTTGTTTTCAAAATCTACATCACATAGTTAGATAAATCAATATTTAGTATGTCGGAATGAAAATAGACCTGTTTGGAATGAATAACAGTCAGTTTCAAATCCCTTTTGACTTTTAGTGTTATCTTACTGGCTTACCATATATTAATACTGAGTAGTAAATGTCCCTATTCTTCGAGTGGTAATTGACCAAATAACAAAAATTTCCAACAATTTTAATTGACATAATTTTAATATTCAATATGTTTATTGTTATAAATCATTCTGAAACATAACCATGCACTTTATTTTTAAGTCTTAAAATATTTTTAAATAATTAAAGTACAATTGAATAATTCTTCAATATTTCCAATACATAATAAGAATTCCAGAACTAAAATTACTATAAAAAATTATAATGTAATTTTCAAGACCCGTGTGTATGCAAATCGAAAATTGCCTATTATGAACTCGTTAAAAAATAGCTATAAAATTAAAAGAGATTTCTTGTACATGAATGTAGTCATGTATTAAGTAGGTAGGTATTAACTATTAAGGTTATTGATTAAAGAAAGTGCATGCTTGGCCTCAATGTAACTACTTTGATAGGCAGACTTTTTTTGGGTAGGTGATCAGGGACTTTGCCTATTTTTCACAGCTAGGTTTTTGTTGGATATCAATGATTTTTAATGGCTATAGCATAGTCTTAGATAGTGAACATTAAATACTTCATTACAATATAAAAAAAGCTGGGGAAGTCACAAGTGGGTACAGCTCTGCTGTGCAGTAGCCAGTAGGTGTCGACTGTCGAGTATGTCACTGTATTACTGTAATAGATGTATTAAATTTGAATTCATTGATATGTCATTATGTATAAAAAACGAAATATAATATATTTATATGACTGTATATAATATTATTAAAAACTTGAAAACCATGTGAAATTGAAATAAAAATGTAGAATAGAATTATTTTAGCGGTATTTATTACGGCCAATTCAAAATCCAAGTGTAAACTTCTTGGAGCTGAATACATATCGTGGGTTTGACATTCATTTAATAATATTTTAAACATTTAAACATTTGCTCATAGTAACTTGACTTTTGGGCCCAAAAATACAATTTAGGTTAGTACAGCTGCAACAAATAATGATTTACATGCATAGGCGTGTGCAAGGTATGCCGTGGTACACCCCATGGCTGTGTTGGGTAAAACAATTCTACGATTAACCAATTATTCCAAATTATATGGATTTTATCTATAACTAAACATATATTCATGAGTTTCATTATATATACACAATACACTCATTGAATTTGCTATAACTTAGGGATTAAGATGATTTTGTAGTATTGTACTTATAATGATGTTAAAAATAATAACATTTCAGTATTTCACCATAAAAAAATTAATCATAAACTATGATTAACAATGTAATCATTATCCATACTTAGTTTCACTTTCATAATTTTTTATTATTTTTAACATCAATAGTAGATCATCTTAATCCCTAGGTAATGACAAATTCAATGAGTGTTCCTATATTAAATGAAATTTATGAATATTTAGCTATACCTAGATAAAATCCATATAAACTGGAATCATTGGCTTACACTTAACCGTAGAATTGTTTTGCCCAATACTGTCCTCTGGCAACCTGTACGATTTTCATCCATTCTGGCGCTTTGAGTTTGTTTAGTTTACTTAGTAGAGCTACTAAATAAATAATACTAATGATAACCAACGAGTATGAGGCACAGAATAAACAGAAGGGAATCGAAAGAAATTTTAAATGGGTTCTTACGGGAGATGATGAGGTTTGAATAAATTTAGATAACCAGTTAAATAAAACAACCACTATAACTTATCACTGCCGTTTAATGTTCATATAAGATCGATAGCAAATCGTAATAGTGATCATATTAATTTTTATTCCAAGGCGTGATTTCTACTTTTACTTATAAAATACTACCCATAACTTTCTATTATTAAAAATTTGATTTTAAGTTAAGTGATGTAATGATTTTATTTAATATCCTAATTTATTATGAAAAGTTATTTATAAAAATATAATAAAATATACTTATTTTTTTAATAATAGGTTATCTATTTGTCGAACATATAAAAATGATTAACACAAGTACCTACTAAGTATAGGTACAAGGGTAGGTATTAACCAATATGAGTCCCAATACCAAATTCATGCTCACGCCAATGGTCATATGTGGCATGTATCACTTATTCACTTATATTTCTTAAAAGTACCAACAAAATCCAATTTGTTACTAGAAATCTTGTCAAAGGTGATGATAGAAGCATTTTTTCTATAGAAAAAGTTATGAAACGAACATCATTGGAAAATCAGTACCTACATTCGTCGTTCTGGCCGTTCTGTTCAGAATCTAAAATAACATAGTTTTGATATGAATGACGTATTTTGAAAATAATAAATAATAGGTAGATATGTAATTATAACCAAGTAAAACAGTTGAAATATAATTATAAGTATTTTACTTTAGAGGAAATGGGCCATGCCGTTTGAATATTTGAATGGATGCTATAAAAATGATAGTTTATTCATTTTGGGAGTTAAATATTTTCTATTTCCATAGCCCAAATTTAAATTTTCTTCACTCCAATATAATTTAAAAATAATAAAACGCACAAAACAAATCGGAATTATTAATATCCCAACAGTCGAAGGTCGTGAATTAGTGTGTTACACGTCAATTTCATTTTTAATAGCAAGTTTTAAGCAAGGTTTTTCAACGGAAATAAGACACGAGTAATTATAATATACTAATAGGCTGTTTTGGACAATATTTTCATCGGTGTTCGCTTGACCAAATCTATTAAAAAAAAGAAACCATGTATACATTTTACCTAATTGAAACGCTGCTTAATCGAGAATGCCAGTATCATATTCACATTATAGCGACAAAAATGTCATCATTGCAAATAATATAATAAGGCAAAGTTAAATCGCCATAGAAGGATCGGACCTTCAGCTAAGTCCATCGCAATTCGCAGCAGTCAACGAACCGATTATTCTTGGTCCAATTTGACATTCAATTACTCTCGTTTGAACGTTTTAATGTTGTATTAGTTATTAATTATTTGTAAAAAACCTTAAAAGCTAAATCAGATTTTTTTTTGTCTCTCGGCGCAGTGTTAAAATTGTACATAAATGTAATACTCATAGGTAGAATTAATTGTCATGGAATTAAATTGAAATTATTCTATGATTGGCATTTCCGGCCATTAATGTTAGTGTGATAAGCGTTTTAAATGTACATAAGATTCTTCTGATGTTATTATTTATTTAATAATTATCAAACAAATACGTATAAAATAAAATTACTAATTAGTTTAGGAATAGTTTGGTTATAAGTTTATAGTGTTAATATACTTCTACAACATTCAAAACCAATTTGTATAAACAACAATATATGATTCACCATACAGCACCAGAAACACACGAGTGGCCCCTACTGAACCAGTGGACTACCTATCTCAATAAGAGAATAATTTTAAGGATGTAGTGTAGAAAATACATCTTTAAATTTTTTGAAATATTAATAAAAGTTCCTCTGTATAAATTATTAGCTATTTCTATTATTGAATGCTAAAAATTAGTATCTATATACGTTACCAGCCTTCCATATGAGTATAAACCTGCAATGTGTACCTATGTATTTACATATTAATGTGTAAGCTCAAATATTTAATTCCTTTAATAGTAGTATTTGGTAACTCATCGATGTTTGACAGTTGCTGTACTCTAAATCTATAGTTATTTATTCAATCCGTGGTCCAATTTTCTTAATTGTTGGAACTTGGAATAAGTTCTGAAACTTAAATACACTATTTTAATTTTAACTAAACTAATTTAACTATGATTATCTACTATACGTAAGATTCCAATATTCCATAACAGTAATTAATATTTTTGAACAAAAAATAGCAAATTAAATTGAATCTGTTGCTCAACCAAGTATACAATTTATAATAGCTTATTGAAGACCAATAACGGTTCTAAAAATTTTTCTCTGCATTTATATTACTTTAATGAAATTAATTTATCATCGGCATTGCCTTTTTTTTTTGAATATCTACTGCAGTGTTAGAGAAAAAAAACACGGATGTAATATTATAATATTAAATTTTAAAATACAATTGTCTATTACAATTAGCAATTATATATTTATATTTAAAAATAATCGGAAACTATCAAAACGCTAAACAGCTGAGTCAATGGTTAGTGGTTATCAATAAACGCCACAATGACATAACGGTTCAAACCTATGAAGAAGGAAGTTTTTATATTCTTCCTTAAGATATTTTTTATTATTATTAATCTACCAACAGCTAAACCACACAAACGTGAAAAACTAATTATCGTAATAAAAAATAGTTAATTAAAATATTTTATCGCTAATATTATTATATAGTATATAAGTAAAAATTGCAATAAATGTTATTATACTATTGACACAATGTCGTTTATCTAGCATAAAATTAGAAATTATCTTCATAAATTTGATTATATATGCGCGTTCAGCGTTGTATGCTATTATTAATAATTACATTTTTTATAAGACCACTAAATATTTGTATATTTGTACTCATAGGTACCTACATATGACGTTATTTAATGAAATATAATGTCCAATCATCATACCTGGGACTAAACATAAATGACTTAATATCCAATCGAAATTTCTAAGTTGTCGTCGTCACTCGTCAATTAATATTAATACTGGTACCTATATTATATTATTATTACATGACACTAACGAACTATCAATGATCGTTTGGATAGGTTTTTTTTATGTTGGTACCTACCTATACAAGTATTTCAACGATAAGGTAGACTCTTCAATGGATTTTAAATTAGTTCACCTGAATTGTATTGATATAAAGCTAAGTAAAAAAAAAATACATTTAAAAAAAATTTGAACTACTAAATAAAAAACTCAAACCGTTTGATGTATTTTAATGTTTTAACTACATAATATATTATTCAATATATATCAGATTTAGTAATTTAGAAGATTTTAATCTTTTTGCTATTTCATCAATGAAATTCACTCTTAAATATATTTTGTATTATTAGCAAAAAATTAGGGAAAATATATAATGTATAGAAAATATATTTTAAGAATAACTATAGGAACAAACAAAATATTAGTTTGGCTAAATATTAGATTGGATATTATTTATTTTAATATTTAATATTTATTTATCATTTAACCACCATACCACAGAATTATTGACTAAAGATTTTAGATTAGTGATACCTAATAGCAACCTTAGAGTACTACTGACTTTTATTTTTATTTCTCTGGTTCGATTATCGATCCGAACTATTAGGTATTTGACTCGGTTCGATTCGGTTCAAAAATCGAACAGTTCGTAATATCTCTAGTATGTACCTATTATAATTATAGTCTTCACTAATGCTACAACTCTTAATTCCATTAGTTTAATCAACAAAATATGTTTGTGGTTCATACCCTATAAATTTAATAAACAAAACTATTGTTTTTTTTTCGTTAAAAACAAATTGTATTCTTAAAATTTGTGATCATTGTTTTTAATTGGCCAGAATAAGTATGTATCATGTATCTGCTACAATATCGTTTTAATTTACTTGGACGGTTTTGTTTATTTTAGGACAAGTTAAATATTTGTATTAATATGATATTTATTGTTCGAGGTGTAGAGTTTGTATTCATTATCCAGGATGATCAAGTCACTGAAAAAATGGTATGATTAACCAAGCATGCTCATCTCTTTTCTCTTTAGTAATGCAGTTATTCAAAATATGACTTTTGGAATTTATAAATTATTTTCAAACTCTCGAAATTTTTTGTGCTACTTATGGAGTGTGATGTGGAGATACAAACTTCGGTTTTTCAAATGAGACCCCTTATTTTCTACTGTAAATTATTCAGTGGATATTTTTTAGGCAAATGATGATGAACCAAAATCAAAATTTGTACGAGTAGTTTTTGGGTTATTTAACTTTGTACATAGGATAATAGCTCCATTATAATGGGCTTTGTAAGATATGGGGCATGGGACTATAGTGATTTGAAAATATATCAACATTAATAATTTGTAAAAATGGCGAAATTATAATAAATACTAGATATATCCAACATAACATATATTTTATTTATAATATTATCCTTAGTAGTTACTAGTTAGTACTTAGTACAGACATTTTAATAACTGATCGAGAGACTATATACTCGTTCAAATTTTGAATTAGGTACACTAACGTTTTCAAAAAAATTATCCACTAAATAATTTATAGTAAAAAAAGAAGGTGGAGGGTTCTCATTTGAAAAATCGAAGTTTGTATCTCCACATGAAGCTCCTTAAATTTTGAGAAATGGTATACTTTGTGTGTATCTGAAAATTCCAAAAATCAGAATTCAATAAATTCATTATTAAAGGGAAACATGGGGTGTGAGTATGCTTGGTGAATTATCTTGCATATTTATACATATATTATAAGTATAGGTATAAACAATGATTTTCTATAGGTAATAATATAGGTTCCTATTATAGATCATTATCAAAATAGTTGTATTTCGTGAAAATCATAGCATGTTATGATGAGTTTAACTTTTTAACCATGATATATTATATTTTTTATAATAATTAAAAACATAACAGGCGTTTCTTTTATGCTTTAACCATTAATGGTCACTAATAATTAACTAATAAATATGCGTATAATCACGTGAGGATAGTATAATACGGATGACCCAATCAAAATAACCTGAATTTGTGGTTAGCACACATACACAGTCTGTATATCTATACACTATGATCTCGTTATGGATTGTGGTTAGCTAGAGTTTTCTGGTACCGGTTTTTCATAATGATGAACACACTTACATACTCAGGTCTCAGACCAGTGACATAATTAATATAAAGCCACTCACGCTTGCACTAGCTACAAAGAAAGTAGTCGTGTGTGCGTACCAGAAGTCTTATTTGAATTTCGTATTTGATAACAGCAACAACTCGAAACACAACGTTCATTTTTCCAAGAGAAAATCATAAAAGTAATAATTTTGAATACACATTTATAATATTATACCTTACCCAGTGTCTCTATTTTAAATTAAATATGCGTGGAAATTATTTTTTGATGGTTTTCCTACTTTTTGCAATTGGATTACAAAATATTTTCTGTCAAAAACAAGAAGTGAGTATTTTCATAATTATTTATCATACTTTATGTCACTACTAACTTCGTTCATTAACTAAAATTTATTTATTCGTGTAAAGCCATCAGGAAAATGTAGAGCTCCCGATAAGGCACCTTTAAATCTCGAAATAATAATTAATATATGCCAAGAAGAAATCAAATCCGCATTACTTCAAGGTAAAGTTAAACAATCAAGTTCGCCGGTAAACTGTTTTTGAATTTAAATGAATTTACAGAAGCCTTAGATATCCTCAATGATGGCAATTTAGAACAAAATACGCCAAGCTATAGCAGTAGATCAAAAAGAGAGGCCGATGAAGATTTGACAAACGAAGAACGTAGAGTTGCAGGGGTAAGATAATCATGTTATTTTACTTTTTAATTAACCTATTATATCAACTATAACCCTCGAATAAATTAGTGTTAGTAAATGTTTTAAATTCTCACGAAAGCACACTATTACTTAATTTATTTAAATCTTAAGAATTTAAGATACATTTAAAGTGTAGTGATTAATTTGTATCTAATTTTATTTTACAATAATGAATAAGCATATTTTTAATACTTCAAAGAGATTATAATTTATAATTTAAATATTTGCAAACAATTGTCCATAAAAATTATCTATTATTTGTCTTAAGTTTTACCTTAAATAAACTGAACGTTTTAAAAATAATTTTGCCATTATAAATAGCCCTTTAAAGCGTACAAATTAAAATTGTTACTTGAATTTTATTATATTAAGCCAAGCATTATTAACTCAATTATGATACTTATTAAAAATCTCATATAAAAGTATTACATGAGTACATGATGATTCTTTTAACAGTAAACATTCCGTGTCTCAAATAGTATTAAAATTTTAAAAATATTTTTTTAAGTTGTTACAAAACAACATTTCATAAAAAATGTAGCTATAAGTACCAAGTTGACATTTTCAGTTTAGATCAGCGGAATGGTGTGGCATAGGGGTATCCTAAAAATGTTGGACTACTTCTCTCTCCGATCATCTAAATTTTATAAATTAAAAAAATTAACTACTAGCAAGTTACAATTTTTATGGAATTTCTCAAAAATCATACCCGCTTAGAGGAATATGAAATTTATAACGTATGCCGTTATTCGAAATAATTAAGATACTTAAATATTATTATAACGAAATAAATTGTTTTGTAGTAACTTCCAATGAAGTAAATAAAATATGTATATTTAATTTTTTATTAAGAAAGATAACATTTTATTTCCAATTTATGTAGATACACTAAATTTAATAAGTAATACGTTTAAAAATTATTCTCATAATTCTAGATAGTTTTCTTATTTTAAGTACTACCATATAATTTTATCACTAACAGTGCACCACAGTCGTATACTTACATATTAAATATGTATATACAAAAATAAATAAAAACAAAATTTAGAAATTCATTACATTACCCAATAGTAAAGAACCGGAAGCAAATTGCACCCGTGTTAAATGTTGTATACATACTTGTATATACTTTTATAAGTATTATTATAAAAGCCGTTTTATACTCGTACACAGTACATCCAGTATAGTATACCTACCTAATGTGATAATAACAGTGAGAACGGGTAAGTGAGCTATTAAAAAAAAAACATTCACTCGTTGCATAACTGAAACCTGTTCCGAATGGTCTGGTCATTCAATAATAAAACAAACATCCCATTGCATATTTCTGCACATAAACGTATAAATTATATTACGACTCTTCTATATAATAGTAATTATTGTTTTCAGTGTTTGCTCCAGTGCGTCTACAAGAAAGTGAAAGCAGTTGAGTAGAATATTTTTGTACAGTAACTATACCTATATATTTGTTGCGTTCATCTCAAACCGAAACTGAATGAATCATCTGATTATTGATCTACATAATATTATACAATATTATATTATGATATAATTAATTTAGGTTGATGAAACTGGTTTTCCGGTAGTAGACGGCTTGATGAAACTGTACAACGAAGGTGTTCAAGACAGAAACTACTACATGGCTACGTTATCCGCAGTTAGGCATTGTATTTCCATCGCGCAACAGCTAAAGCAACAACAGCCCTCCAAAAGTTTCGGTAAAACATTTATGAAACATACCTATATAAAGTATTCTAATATAAACATTAGTTATTATATCACTATTTGTACAATACTAGTTACTACATGACACCGATAAAATACAATTTAATGAATTTAAAATAAGGTAGGTAAATAATGAATAATGCAGGTTGACGTCTTATCCCGTTTCCAAACTATAATAATTAAATAATATTTTCCTATAGAATTTTACTAATACAATAAAAAACAGTAAAGCATAATACAATATTCATCCTAATTCTGAATTATAATAAAAATCTATACGAGCCTATTATAGTAAAAATAGTATACAGCCGGTCAATATTTTACTATAGTATTATAAAACATAACAATTAAACAAATATTTCCAAAAAAAATCAAATACATACACGAACGTCACGAACCAGTTTAATAACAACTGTTAAAATATAACATTACTATGCATAATAATTAATATGTTTTTCGGTATTTGAAATTTTGAATTATAACAAATAGTGTTATTTATATATTTTATAGAGAACGTCAAAACTAGAGAAAGTAATAGTGCCTAACATATTGAAACGTCATATTCTTTAGCCACAAAAAACTTTTGGGGGACAGAGCGAACTAAGGCGTCGGTTCGAACCTCGATCTCTGGCGGCACTTCTCTTCGGGCAGTCACAGTATCTGGAGAGAGAGGCCGCCATCCCCCTCCCGGGCATGGAAGATACCTATAGGTGCCCACTTGAAAATTCTTGAAACCTACAGTACCATCCCCCCACAGTTAAAAACCTCCCAATGGCCTAAGTTGCCGCTGGTAAATTAATACAAAATAAATAAAAACAAAAACTTTTATTTGTAATACTATTTTTACGTTTTGGAATTCAAAACTACATTGTGGTCAAACGTAAATAATTTATAACGTATTTAGGTACAACATTTATAAGCCATGATTTTTTTTATTATTATTTACATAGTTTTTAAAATATCATGAAGTGATAGAAATAATGAATTAAAATATTTAAATTCGTTAACTGGAATGTCAGCCTGTGAATAATTGAGATTGTTTTAACATAAAGTACCTACATATTTAATATTTTATGAGTTGATAAAACTTTAACGCTTGCGCCGTGTATAAGTGTATAACTAGAGTATTATTTATTTTTAAATTTTAGATGACGGACAAACGTGTGATCTTGCATATGAAATGTTTGAATGCGTCAGTGAAAAAATCGAAGAAGTGCGTAGTAAAAAAAAATGTTTAACTATTTATTGATACTTATACCTTTATTATTATTATTATTATTTTAGAACTGCGGAGTCGAAAATAAGTCAAATAACTTAAGCCAACGTCAAGTTTAAAAAGTTTTCTTTGGCTGTATCTTACATTCCAACACTGTACATAACCAACTATCTTTAAATAATTGTAATTAATTAATGTAGTCTTATTTTATTTAAATTCAAATTGATTGTCGTTGCTGTGTTAATTACCAAAAAAATAAATCTTAGTGAAATTGTTAGTAAAACGTTTTATTTTGATAAAAGTTTGTTATTACGTTATCTTATACAATTACACAAAATAACGTAAATTTAGATATAAGTTAAAATATTAATTTTATTTGATACTTCGTTTTTATTTTTATTATCTTTAAGGTCGTTTATCTTATTTAGTGGTTAGAAGACATCCTGGAAATATACGTTCATAAACCACACGATTTGCAGATCTTAATCATTCATTCAAATCGTTGACCACTGTTACAGCCAACAATATATATAGCTTCTATAATATAGCCCTATTAAAACCATTTTTAAATAAAATCATTAGGGAATCGACATTTGATCGTTATAACTAAGTGTATTTGTTATCCAATACTTAAACTGAGTACATGACACATTAAAATTAGTCCTATATTAGTTCCTTACACCTATATTTTGGTATACACTAGAAAAGTACTCGGTTAACCGGTTCTGAAAATCTTTCTAACCAAACTGAATCAATTAATTTCATAAAAAAAATTAAAACTATGCTTAAAACTATAATTGGCTCCATCAGCTAAATAATGCATTTAAAAAAAATGATAATTTAGTTATTGTATGATTGTTGTATGTGATCGTAATGAGCGGTTAACTGTTGTTCAAGCATATTGTTGCATACAAGGTGATTTAATAAACATGATTAATATTTAATTGTTTTATTCAATAAAAATATCCTAGTACGTTATTCAGTTATGAAATAATATATACGCTAAATAAATTATCTTGTTTACGTACCTATTAAATGTAATTTTGAGGGAAATAACAACAAATCCAATAGGTACATTAATACTGAATGTAGGAAGCAATTAAAAGCGAAGATAAATCATTAAATGCTTTAATTTAATGCAATTAAAAGCATGTTCATGAGCTATAACTTGTACGTTGAATTCATTATTTGAACAATAGTAACTACTAACTACAACTATCATACTCATGGACGTGCGCATGGGTACCTGCAGTAATAAATCTTAGAAGTTCGGTTTTTCGACATTCAATTAAATAATTTTGTTTTTTTTACGATAAAAGCATAATTTTTATTATTAGGTATCTTAAAAACATAGTTCAATGAGATAGTACAGTATTATCTTTCACAGGGACGGACTTAATAAAAATAAACAATGGGTTTGGTTTACATAATATTATAATATTACCTATTTAATCGGAACGAAAATAGAATAAGCCAATAACAAGAATAAAATGTGAATTTTAATTAACTTTAAACATAAACATTGCGTGTATTATCCAGTGTTTAGAATTCATCATAATATTATAAGATGCATTTTTGTCTGTTTTTATATTTTATTCTTAAAAATAATGGAGTGCCAAATTATATAATACGGCCGACAGGCCAGTCCACGATCGCTGACCAGCTGACCGAGCCAGTCCGCCCCTGGCTTTACACCATTTACAAGAGCTACTATCATAGAACTATAGAAGTATAGAATAGATGACCAATCATGATTAAATATGTTATCCTCAATGGTGTGATAAGTTCATCCACTCACTAGAAAAAAAAATTCCTAGATATGAGACTCTTCCTTAACTGTGATAATGTAATATAATATTGTGTCGCTCTTCACGAAAACTCAGAGCACGCCTATGATAATACTACCAGTATTATAGTGGTGTGTGCATATAAAAACAAATCATAGTGTTTGCTCAAATATAATGGACAATGGTATTGGTGGGCCACACATTATAATATTATTAATTATTATACTGATAAATAATGTTTAATTGTATATTATTTGATACACTTACTTAGGTTTTTGCCTTAGTGTTCTATAAAACTACTAAGACATAGATTTCTACTAAATTATACTTGGTATTATTGGTCACGACCCAATTTTAAGGTGTTGTCTGACTGTCTGAGTAACTATATTGCTAATTTTAGTAACAGTGTACCCTATGTTACATGCCACTAGGCACTAACTACCTAGTATAATACTAAAGACTAAACAAATACCTATTGAAAATAGATTAATTATATACTTTAATGGCAGTGATGCAACTAGTGACTACTGACTAAACTTCAAATATCTAGAATTTACTATAGTTATAATAATATAATGTATTAATTAATCAAATAATACATATGTTCAATGTATAATGGTTAAATAGAAATAAAAAGTAGGTACCTAATTTAGTTTAGTAATTAATTAATGTAATATAATGACGGACCTAGATACTTTAATCAAAATATATTGAATATTAGTTGATAGAAAAACAATGGTTTCATGGATATAAATCTTTAATATTAAACAAATCAAAGTTTATCATGACATTACAGTCTTTGGATATACGACCAAGAAGATTCTTGTAACCATATGATGGTTATATTATTAAGTTCATCCAGTGGAGGATACAAGGAGGGGACGAAGAGGCGTTGGCCCCACTTGGGCTGTCTTTTTAACGTAATTTTCTTTTATAATATTTGGCTAAACAAAAAGGAAGTTTAATTTTAGAAAATTCGCTCCCCCCCTTGGGTGATTTCTGGATCCACTACTAAGTGCATCGATCTTCATATTTTAATAAGAATGTACTGAACAAATCTACACCAAAGTTATATTTATTACATAATATATCGGATTTATTATAATGGATTTTTACATACAATTATAATTATACAAACTATAGTCTATAATATGTAAATAGTATGTTGTATTCATTATAATCATTATACAATATACATATATATTCATAATTCAACAAACAATTAACTACTTAAACGATTTCACAATGTTAATTCAGGTCAAAAATTAAAGCACTATTTATATAATACATTAGTGCCTATATTTATGTATACAATGGGATAAATTAGAATTCCATGAGTTTAACAATGGATAACAAAGTGATTTTTGTTTGCAAATATTTTCGAATATAAAAACTGAAATTAACAGTATACCAATGGCACCTGTTGACCGTGACATCAGTGGAATCTTCTTTGCATCTTCACGGTGTAATGGGCAAGACCTTAAACATATAAGTCGATTCTGCATAGAACGAAAAGACCGCCGACCACTTGTTTTGGCGGCATTCGAAATAAGTCAGCGTACCAGGCAAAACCTCCGAATCGTTTATAAATACTTTGAAAATATAGACACATTTTTCTTCGGGATTTCAACATTTTTGTAAGTATCTAATCCTATATATTTTATCACCTATAATATAAGAAATAAGCACTACACTTATATACGTAAATCATAATTGCTTATCGCAGGTGCTCTATTATATTCACAGTCAAATTTTATATTTTATAACTTGTGTTGTTATATTGGTACGTAAAAAAGTTAAAATATAAACAAATGAAAAAAAATTAATCCGTTTAAAAAAATGTTAATTGGCTTTCATTATTTTTTTGATAAATAGATATCTGGATCCCCAATATAAATTATTTTTTAACAACAGAAATAATATAATTAAACAAATAATACTATTTCATATTATCCAGTCCATTTACAAATTTATTATTTATGTTTGGTATGAATTAATCATATAAATTCAATAATTTACTCTATTATTATTTATTTATTTTATCATATTATTTTTTTATATAAGTGCCAACTTTTATATTAAGTATTAACTTAATATACACCAATGTCTAACTCAACAATTATTCTAAAAACAAAACAAAAATCATCCAAAACTTATGTCTTAAAAAATGTGCACAACTTGAATTTTTTATTTATAATTGTCCCACTTGACACAATATTATAAAAGTTTAAAGTTTAAAATTAATTTATATATTTTAAAACTAAGAAATTATGTTTTCGATTTAAACCTTTGTTGTATAAATATTTATATTTTTAAAGTGAGTCTATAATCTATATAATATAATATTATACTAGGGACTCCCTGACCCCTTTATGTATATTGCTATATGTACCATGAAAAACGTGAGAGTTTTTCCTGTAAGGCATGTTTTTGAGCAAAAAAACAGGTCGCGACCAGGCCCCTTAATACTATTGATCGGTATATTATATTATGATTGCTTACATATAAAATATGTAAGGTTTGTTTTCGAATTGAAATGCTGATTGTACCTAGGGATCAAAATTTCCGAAAAAAAATGGTTTTGACGAAAAAATTTCATGAAAAAATAGTTATTTTTTCTAAAGAACTGAAAAAGTTATGTATAGGGGAAACAGTCTAATAAATAATGATAGTTGATAATCATATAACATTTATATTACATATTATACCATACCTTAAGAGCGGGATACTTTACTCCAAGGGGTTAAACTTTGCTCCAAAAAATATATTTATTGATATCAATCAGAGCACATTACGATTTTTAGATAAGAGATTGTAGTTTTTTTTATATTGTTCTTATTAAGATTACAAATTATATTTGGAGCAAAGTATCTCGCTTTTACGATACCTAACTTAAAGTTTGTAGTGGATAGTTAATAGTTTAATTTTAAATTTTAATACAATATAATATATTGATAACCGTATTGATAAATGTGAAATGACAATGACAGGTTTCCTTATGTATTTTTTTAAATAGATAATTTTAATTTTTAAGGGTAAATACAATTTTTTAATTTTTCAAAAATTCGGTTTTTTTTAATTTTCCGAAAACTTCAGTTTTTTTGGAAATGATTATTTTAATATTTCCCAATTTTTCCACGTTTTCCTAAACTCTGGGAAAAAACTGTATTTTCCGGAATTTTCTTGAATCCCTAATCGTACCAGTGGAAGTTAAATTTTGTTTTATTGTGTAGGTGTGCAGCATTAAAAAAACCGTTTTTATTTCTCATTAATATTATTATTATATTATTGTTATAGAATAAAAAAATAGTTTCATGTATTATATTTTCACAGAAAATGATGCAAGTTACATAATATGTATTATTTTATAATTAAAGTGATTCCCAAATAAAATATATCCTTGACCATAATATCATATTCTATTACATTTTCCCATAGGTAGGTTATAATTGCTGGATTAAATAATATAATAACACACAATTATCAATGTCAACAACACTTTGGTGCTGCTATATTGCATGCACAATGCGCCGTCTCAACTCTCCAACGATTTCATTTTCAATAAAAATTGTTAATATTTATATAACGTTGGAAGTGGAAACTAGAAGGTGATGTTTTAGACAAAGACAATTATCAGTCAATTATTATCTTGAAACAAGCAGTAAACCCTAAAAATAAGGACAGTAAAAATCAAAAGTATTTTTTTTATCACCAAAATGTATTCTTATTCAAATTCAAATAACTTTTTTTTACATTGTCGTATGCAACATAGTTTAATACATCATGATACTATATTATACATTAATCTCAGAATTTCCTGGGTCAGATCAGTTTCAGACGGCCGTTAGTTTCATATAAAGCATATATAATTTCCTCGGTGTTTATAATTTATATTTTATTATAATATACTGATTACTGAGTACCTAATGACCAATTACATATAAATATATACATACGTCATACATACATACATACATAGGTATATACATCCATACATGTATTTATAATAGGTAGGTACGTATATTGTGTAATATAATAATATGTAACATTGTAACGTGTGAATGAATAGTCGATGACCGTCATCTCTATGGCGATTCACGTGATACGTTTTTCGTACCCTGTTTGGAATATTACATAGGTAATGAGTTGTTGTTGTTATTGTTATTACTGTATTATATTCACTGGAACTACATAATATCATATACGATGTACATTCAGGGTGTATCACTGCGTTTGTCCTCGTACAAACATCAACCAGTTTACTTTGTACATGTACACTGTACAGTGTATACAATGCACATAGTACTCAGCCACAGCATGAACTATACACGACAATCATAACATTTAAAAGATTTGAACTAATTTTAGTTATATAAATTGAAAACATGCCTACCACAAGGCACAAACGACCGTCTAACACAGTAACACACTATAACTATATAATTATACCTAATATGTATATGTTTATACATTGAACATAAGACACTCATTGTTTCAAAAGCTATTAACGTTTTTAAAATAACTTGAGTCAATTAAAAACTAGAGGTATCCCACAAAAGGTTGGTATCCACTGACCGCTAGTCGCTACTTAGCTCATTAAAACTTTAAATATTTTTAACTAATAAACTATACTTATTTAAAGTTTGATTTTTATTGTTTGAAATACTCCAAAGTCCGAACAAAATATTTCTTCGGAATATATTAAATTAAAAATGTATGCACTGCCATTCAAAAGAGTAAAATCTTAAAAAAAAATCAAAAAACGATAAAAAAAAAATACGGTTTTGGGCCCGACTTAAATTATGTAAAAGTAATATTTGCTAGAGCGTTAGTGTTTTCTGCGGAATGATTATAGTGCCTTCTTATAGGTTGAATCATCCCTCGTATAGACGATACAATATAAATAGGGTTTTGGGTGCATTACTATGACGTAGGTATATATATTATTATCTGTTTTATTAGAATGTATAGATTAAAGCGGTGCATCCCAAACGGCCCCCATCCATAGTTTGCTTATTTCCAAATGGCTCCCGTCGAAAAAGGTTTCACCCAAATTTACCAATGTATAATTTTATATTTATACATTCTTTAATAATTAAAGCTAAAATTTTAAAAAACCTGACACATTTCATAATATCAAATATTTTTTAATTTTTAATTCACAAAATCAAATAGGTATATGATTTTTTACATAATATTTATAATTTACATAGGATATTCAATTTTAAAAAGCACCTATTTTAAGACAGTCATAATTCTGTATGAAGTTAGTACAGGAATTTGTGTTGTAAAAAACCGGAAGCAGTTTGAAAATTACTTTTTTGTAAAACGGGAGCCGAATACTTCAGACTATTATTATGGTAGATGTATATAATACATTTTAAAAATACAATATCGTTGACGCGATGTGAATCGAACCGGAAAACGTGTAAGTACCTAACTATATAATACTATTTTCTGGCCAAAAATCACGTACATCAGTAGTCACCTATTCCATTATGTGTAGTGTATAGATAAATATTATATACGTTCATTGAGGTAATACTTCATGATAATATCATATAATATAAATTTAATATGTCGCCTCTGTCTGCGGACGACCGTTACGCAAGGTGCGCAATTGCGCAGAGTATCGGCCACGCGCGACGAGACGTATATAATATAATAGGTGCATGTAGGCGATCACGTGATGTGTGCAGCAATGAGTCAACGGTGATTTTATCGTCGGATTTATTGTTTTTGAAAAACGTTTGAGAGGACGTCTCTGCAGTATGTCCCGTAATCTGTTATTTTTATTATTTTTAATTTGAATGAACTGATCGACACTGTTAAATTACGTAGAGGTATAATAATATCGTCTAGGACACTTTGCACTTCGTATAGTTCTTATCAGTGGCGTATTAGGGGGGACGATGGGGGGGCAAATTCAAAGGGGCGCCGTTGCTAGAGGTTATAACAAAATTAATTTTAATTTTATTGGATTTGTTGAGAAATTATATTAGTGATAACTGATGAGTGAATACCTGTATTTTTCTTATAATATCTTTTACTTTTCTATACATATTTCTATATAATATATATATATATATAATGTATTTTATTAAATTGTCTTAAAAAAAGGCTAAAAGGCTAAAATATAAGTTATAATTGTTTATTTAATTATAGAGGTTGACTTTTTATTAGAATAAATGGAGTGTTAATGGTAAAATTAAAGTGTTCTCTAAATTAGTGGAAGCATAAATGCAATAAGGGGTAAATATGCATTTTGGGTGATCAATTATCATTTTTACATGGCTTGAAACCGATTGAAAAATGTCTGTTTTGATTTCGATTTGTACACCGGTTTCCAAATTTTTTCAGTTTCGGTTTTGGATTTAATACCGGTTTCCAATTTTTTCCGATTTTGTTTTTGATTTTGTTATCGGTTTCAGTTTTTAAACGGTTTATAGGTACCGGTTTCTAAAATCGGTTTCAAGACCTGGGACTATTTACGTTCATTCTTAGTTTGTTAATTAAAGGTTCCGATCGCCTGTTGTGTAAAGTTAACCTTCCAAAATGTGAAGATACAAAGATTTTCAAAAATACCGTTTTTTAAATTATATTTTCGGTTTTTAATTATAATACAGGTTTCCAATTTTTTCGGTTTTGGTTTTGATTTTATTTTGGTTTCGGTTTATAAACGGTTTCAAACCCTGTGACGATTAACCGCAGAGAGAAAAAGTAAATTGTAAATTAGAGGGGACTTAAAAGTTTTTTGTGACAATGAGTAAAAGGAAACTGAGAGAAAAGGGGCGCCCAAAATGTGTGTACCTATGACGCCAAAATCGTAAATACGCCACTGGGTTTATTCGATATTTTATTTTGAAGGTTATGAGCATCTCAAAACTGTAACACAAAAATGGTATTGTAGATTATTTGGAGTTTACGCTTGAGGTTACGACGCGTCCTCTCAAATTGGTTACAAAGTATATTTTTCAGTAGTTTGTATCGCCAAAATGAATAAGACAGTGTTCAAATTCAAATACTTTATTGTCTTACATTGTCGTATTTGTATGAGTCCTACATGTTTCCGAAGGGTTTATTTATTTGTATTTAAATAATACGACCAACGATCACTTAAAATTCACAAAAACCCTCAGCTTATTCAAAAAAAAGAATACGATTGAGAACGAATTTATGACTAACGTGTTGCACTGTTGCCATATGAATTAAATAAATAAATGAGGTAAATATTAAATTGGCTGTAGAATGATTCAGCACTTTGATTTTTTTTTTAACTAAACCATTAAGTGTAACGAAATACCAAATATGATAATATATACCTATTAATTATTATATTAACCCTACAATGCATGATTTTTTTTTATTATTTAAAAATGTTCTAAAAGTTATAGGAATACGGTAAAAATAATTTAAAAAATTTATTTTAATTTCAAGTGTTGAAAAAGTCGAAAAAGTTGGTTGTTGCTGTAGAGCAACATTATGCATTTGTAACTACGAAAAATAAAAAATTTAATCATAATAAACATAAATATATACAAATAAAATTTGAGATAATTATGTTTTAAGTCATAACTCATATACGCATCAATTATAATAATTATAATCTTATAATTAATATGGCTTAATAAAATATAATAAGTTGCATTGAGTTACATTATATATGTAAATTCCTGGATCATTAATATTCTAAATATGTATTTTAATAAATTAACTGCATTTTGTATCACATATTATATTTATTTTAATGTTAAATTAATAATTATTAACTAATATTTGTTTTTTTATTGCGTCGGTAATTCTTTATTTGCCTTGTTCTACTGTAGATAATTAACTCTAAAATCGCATTTTCGATATCTTCATGACTTAAAAGTGAAAACTGTAGTCAAAAAATACACGTATAATAGTTTAATCCTCAGTTGATTTTCATTTTCCTAGGCTATAAAACTTTTTATATGTATTTCGAAGTTGATTTTCTCCTATATCCGGACCAGTACCAAATATTGTACTCATAGTTTTGATACAATTATTAAATATGGCAACGTTGGACTAAAAATGTATAACTATTGAGCGTCCACAAAATATTTCACTTATTAGTAAAAAAAACCGTTCTCGATCATGTCTAAATACTTATTACCGAATAATATGAATATTGACTATTGACACGTTGTAGGAACACTGTAATGTTGACACGATTATTCTTCGATTTTTCAGTTCAGTTGTTATGGCTCTATCGGTCCGGTGGACGTTAGTGGTGATGTCGGCGACGGTGATGGTGTCGGCGGACAGCGTGGGGCGGCAGGCGGCAGTGGAAAAACGGCAGGCGCCCAATGAAGGTGACTTCACAGACAGGTCGTCGGACGGATCGTACGCGTTCCGGTACGCTGACAGGAACCAGTTCCACTCGGCCGCCGCCAATAAGGACAACGTCGTGTCCGGAAGGTACTTAGTACTTACCTCTGTAATATATGTGTGTATAATGTATATATGTATACTAACAAAGATGAATTTAAATATATAACTATTAATTATTATACATTTTAATTATGCACACCTTTGAATATTCGGACAGTACACGAAACCGTGTCAACTCTTGTAACTAACACGCAATAATTATTTTCTCCAGCAGTAATATAGTATTTATGGTTTTATAAGGTTGAGGCGCATATATTATAATATTATAGTCACAAACGATCGCTATACCGACTGTCGTTTAAAAATTACTACTAAATACTTACTAAGTATAATACAGACAAACAACACGGTTATATTTTTCATTTTTATACCTATACGGCTATAATACGTACTCATGTTGTGCTGATTTGATTATACTCACAGGTTTGGCTCCAGGAGTCCCGAAACCGGTCGAATCGTGCAAACGTCGTATTCGTCCGGGCCCCGCGGCTTTCGCGCCCGCGGGCCGGACATTGCCAGACAGACAGACCTGTCCCAAGTCCGTCTGCCCTACAACCCACCAGTGCCCACAGATTCGTCCAAATACGACCCGGCCTACGACCGATACTACGACCCAAACGAAGACCCGAGCTACAAGTTCACCGTCCGGACGCCCACCCAATCAAAATCCGAAACCGCCGATTCCAGGGGCCACGTCGAAGGCGTATACTCGTACTTGGACGATGTCGGTAAGCGTATGTCTTAAATAATTGGCGTAGGTGTATCATATGACATTCTATTATAGGTAGAGGTATATACTTGTGTAAAAATAATAACGTTTTATTAAAATATTGTTAAAGCGAGTTTAAACTTAAAATAGGTGTCAATATAGGGTTTAGATATACCGACCGTTTTTAAAGATTTCGAATTAGGCAATTTTTTAAGTGTGCATAATGACTAATAAGTGCAAATTGTTATTAGTGCATGTGACTGTTATGTGTGTAAAAGAAATAGCAGAGCGCTGCCGCACAAGCACGTACGTGTCAATAATGCGTTACACGAATAATATAACAAAAACTGTGCATGCTAATCGCTATTTTTCTTTTGCAAAGTAATTTATGATTCATAGATATGTCGTCGAGTATATGTCGGAGGGTCTGGTTATGTTATGCACCAATATTGGTATATAGCGTGATCCGATTATTATATTTTATTATACTTGTTTTTTTTCAGGCAAGAGACACGACGTTCAGTACGAGGCGGGCGCCGGTACTGGATTTCACGTCAAGTCGCCCCACCCGGACTCGGACACGTACGGTGGTGTGTTCTACAACGGTCCTCCCGGCAAGCCCGGCGGCCGGCCTCGCGGCCACTCGTCCATCGTGCTCGGCAAGGATGGCTCGTACGGGTTCACTGCGTCCGGGCCGGACCAGCGGCGGTCCGAGGTGAGCGACTCCAACGGCCGAGTGCAGGGCTCGTACACTTATGTGGACGACAAGGGCGTGCAGCGAACGGTGCAGTACGTGGCAGGGCCCAACATAGGTTACCGAATTGTCAACAACGCAGCGGCCGGAGGTGCGGCTGCGGCTCCATCGCTCCCGGGCAGCAGTGTGGTCGTCGGTGGCGTCGGTGGCATCGGTGGCGGCGGTCTGGTGGTACCCGTTCCGCCGTCCGTATTGCCCCCGTTGCAGTTTGATATCGTCGTCGTCGTCCACGCCGCTGCCGCCGGTAGCGTTCGAGCAGCAGGACTTGTTCGGGCCTGCGGCCAGCACCTCCGCACCGCTCCCGGACCGCCGGCGGCCCGAGCCACCGGTCAAAGGCTTCGGCGGCAGTGGCGGCGGTGGAGGCCTGTCCGACGAATTCCTGTCACCAGACAGCAAGCTGCCGCTGGGTTCGGCGTTCCCGGAGGACGATCCCTCGTTGCCGCCCAAGAAGTGGCCCACCACGTACAAGAACAAGGACGAAGAATCGTTCTTCCAGTCGTTCGAGAAGTTCGACAAGCGAAACCCGCCGAAGAAGGGCTACCACGCGGCGCCGGCGGACACGACGTCGTCCTACGGTCAGTCGACGACCGGCGCGTACGGCCTGCTGCAGCCGCAGTCGTCCACCGGCAGGCCGATTGGGCCGCCGGACGCGGCGTACGGCCAACCGTCCCGGCCGATAGTGGTGGACGACAAGTACGGGCAGTACGGCGGCACTGACTACCAGAAGCCCAAAGACGACGGCGTCCCGAACACTTTCGGCGGGTTCCCGACCGGCGCCGTGGTCAAGGCCCACGTCCAGAGTCTGGACATACTGCCTTTCGGATACAGGGTGCCTTCACCGTCGTATGTTCTCGAAAAACAGTTCGGCAACGGCGAAGACTTTCATAATTCGATCAAGAAATAAAACGGTGCGTGGGCCGTCCACGCCATAATAATTATTATCATTGAGTATAGGATATTATAGAATATAATATATATACTATATTACTATCCATACTCAATGTTATTATATACACGTAGTTGATAATTGTATTATTATTTTTATTAATGTATAAGTTCCTGGCCATGATGAGGTTTATTGATTTTCAAACGCGTGTACGTTATTCTTGATTTTCGTCAACATAATATATTATATTCAGTATTGACCATCATCGACATGATATAATATTATTAACGATCGTCAATAATCTAGACTTAATGCTAGCGTATTGTTTCGAAAGTATAATATACAATATTTGGTAAATACTAAATAGTGTATAATATTTTTAAATACGATTGTATAATGTCATCATTTTATTATTGATCAAAATTAGACAATAAGAACGAATTATAATAGGTAGTATATTTTAAGAAGGCCACTCGCATTAATTAGTAATTAGGTACCAGTATAATATTATATATCGTGCACTAAATTATAATACTCCTATATATATTGTGTATAAAATGTATTATTATTTATTAATGAATAATGACATATAGGTATAGTATAGGTACATAATATACTTCCGTATAAACTTGTAATTTTTCACTATTAAATGAAAAGTTTTACAAAATGTTTGAAGTTTATTTACTTAAAGACGTGGCATCTGTGGTATTCCGCCATTTCATCCTTCTATTCTGAAACCATACTTTTACCTATAAATAACAACAGTATTAGGTGTATGATTACACTAATAATAGCTGATATTATTATGCTCAGAGGCGGATTGACTAAACATTTCGGTCCGGGAAATTACAGTGTGACAGGCCCACCCAATATATTAAAACAATTAATAATAATTTTCAATAAAAACCTTTTTATTTTTTAGGAATTGTCTTATTTATAATTTAATAAGATTTTTAAGACCAACTAGGTTCACTTACCTACCAGAAAAGATGCTGAAATAGAAAAATCAATGCATTTTTACTGCCTACTACACACATTATTTTAAAATCAAAACATTCATCGCTTCGCTCAGAATATAAATTATTAATACAAATTGTATAAAAATGTACAAAAAAAAATTGCTGCGAAAATGACATCCAAAATCGTGATACGAGTATACGACAACAAACAATGTATAGACAGTCATAATTAAATATTATCAATTAGTTTGTAATCCAAGTACAAACATCGGCCCAAAGTTTTATAATACGAGAATCGGCCCACAGATAACTTTCACGGTATCCCGGTGGGCCAATACACCTCTGAATTTATGCTAATGGTGCAGCGAGTTATAATTATATGAACTCACCTGCAAGTCTGTAAGTCCAAGACTGGAAGCCAATATCTTTCTGTTTTGTTTGGTAATGTATTTTTCCATTTGGAAATAGTATTCTAACCAATTCTTTTGCGTGACCGTGAATACAGCTCTACCGGTACACTTTCCTTTTTTATTCGTCGATCGATCTATTATACAATTAACTGCACGTGAGTATAATATAGAGTATAGGTAGGTACCTATTCTTATAATGACTAATTAATGAGTATGAATGCCTGATCACAGATTATATTATATTTGTGGATAATTTGTTGTTTTATGTTTCTTTATTAAGTAGGTACCTATATAAACAAAATATATAAATTCATCGTGATTTCAAAATTGTAAGAATGACAACTAAAAACCTTTTAGTTTTAGCTGAGAAAAGGTTTGCACCTTATATTTTTCGTATATAATATGTAGATACGAAAAAAATACACTTAAATATTAGCAATTAGGTACTATTTATTTATTTTTTGCCCAAAAGTCTTATTTTCGCTGTTTATATATTTTTGTCATAATTTCGTTACAATGAAATAGTAGTACCTACTATCTTAAATCGTGGTTTGAATGCATACGAAATGTAAATTTCTCATAATATAATAATACAATAGAGTATAGACAATAATAGTATATATTACATATAATATTTACCCGAGTCAGTGTTAGTATTCAGTATTCTATCGATACCGAAATTCAATGGGTCCGTCACTTGCAGACACGCTTGTGATTGTCGGCGATCCATTTTGAGTACTGAATATGTTTAAATTTACAATTCACAATTTATAATTTTTTATTTTTGTTTTTTAAAGAGGCGACTGTAGAAGGGGAAGATAATTAATAATTTAACAGTTCAACATTGTTCACTGGTGTCTTAAAAATCTAATTTACGACTGTTGTGGTTTTAATGTTTTAACAATGTTTATGCCACGTAAACGTAAAACCCAAAGTGTCGGTTTTCATGTTATGAGATTCGTGTTTGACGCCAGAACATTTGGACGCAGCTGTTAAAATAAAAATCATTTACATTTTATACACGACTATATATTATAATCTTAGGCTCTTATACGTATTATTATGTTGTTTATAGTCTGCAGACTTTATTTCTGAAGTGCATTGGTTGTGATATATAATTTATAATAGTTATTATAGTTAGTAGTTACTGATTCCGTTGCCGATTCTATTGATTATAGACAGACAGACCGTGGAGTAACTATTATATTGCACGTACGAGTCATATGACTAGCCATACATGCCAATAATTGTAGAACTACAAAAGATACAATTTGGTTAAAATTGTAAACACCTAATAAATATTAATCAATTGATGGTAATCCGACCGGGCGTGTATCGTGCTGTGTAGATTTGACTATTACATAGACAGTAAACACTTTTAAAACATTTCTTAGAGCCTATATTTAACGTTTAACACTAGGTATATAGTGTCTAGTATAGTACCTACCTATATGTCCGATTATTATGTTTCTAGTGATGGTTAATGAAACAACTATAGGTAGGTACCTAAAATTAAACTTGATTTATTGTATTGTAATTATTATTAGTTTAAAATTGGAATAGAGATGTATTTTTTTTTAAATAAATCACTCGTAGACTTGAATATATAGAATTATCATAATCTCAACTTTAATGGGTTTCTGATCTTATGCAATTTAAAATGTTTATTAAACACTATATACAATATAGGTAAGTATAGGTAGGTCATAGGTACCTATACAAGCATGTAAATGTATTTTTTTAATTTTGTTATAGATAATTTATACATATTAAAAAACAGCTTAACATTTAACATATATTAATTAGTGTTAATATTTTGAATCACTGACCACTGTAATACTGTATATAGTACATATGTATTTGTATATACATATATACTAATAAGTAATAGTACCTATTATATATTATAATAATTAAAATATATGTACGGCTATAATATGGCTATAAACCTATAGGTATCTACACTACATAATGTTATAATAATTTGAAAATGAAGCTCGTATGATATTTCTAAAATCATACATTTTAGCTATTTTGTAAATAAGCATAAAAACTATTAAAAAGAAAGATTTAAATACTTATTATGCTATTGCACTTGTCTATATAATTATCCACATCTCCCTGACTCCCTATTATATGTATATGTAGGTATGTAATATGTATGCATTACAATAAATTAGATCATTAGGTCACATCATACTCACATCATGCGTCGCATTGTACTGTCGCTTTAGGTGACACAAATGTGTTAAACATTTAGTGCGAAACGAGGCAATTAAAATATTAGTTTATGATTATGCACAGCATGTCAACGATATAAAATAGTTAGACATCATTCCTTAACAGTGAGGACTCGAAGCAACATAATATTATAAAAATATCATTAGTACACTTACATATATATGAAAGTTAACAATGAATACTTTAGTGATAGGATTAAGCTTTTCGCTGATATGTTATTTAAACGGGCATGAAGAAAATAAACCATATTGGAGCAAAGAAACCATGGATTTAGAAGCATTGCCGTTAGAAAAATTATTAGAAATGAAAAAAGAACTTCGGATAAAAGGTAAAAAATGTGTTAAGTACCTACTTAAACTATAAATTATAAATAGGTACACCCATTAGCTATTAGCATTCATTATGAATACTATAAATTATAATTGTATTATAATAGTATTCATAACCAATGATATATTTAGATACCTAATAATTAATTGACCGATAAAATGGACATTACATTCACAATAGGTACCGACTTCTATTATATCGTGATCGAAACAAATTTTTAAATCAAAGACGAATCTTATTTAAAAAATGTAATTTTTAAAATAATTCAATTTTGTATTAATATTATGTTATATAGATGACAAAACTATACGTATTGTAATGGTGTAAGGGTATTATATAATAATTGTTTATTTTAGATTCTGAGCGCTCCTATATAAATGTATTGATTTTACAATGATGTAAAAATGTTTTTATTTTTTATATTTTTGTTAAAGAAACTTTTTTAATTTTTTATTTGGAAAATGTCTTCGAACACCAACTTCAGAGGAGTTTTCTGGTACCAAATGGAACTAGTTTGTACTTTGGTG
Source organism: Macrosiphum euphorbiae (assembly GCA_949089665.1). Classification (NCBI taxonomy): domain Eukaryota; kingdom Metazoa; phylum Arthropoda; class Insecta; order Hemiptera; family Aphididae; genus Macrosiphum; species Macrosiphum euphorbiae. The sequence continues at coordinate 57,848,512 of CARXXK010000001.1, read as the reverse complement.
GGTTAAAAGTATACATTTCTCAGTACTTTTAAAACTAATTATAACAAATAAAATACAAAAATTTGTTAAAATTATTGTAATACCTACTTATTATTATTAAAATAATTGTTTTTTAATCAATAATCATGGTTACGTATCGTCAATCGTTATATTTGTCGCCGGCTAAAAGATATTTTATAATCACCGATCAATGAGCCATATATAATCATATCGTAGTATGCCTGAATAGTATCGTAAATTGTTTGGTATTTTATGTGGATAAGGCCTACATGACGCGGATGCAAAGCTGGCCAAGTTAGTCATTTTTTTCAACTAGTTGAAGTTAAGTTACTTTAATAAAAAAAACTAACAAGGTTAGAACATAAGTTAGTTTCTGAAACTGTCCAAATTTCTAACTTAGTTAGTTAGAAGTTAGTTTGGTGAAAATAGTAACTTAAGTTAGAGTAGAAATTAGAAGTTAGTTTTTTTTTAGATTACAAAACCTTTTGTTTAAATGTAAATAATAAGTTATCTAACTTAAATTATTGATTAAAACTGAAAAATTGAATTAACCCCTAGTAATTTGATCAAAATGTTCTAATTAGGTAAGTAATAATTTAAATTAATTGGTATATCACTTATCAGTTATTAGAACATAAAGGGTGAAACAAAGTAAAAAAAATAAATAACAGTATGACAACTTAAAATATTAATTAAAATTAAAATATTCATTTTGGAATGAAAAAATAATAATAATAATAACTAGTTAGTTTTTTTCTAACGAGTTAGATTAGACTATTTTATACATTAAATTCAACTAGTTAAGTTACAAAATTAATATGAATTAAAACTAACTAGTTAAGATAGAAAGTTACTTAAAAAAGTAACTTTCTAACTTAACTTTAACTTTCTAACTAGTTAGTGCCCAGCTTTGCGCGAATGTCTATGTAAACAAATATATTTTCCCGGGTGAAGACGGGTCTAGGGTTATACAGATAGTTTTAATATATTTTCACTTTTCAGTTTTTAGTAAGGTATAGTGACAACATGAGGTACGCTCATATGTTTCACTAAAAAGCATCCTATAAGGAAATCCATACAAATAATAATGGCCCAATTACCAGGTGCACCTTTTATAAATTAAAATTCATAGTGGCCCAGTTACCGTTCTATTTTTTGAAAATAAATATAATAGCGGCCGAATATTCGCGGACGCCTGCTGCAATAAGTATAGGTAGCATGCAGCCACGTCGACCGTTTATTTATTCGCACACCAAGTTGTTTTATAATAATATGTAATAATAAAAAATATAATTTGGTGAGGAAAGGAGGGAAACGGCATGCAAGTAAATCTTTAATACCGAAACACTGTGCAATAAGGGACGATGTTTAAAAACTAAAAAAAAATAACTAAAGGGTTAGTTTGAGAAATGCCGAGTTTTCGCTAAATGACGAATAAATTCACAGAGGTCCAACAGCCGACTGAAACTTGAAAGTTTAAAACTATGGCTGAGTGGCGGGGTGTCATCCCTCCCCTCCCAAGACCTACTTTGGTTGGTTTCGTCCTCAACCCCCCCCCCACGAATGCAATTATTTAAATCTTAAGTATAACAACTAAACTGCGGTATGCTACCTAACATGACATAAAATGAATGCACAATTTTGTCTTTCAGATGAACGTTCGGTACGACGGACGGACGATGAGGTGGCAGCGGCTACAGCGGAAGAAGACGCACCAAACGCCATGGCCTTGCGCAGAACCACGGACGTTCTGCGCTCGTCGGCGGCCAGCGGTTCGATGCAGACGGCCTTTCAGATGTCCCTTACCGTCCTGTCGTTCCTAGCTTTCGGAGGCTACCTGATCAGTCTGGTCGCTCAGAACATGCGCAAACCGTCGCCGTCGATGGACGGCGCCACGGCGCCACACCCGCTCAAGGCCGTGGTGGTCAACCGGAACAAACGGCCGGGCCTGTTGCTCAGACCGTCCGGCCCCACGACCACGGTCAGCTTCGGCCGGCGCAAGCGGAGCAGGAGGTTCCCTCGAACCACTGTAGTCTGTTCTGAGTAGCGTTTTTTATATATTGAATATTTAAAAAAAAAATAACGACTGACTTAAGTTTATTATTATTATTATATACCTACCATATTATTATAACATTATAAATTATAAACTATACTACCAATCGAAATTATACTATTTAAATCCTAATGAAATCGTATGTACGAAATACCTACCTTGTAACGGACTCTAAAACATATATTTAGTTATTTTTTTATTTAGTTTTGATTTTAGATTCTGAGTGGAACGATGACTGTATGATTTTACAATGATGTGTGTTTTTTTATTTTTTTTTTTTGTGTCTGTCATCACCTTTTAGGACAGTAAACGTGCTTGGATTTTCTTCAACAGTATCTTTTCTGGTAGGAAAGTGAATCTAGTTGGTAGTTTGGGGGGGGGGTCAAAAGTAAAATTTTTCAAGTAGTTTTCAAAAGCGTAGTGAAAACAAAAGAAAAATTAAGGAAAAACCAAAAACGGGAATTTTTCCACAAAATCGATTTTGGTTTTTGTTGTTACTCTAAATCAAATGAACGTATACAGTGTGTTCACGCTAAGAGGTACCACTGAATATCTCAGATGTGTGACATTATATTGAAATGGGGTTTTCGGGAGACGATAGGGAGCACTTAAATACATATTTTCAGACCAGTTTCAAATTTTTAGCTCACTCGGTACGCGCATGCGCAATACAACTTACTTTTTTTTAAATGGCAACCCCAGTTTTTTTTCTGCAGATTCGGGTAGAGTATTTTTTTTTAAACATTTATTGTATAAAAAGTTTTTTTCTATTTTCAAAACTGACTAAGTTAGAGTAAGTCAAAAATTGGATTTATGCATACAATGTGTTTAATGCAATTTTCATTTATAACCACTGGAAATAATAAAATAAGTGCCAAATAAACGTTTAATGGGGGATGGAGTCGTGGCCGAACGGACTAAGGCGTCGGTTGCGACGCGCACCGTCGCCGGTTCGAACCCGGCTACAGGTGGCATTTTTCTTCTGGTGTGCGGAGACTTAGTCAGTTTTGAAAATAGAAAAAAACTTTTTATACAATAAATGTTTAAAAAAAAATACTCTACCCGAATCTGCAGAAAAAAACTGGTGTTGCCATTTAAAAAAAAGTAAGTTGTATTGCGCATGCGCGTACCGAGTAAGCTAAAAATTTGAAACTGGTCTGAAAATATGTATTTAAGTGCTCCCTATCACCTCCTGAAAACCCCATTTCAATACAATGTCACACATCTGAGATATTCAGTGGTACCTCTTAGCGTGAACAGACTGTATACTTTATTATACACTATAGTCTATAATACTTATTATTTATTGTATAAAAAGTTTTTTTCTATTTTCAAAACTGACTAAGTCTCCGCACACCAGAAGAAAAATGCCACCTGTAGCCGGGTTCGAACCGGCGACGGTGCGCGTCGCAATCGACGCCTTAGTCCGTTCGGCCACGACTCCATCCCCCATTAAACGTTTATTTGGCACTTATTTTATTATTTCCAATGGTTATAAATGAAAATTGCATTAAACACATTGTATGCATAAATCCAATTTTTGACTTACTCTAACTTAGTCAGTTTTGAAAATAGAAAAAAACTTTTTATACAATAAATGTTTAAAAAAAAATACTCTACCCGAATCTGCAGAAAAAAACTGGGGTTGCCATTTAAAAAAAAGTAAGTTGTATTGTGCATGCGCGTACCGAGTGAGCTAAAAATTTGAAACTGGTCTGAAAATATGTATTTAAGTGCTCCCTATCGTCTCCCGAAAACCCCATTTCAATACAATGTCACACATCTGAGATATTCAGTGGTACCTCTTAGCGTGAACACACTGTATACTGAAAATTTCACTGGTTGTTTATATTTCCATTTTCTATACATGATAAAATTTTCCAAATATTTTGATTTATTTTGAGCTCTTTACGGACATTTTTAGTTTCCATTTTTTTTAGTTTTTTTTTCTATAAATATCAATAAAATTTTATTTGTTGGGTACAAAAGCTTAAAAATTTAATAGAAGGCTTCAAATATATTGTTTCAAAGACAGATGATGCAGTTACGATTAGTCGGTCGTAAAGTGCGCACGTATGTGTCGATGTTTCGCTCCGTTATCAGTGTTCTGTGACAAGGTCAGCGTCATTAAGCGTATGCTGCACCATGGACGGCTAACCCAGATATTACAACAGTTTCGGTACTCAAATTTCACTTCATATTGCCAAAAAACTCCCAACTGTCTACGATAGTAATGGTAATGTTATCCCCCTTCAAAATGAGGACGGAGTAACGACTTTGGCTCCGAAATCCAAACGAAATCTATCATTATCCTCGACTAGTTATTTTCTATTTGACTCCAGCAGAAAGTAGAAACAAGTAACACATTTTTCAAAATAATAAAAATGATAAAAAAAACCCATATTATATTATAATGATATTATGAAGTATATGAACGTTTTTTCACAAACCGTGGCCTACTATCCCCCTTCTACCGTCTCGATGGTTCGTAGGTATACACAATAGGTAGGTACAGTATTTATTATAATTCATCCCAGACTTTCAGTTCTAACATCTTCACAATTTGGAGTGACATAGGTATTGCAACTATCACTTAGATTTTAGACACGTCTCATTTGCCTTAATTGTTTTTTTTATATAAGCTCGACCTTCAATATTTAACACCTCATTACCTATCACAGAGTTATAGCAAGTGTTTGTCAACCACCTCTGATTTTTTTTTCTATTAGACATTTTTGAAAACCCCCTATTACTGCATTATTGAAACTTGAGAGGAGTCGTCAGTACTCACCACAATAAATCATTGAACATTGTAATAAGTAAATAAAGTAATACCTAAGTAATAACTAGGTCCCAGATTTATATGCAAAAGAATATTCTTCTACAATTCACTTAAAATTATTTTTATTATAAATGTCGACGTTTCGTAATGTGTAGATTCTATGGCTAATTGTAATTTTTGTATATTTTTGCATATTTGAATGAAAATGCATATTTATTGCATATTTCTTTATAATTGCATACATGTACAAAACAATTTGTAGAATTTACGTCTATAAAAATACCTACTTTCGATCGTAAATATCCCGTTATAATGTACATTGATAAGTAAGATATCGACGAATGACGACAACAATTGTATTTTCTAGTATCTAGGTAGTAAATTTAAAATATTAACAAATAACAAAACACTTACACATACTGTACAATACGTATTGGAACATAGAATTTAGTTTGGTCTGTCCTTTTACCGTGTGTAGTGTACTAGTGTACACTGTACAGTGTTTACAGAGTTTAAAAATTTAACTTGCGCATTGTATATAATGCTTGAAGTAAATAATGCTTCTTGGTATGTAAATGAATAGTGAATACCCAAACATATTTAAAACAGACAGAAATATTTTATTTTGCAATTTTTGTTGTGCATGTATCAGAAAATTTCAAGTAGTATACCTACAACATTTAGAAACTGCAAAACCATAGGTAGGCAAACCTATATCGAATTTCAGATTGAAAGAAGAAAAGACAACTCAACCTTCTATAAAAAGATTACTAAAACATTTAGTCAGGTCAGAATTAATAATCAAAATACAAATGAGTTTAATAAAGATTTATGTAATTTTATGGTGGCTAACGATATTTCACTTTTTAAATTAAATAATCTACAATTTAAATTGTTTTTTGAAAAATATCTTAAACTCAAATTACCAGATGAATCGACCCTCCGAAAAAACTATTCACCTTTATGATATAATGAAATTTTATGTAAAATTTAGGAATGAGATAGCTGATAGGGAAGAGTCCAATTTGGGTTTCGACTTTCGATCGATGACACAATTGATGTACAAGGACTATATGTTGCTAGTGTTATAATTGTGAAATAATCATCTGAAGGTTGAGCAATATTACAAAAGGCAAATTTTAAACAATTTCCCAGTTATTTAATTGCTCCATGAACATTTTATTACCCAAAAAAATATTTCTTGAAAAAGTATTGTTGTATAATATGTAACAGTATACTGCTCCATACATGGTTAAATCTGGCGGAGCTCCTAAAGTATTTTACCCTAAATGAATTCATGTTAAGAGTGCATGGCTCATTATAGACTACACAGAGTAGCTAAAGTCATAATAAGAGAAAAATATCAAAATGTCGATAGATTAATTTCATATTTTCATAAACTAAAAAGATATTTTTAAAAGCACCTTCGAGTGTAAATTCTTTCAAAGAAATGTATCCCAATTTGGATTTATCTCCACAACCAATATTAACTAGTTTGGGTCAGTAGCGTATGTACAAATTATTTTCATTATGGGCCAATTTTGGCAATTTATCACTAGTCAAGCACGACTAACATAGCCATAACTATACATATTTTAGAGAGCTGCAGCCTGCAGGGTGGTTATAATTATGACATAAATAAATAAATGATACAATTAAAAATTGCGCAATTTAATTTTATAATAATTATGTAAAATTAATTTTTTAATTGTTTTTAAAAAAATATTGACAATTTCATATATATATATTTTAATGTTATCTTACTTTGAATTTAACATTCAATGTCATCAAAGCAAGTCCTGACAATCATTTCCTTGTTGATACTTCAGAAACGATTTTAATCAACTGGCTAAATTAATCATGGTGAAAAACTGTAAACAGTGTAGATATATATGAAATGCTTTAATTTAACCTGCAATTTCACTATGGGCTCTGGCCTAGGGGGTCTCCCCCCTATATACGCCACTGGTTTGGGTACATGGCTTGAAGAAGCAATTTACTACCTATATGGGAAATATTTCAATGAGGTAAATGAATGTGTTATTTAACGATTTTAACCAAAAGAAGAGGAGTGTAAAACGCACTTAGTTTATTTCTTAATAAATAGTTAAAAAAGAGGGTAAGTGGATGTCGCTCTGCTGTACAGTAGATTACAAGTGGATCGTGTATAATAGATTGTATTAAACTTGAATTCAATGATATAATATCATTGTATAAGAAAAACGATTCTGAGGGAAGATGGTTTGTCAGTTAGGTTTTTTTTATAATGTTATAGTGTATTATAGACGGTAAGTTGAATTAATATTATAATATTATATTTTTTTAATCGTTTCTATGGTGATAAATAAAGCGTTACAAATTAAAATCCCGTTTTTAGCTGTTTTTTGTAATTTTTCGGTGGTTTTTCCCGTGGCATTAAATAACTATTGAGAAAATCGAAAAGTGACCTCTTTATTAAAGTACCATCTTGATCTAATATGCTAAAACAGAAGGTACTATAATATGTTGAAATCGAAGCACTCCTTCTGGTAGAAATTTTGTATACAGGATAAAAAAAAAAATAATAAATCATTGTAAAACCACAAGCTTCCTCGCTCCGATCAGAATCTAAATTGAGCTCGCTGTTATTACAACACATTTTCAGTGGTACCTACGTTTAATAGATACAATAACAAAATTTGATAAATCGAATGTTACTTTAAGGGGGCTGGAGCGTAGTCCATTCTAAGGAGTAAAAACTAGGCAATTTATATTGCAGTGCATATGGGTCCATGTCAATGTGTTGGAAGTAAATGAACATTAGTGTGTGTAATTCGTAATTGTGTACTCTCCGAACTCACTATCCGTTCAAAAACTGGTTTAACATAATAGCCATTGTCATTAGACATGCTGCAATTCACCGAATTTACAATAACTATTACCTAATTACGATAACATAATAATAATATTATTGTACTTAATTAAATGGTAATAAATAATAGATAATACTTCATAGTAAATGGTTTTTTTTAATTACTGCACTACATAGGTATACTTAATTTCGACCAACCTTGAACTTCAAATAATTGTAAAAAAAACTGTTTTTATATATTTTTTAAATTTGTTGGTTACAGTATGAACTACTTACGTAGAATCTTTTTTAAATTTTTAAATATATTTTTTCCTTAGCTAAAAAAATTGAACATTTTTAACTGCGAAATAATTTGTAAACTTTCAGTATGATAAATTGCTCGAAAAGATCAAAATATTTTGAAAGTTATACCATATATTATAAAATAAAAAATATAAATATAAAAATATATAAAAATATCAATACATCGAGTATTCGAGTGTCTAGACAAACATTTTTAAACAGGTATACCTGTATAATGTAAAATATAATTTTATTGAATAATCATAATGAATATTATAATACCACGGAAATAAAATCTATTACCTATACCTTTATGGCTTTATATAATATATATTATATTCTGTACATAACATTACAATAGGTACTAATAAATAATAATCATTAAATAATTATTGTGTGTGACTCCCCGAATAATACCGATTACGTTGTATAGGGGCATCATAGTGACCGGATATGTACGGCTGTGATTTTACCTACGCGCATGCACATGTCAACCACATATTGGCTTATAAAATTAATAACATTTTTTTTTCAAAAAATACGGCCAATGACTTCAATCACTACGCTTAGTAGAATGTTCCTATTTAAATTTAGAAAGCAGATTTGAATTCTCCTCTAAATTTACTATGCTTTGACTGTCGTACATTTTTCATATTCAATATCAATGGATTTAAATTTGAATTATAAAAATGATCAATTTTTACTCTTTTTGTTAGTAAATTCCTAAGTAAAAAAAAATAAAAATCAGAAAAATAAAATTGTCAAAGCATAGATAATTTAGTGACGAATTCAAATCTGCTTTAAAAATTAAAATCAAAACATTATATTGGGCGTAGTGATTGAAGTCGTGAGCTATGTTTTTGACCGAAAATGAATCACGCTCCAGCCCCCTTTAATTGCTCATGGAAAATATTAAAATTAAATTCGAAGGAGAGGCAGGGATATATCATATATTTCGAAGGATCTAAACTTACAATTATTGTTTTGTCAAAAAATCGTGGATATTATTCTAAATTATGATAAATCGATAGTATATTGTCAACAGCGAGGTTACGGAATGTGACGAAGACGAGGAACTGTCAGTTGGAGATTTATCTATTTTTAAATATGCACCAATATTATATTTATATCTTGTGACATGGAAAGAAGATTTTCCAAATACAAAAGATAATCGTAGAAATTTTCAATTCTTAAAATCGATTTTTATTTCTTCATGTTGGTACTCGTCTCATAATAATAATTTCATATAAATAGTATAATACACAATGTCATTAAAAATGTTATTTTGCATTTTTTTTAATACCTAAACATTTTTATACATAATATCTATATTTAGATTGTGTAATATTTTTACTCAAAACCATATAGTTTGTTAATTTGTAACATAAAATTTGTAAAATAAAATCATTTTTGCATATTTATGATATGAATCTGCATATTTCATAGATTTTTTATATAAATCCGGCCCCTAGACTAATAAGTAATAACTAATAAATGTATACTGTAACTGATCTATAAATAAAATATTAAAAGTTTTGTTTTCTGGACTACTAAAGATCAGCCTAAATGAATGATTTTAGCAAACATTTTTGTTTTTTAATTTAAATTTCAAGTTTCCATTTAATACCTATTTATGTACAGTGTGGTCACCTTAACAATACATTTCTCGAAAGGGCTTCAGTAGGAACTATTTTAAGAAGCCTTAGATCATAAATAAACAGTCATCTGTAAAAAACAATATTGTAGATAGGTACAGAAAAAACTGTTGTAAATTGTAATTAATTTCAGCATAATATGTCATATTGTCAAGCCTGGGCAAGTTAATGATAATTTTTAACTGAGTTAAGTTAAGTTAATGGAAAACATTTTTAAAGGTTTAAAGTTAACAGTTAACCTAATTTTTTTCTAACTCAGTCAAGTTAAAAGTTATATGGACATTTACAATTAACTTGGTGGACATTGACTTTATATAAGTCATATATAGTTAATTTTACAGATTTTTTTAAAATATCAATATTTTATTGAGTAAATAAATTTAGTACGTAGGTTACCTATAGGTACTATCTGTTTTCAAAATATTTTTTTTGGGATTTTCTTGATAACTGACTTAAAACTGATATTTGTGAATTTTAAGTAAAATAGATTTGACGGTTTTAAACTTCTTGTTTTTTACTTGACATTTTATTCAGAGATTGAAATAAACAGTTATAGGAACAGTTAAAATGTTCAACTTCAGGTACTTACTTACATAGGTAGGTGCAATTACTTATTATATTTTTTTAACTCCCTAGTAGCAACTTTTGTAACACCTGTTTTTAATACCATATTTGGATAGGACATTATTATAGTAGTTTTATCTTGATAACTATGGTTCTAAAATCCAAATCAACTGAAAGAGACAAATTTTAAATTTTATCATAAACACATTAGATTAAATTATTTTTATTTTTTTTTTACTCAGACCCATCTGGACTTATGGGATTCAACTATGGGGCGCTGCCAAAATCTCCAACATCAACCGCATTCAAAGATTCCAATCCAAAACTCTACGCACAATTCTAAAAGCACCATTCTATGTCTCTAACCACACCCTCCACACTGATCTCAAAATGCCATTTGTCTCTGAACTAGCCAAAACTCATTATAAACGTTTCAATAGCCGCCTAGCTCACCATAAGAATCCGTTAATCTCCGACCTATCATCTGCTTCTATCCCAGGTAACCCAGTTAAAAGACTTAAAAGACAGTGGTGTCGCGACCTGCTAGCCTAATTTAGTCCTACTCATGTCGTAGTACCTCCGCTGGGAGGCCTCTAAATTCGGGATAATCTGTCATTTATTTTTATTTTATTTTATTTTTTACTTTCATCAATTATTCTTATTGTTCATGTATTGAAACAGATTGAATAAAATATTTTAATTACAAAAAAAAAAAATTTATTTTTACTTCATTACCTAATAAATAAATAATAATTTCCTTAGAGTAACATATTAATACATTAAGACAATAATCTATAACTCATATAATGTAGTATAAATTACTGACAATTTTCTAAAAACAAATATCTGAAAACCGTCAATGAAGCTACAAAGTTGATAAAATAAAAATGAATAAATAGTAAAATAATACATAAAAATTCAAAATACAAAATTATAAAAATATTTCTAGTAGTATACTATAAACTATAAAGTAAATATAATATACCTACATGAAACATCGCAATCCTGTTATTTTTTTAGACTACCAAAATGTATACACTTTCCTACTAACACAGATTAAATGAAATTAAATGATATTTTCATTTAATCTCTGCTATTACCACAGACTACTTCATTTTTATTAATCATACTTAATTCTTTTATATTTTTTTTAATATGAAGGAAGCAGGTATTGTGGAAATGGCCAAATTATAATTTATTATAAATATATAAAAAAAAAAATGATATTAAGAAAAGATTTTAATACCCAATAATCATTCGAAATATATTTTACACTCGGCGTACAGCCACTGAAAACAATAAAATAATAATAATACAAAGAATAATATTATCGTTGTTGTTGCTGAACACGAAGATCAACAAAAATGGTAAATCCATATATAAAAGGTAGTAGTCCCGATAACGGATGTACTATGTAGTCTTGGGTGGTAGCTTAGATCATATATGATATATATATATATCGTATATGATCTAAGGGTGGTAGTCACAATAATTGCCGTAGTCTCGTCGGACTAACAGGAAAGTACCATTTTGGTAGTCTTAGATAACAGGATTGTGATGTTGTCAAAAAACAAGATAGTCTCGTATAACAGGAAAGTACCGTAATGTTTATTTTTAACTTTAAAAAGGTGGGTAAGTGGATGTCGCTCTGCTGTACTGTAGGTTACAAGTGGGTCACTGTATGATGGATGGTATTAAATTTGAATTCAATGATATAATATCATTGTATAAGAAAAACGATTCTGAGCGGAGGCGGTATGTCAGTCTAGGTATAAGACATATTATATACTTATTTATGGTATTAAATTATATGGAATTTATGAATAAATTATTCATTGGCCCTTAAAATATGCACAGTCTTATCATTGAGCATACTTCTTATTCCTTATACTATGGTAGATTGTATGGATAGGCCATAATGTGTTGATTTTTCAGTTTCATATATCCCCGAATAATATTTTTAAATTACAACAAAAACCAAGATCGTTAATATTGATTTTAATATGTAATTTCGTCCAAATTTGAATTTAAAATGTCTGTAAAAAATAACTGTGTTCATATATTGCTTAGATTTTTTGGTTACAGTATGAATTATTTAAGAGAATCTTTGTTTTAAATTTTCAACTCTTAGTTATAAAAACTGAACATTTTATAATTTATTAATTACAATGTTTGATAATTTTCGAGATTTTGATAAATTTTGTCAAAATTTGATCTTTAAATGGTTATAAAAAAAAACTGTGCCTATGTATTTTTAATATTTTTCAAATGCTATTGTAACAATATACCAGGAGCCTTGTATTAAATTTTCAGACTTTTTGGCCCACCAAATAAAATTTTATTGACAATTATAAAAAAAAAAACTAAAAAAATTGAAAACTGAAAATGTCCGTAAACAGCTCAAAAAGAGTCAAAATCTTTTCAAAATTGTATGGTGTATAGGAAATGCTAATATAAACATTCAGTGAAATTTTCATGTATCTACAGTTATTCGTTTTTGAATTACAACAAAATAAGGAAATCGCTACATGAGAAATCGAGTGAAAATCCAATGTTGTAAAAATTTGAATTTCAAACGCTCATAAAAATTTAATTTGACTGTCCGGTAGAGATTTTTTTATTGATAAAGGTAGATAATCTTATAAGGAATCTTGTGTTTCATTTTCAAATCTTAGATTTAAAAAGAAAATTTTTACGAATTCTTAACTCAAAATAATTTGCTAATTTTCGTGATTTTTCCATATTTTGTCAATTTTTGAACTTTAAATGCTTATAAAAAAAAATTGTGACTAAGGATTTTTAATATTTTTCATCTGCCTTTGAAACAACATATTAGGAGCCTTCTATTAAATTTTCAAGCTTTCGCAACCAACAAATAAAATTTTATTGATATTTCTAGAAAAAAAACTAAAAAAAAATGAAAAATGAAAATGTCCCTAAACAGTTCAAAATAAATCAAAATATTTTGAAAATGTTATCGTGTATAGAAAATGCAAATATAAACAACCAGTGAAAATTTCATGTATCTACGGTCATTTGTTTTAAAGTTACACCAAAAACCAAATTCGATTTTTTGGAAAATCGATTTTGCGTAAAAATTCCCGTTTTTCCTTAATTTTTATGTTGTTTTTCCCGGCGCTTGTGAAAACTACTGGAAAATGTTTACTTTTGACCCCCCAAAGTACCAACTAGATTCACTTTCCTATCAGAAAAGGTACTATTGAAGAAAATCGAAGCACTTTTACTGTCCCAAAACGTGATGACAGACACAAAAATATAAAAATATAAAAATATAAAAAAAAACATACATCATTGTAAAACCAATACATTCATCGCTCCGCTCAGAATCTAAAATGTTATAAATATATATGTTATAGTACAATAAATTATGCCATGTTGGCATTATTATTTTTAACAATATTTTTTTAACTCACATAAATTAATCTTATCAACGTTAAAAGATACAAAAACTAAAAATGTAAAAATAATATAATTTTATAAAGGCAAGCAATTACCTAAATGTATAAAAAAATATGATTAGGTAACTATATAATACAAAATGTCATGGCATCTCAAAATTTTAATATATCACAAGGTTTTCGTAATTTAAATTGAACGTAAACATTTAAGGACGGTTGAATGATAATACAATGGATTGATATAGTATAAATAAAACAATTTTCAACTTTAATTATGAATATGACTTATTGACTTAACTGGAATGAGGTTGAACATGATATAACATGCAAAATATTAATATGTTAAAATATTCTTGTAAATTTAAACTGTACAATATTAAACATGTTTATAATCGTTTAATTTTTCATTGATAAAAATAGTTGTTTTTATTTTCCTAATGATCTATGATAAATTACATAATTTTTTTTGTTTTTATGTAACATTATGTGCTACATACTTAATGATTAAGTTAAATAATTAAATTATAATTCTGATTAAAACTAATAGGATAAATAAATTTTCATTATGTGTTTGGGTTTTAATAAAAATTTGTCAAGGGCATGCAGTTAGTATAACTTATTCAATTAATACAATTTTTAACATTATTTATTAATGACTAATTTTTAAAATTAAAACTTTAGCTTCTTTAACATAGTTATTAGATTTATCAATCTATGAAGGTATATAACATTTTTCAAAAAAATATGTTTTGTACTTAATTTAATTTATACTTTATATATTGTGTTAGGTATTAAAAAAATAATCTTATGTATAGTTTTGAGCACAAAATAAAACATATTTGAAGAGGCTTTTAAGACGTACATTACATTTGGTAAAATAAACCTGACCTAATGCAAAAGAAAAAGATTATGCTTACATTATTAAATACGATGTAGTGCATGTAAAAAAAAAAAGTAGGAATACAAAATTTTCTTGATGATATTAAAGTACAATTTTACAGATATAAAAGAAAATTCTAATAAATTGCTAAGTTCCAAAAATGTCATTAATTTTTTTTGATTTTGAATTATCAACAGAAAAACTTTTACAAACAATTTTATCAGAAAATAGCTAGTTAATTTAAGGTTATTTAAATTGAAACAAAAATGTATTTAATGTGTGTATATTTAGGTACTTTTTTTAATATCTATAATTTATTAACTATGCTGTATTATTTAATATATTATGTAGTGGAATTCATTTTATTAGTTATTTTTAATAGAAATAAAATGATTATTTTTTTTTATTTATTAGTAGGTAGATAAGTTACTGGTTATTATATTCTACTAACATATTCAATTGATTAAGTTAATTTAAACAAAATAATCTGTATGGACTGTATGACATGGAATTACTCTTGACTAAAAAAAAAGGAGAAAATAATATAATTTTTTTTTTTGTTACTTGGATTGATGATTAAATGTAAATTATTTACAATTTAATTATTGTTTCAATCATTTTTATTGGTTACAAAATTACAATTTAGGTTTAGGTTCAAATAAATGTCTTATATAGTTTGTATTAGCAATAAGTAATAAGTAACTGGTCATTTTAATCTGTTCCACAACTAAATTTAAGTATACGTAAATATATATATGCATATAAGTAAAAACACAAGTTGGCCTTTACTTTTTCCATTGAGCAGTGAGTCTTTGAAGGTTTTTCATTAACTAAAATAATTACACACGCATAAAGCACCGGGTGTTTACATCACTGTTTGAGATTAAACTTCAATATTCATGTCTGATCGTAGTCCACGGTTTTTAAGTTTTTCTTCTGCTTTTAGTATTGGTTCTTCAGTCCTTGTATGCCAAACATACACCTAAATTCATAAATGATTATGAAAATACAGTCAATTGAAATTTAATTTAAAGAGACAATGTAATATAATAATATGCCATAATAAAAATAATGTAATTTGCACAAACTTACTTTTGAGCAATTATCTGCCATAGGTTCCAATTGTTCTACAGTGGTTACTTGTGAAAGTATGGCAGTTTCCTGGAAACCTCGACTGACATCCCATGAAAACGCGGCATTTGGATGATTACGTAAAAGTTTTAAATTAATGGCAAAACCTGCCATATCAACAGGAAATGGTCGTTCTGGTCTCCAAGCACTATTCCAACCAATTACTTTACCTTTACTATTTATTAATGGTTTTTCTACTAAAAGACCACCAACAAGACCAACTGGCCAAACACCAACACCCTTTATGGTTCGCATCTATGTAAGTAAAATTATAAAAAATAATAGTATAATATTACAACTATTTTTTCATGATAACATTAAAACACTTATAAAAATAAAATAAAATATTACTAATATTTACTTCATTAAATAAATCAACACTATATGTGTTATCATCATCAGCAAAATAAATTATACCTTCATCATTTTCATTAGCTCTGTTACTTCTTAACCATTCTAACGCTTTGTTTCGTTGTTTAACTCCTCTAGGTTTCTTCCATTTCGGTTCCTAAGATGTACATATTGTGAATTGTGATTACTTGAATTTAGTAAAATTAAATTAAAATGTCAGTTATTTTAAATTGTATACTTTTAATTTTCTCTTCCATTCAGC
This sequence comes from Macrosiphum euphorbiae, assembly GCA_949089665.1. Taxonomy (NCBI): domain Eukaryota; kingdom Metazoa; phylum Arthropoda; class Insecta; order Hemiptera; family Aphididae; genus Macrosiphum; species Macrosiphum euphorbiae. Next base: position 57,832,279 of record CARXXK010000001.1, on the reverse strand, counting down.
TGGTGTTCCTATGGCTAAGTGTGTATAATTTAAATTACTTTTATAAAGCAAACTGGCTACAAGTGATGTTTTCATTTCAGAATCTTCAACAATAATCCAATGGAAATTATTTACAAGACGGAAAGTATTAGACAATCTACAATATAAATAACAATTTTGAAAATATTAAAAATTAAAAATGTTAATGTAAAATGTAAGTTTATTAAGTTTACCTTGTTAGTTCTGCTTTTTGTACAGGTCTTTTGTAGGTAGGTGTGATGGCATATATAACTGGAATGTTTGGCTGCCATTTATCACATATACTTTCAAATCTTTCTTTTAAAATATTGTAATTTATAGATTTGATTTTTAACTGTAAAAAAATGATCCATTATAGATAATTGATAACTAACATTAAGAATACAAATTACAAGACATCGGTAATTTATTTTATAATAAAAATATAAATAAATGTAACACCTGAGGGCTATTAGTTACCAAGAAAACCACAAGTAAAAACAATTATCCATTGTAAATTTAAAATAAAGACTAATAAAAAACATTCACACACTATAAATAAAAATAATTCTTTTAAATAATGTTACCTAACCCATAATTTTGACTAAAATGATATAATATGTTACGAATATTGAAAAATTTAGTACAACTTTAGGAAAAAGCAGTTATTAACAGAACATTTTATATCTATAACACACTATACCATATAATATAATTTGCAACAGAAAACTACTGTAAAACTGTAAGTAATTTTCCAAATTATTAAGACAATTTTAAACTTTTAATTGATTAAATTGGTCTCCCGAATATTTTTTGAAGATTCAGAACAGCTGTATTCTATATAAACATATTTTAAAATATATATAGTAACCGTGTAATAAACTTAGTGTAGACATAAATATAAATTATAATTTACAGTATAGATAGATGGGTTATTATTTGTATTTATAGGACTATAAGAAATTGTAAATAAAAAATTTTTCAAACAAAATATATTTATGTGGAGACCTGTTAATAGTGATAAGAAAAACATCACCTATAGGCTTATATTAAAATTCATATATTATTAATTTGTGTTAAAAATAATAGTTAAATGGTGAATAAACATTGAGGGATAGGTACTTGCTGAAAAATATTTTTTTATACATCTAATAAGCATACTACTTTAAAATGTAATGGTGTTCATACTTCTTCTTTTGTGTGTTCCAATGTTTGTTTTAAAATTTGATATTGTGATGCATCTAATAACAAGAAAATATTAAAAAACAATTTATCCATTTGATTAAAATTATTTTTTCAGTAAAATAAAACCGAAAACTATTTACCTCTACTTCGAATTCCAATAAACCAAAAAATAATTAAAGTGAAAAAACCAAAATAAAATACTATTTTTTTTTTATTAAACATGTCCAAAAACTTATGGTTAGAATTATAATTACTCATTTTATTCGACTCGTGTCATTTGAATTTGTCGAAATATCTACGACTATCTACCAATAATTAATAATTAGTTGATAAAAACTAAATAGTAAATATCTTTCACTTTAATATGTCATGGACAACGAACAAGAATACTTGTATACAAGTATTCGATTTATAAATTTTAAAATTTACTTAATTATTTTAAAAATAATATTATATAAATTTAAATTATTTAACTAAAATATTTAAATGATCCAATAAAAATATTAAGTAAAAGTAATGAACGCAATAATTTACTAGCTATTTAATATTATTTATTGTCAGTCTTAAATATTATTCCAGCGGATTCCCGGAAATTAAAAGAACCTTCATATAATATTTGGTTAATGGTCTTTAATCACTGTTTTGTTGTTGCTGTGATTATAAGACTTGTTATAGTTGTAGTGATAATAATCTTCGTTTCTACGTTCATCGTACTCAGTGAGTAATTATTACTCTATGGTAAAATAACGTCAAGATCGACCTGCTGTTTTTGAACATTATCAGGATGGACTGTGGTATATTATATAGATGTACATTTCTCATTAGTGATTAGTGGATTTTGCTTCGGTAAGCACCAGTCCGCTCGAGTGTCGGTCCACTCGTATTTATTAGACGCCTTTTACCTATTTGGCTATTTCATGTCTTCGTGGTGACAAGTTACTGTAATGAGAAGTGCCTATATAGTGATTGCTGATCTCATATTTGGGTGAGTGTAATAATTATTTATTGATGTATTAGTGAAATATTTTATTTTTCAACAATCTACAATTGCTATACAATACTATAGCGTAGACGTAGGTATAAAATATAAATATCGATTGAAATTGTATAATTTGCATTTCTTCTAATTATGTTATTAATTAGTTTCGATTAATGAGTTTGGGGAGGATAATCTAAACATCTTATCTTTTATTTAAAATAATATATATGTGCTTCAAGCAAACTTCTATGTATCACACGTTCTAACTATTCTGTGTGTGCATTTACATACCGATACCTAGTCAGTACTTCAGTTTAGTCACATAAAATACGTATGGTTTTTATTTTATAATTTTGTATTGTATATTGTAAATTTGTAAATATCTTGTACAGTGTCCCGTCATGTATCACCGGCCTAGTTCAATAAAATAATTATTTATTGCAGAAATAGATCATTATCAAGAATCATCTGATTCATCTGAGTTTATCAAATTTGAAATTAATATCACCATAGATGCAACATCTTATCAATCTAGTTATAGTTATGGGTATGTACAAAAAAAGTTGTATATTCCTATGTTTATAATTTATTTTAAAAATACATTTTAGACTAGCAAGATTAAAAATGAATTAGTGGATTTAAGTCAATGTTTACTTTAAATTGTGGTATCGTACTATCGTGATATTGTTATTACTTATTTGTTACAATATTCATTATCTATATTCTTTGTGTGGAACTGTGAACTGATTAGAAAAAAAAAAACTTAATAACTACAAGTTACCTAATTATTAAATAACTTGGTAACTTTAAAAAGTAACTATCAACAATTATTTAAGTGCTATTTTGTTAGTATTTTGTTCAATGTATAACATTTTTTAATAACCTCCAACATGAGCTATATGGACATTTTCAGGTAAAATATTTTTCATTAAAGTGTACCTATTTCTTGTTTATAATATTTACATTAATGTGGTATTATACTCTTGAAAATTCTTAATATAACAATTTATTCGATAAAAAAACGTCTTTGTAGACAAAGCCCTACAACTTTATGGATTTTGTTAGATATCGATAGCATATAACTACCATTTTTGTTTAAGTTATTTAGGTAGAAATGTAAAGTTAGATTTCATATTAATTTATAAATTGGTGATGTCTGATAGGTACCTAACCTACAAACTTTTAATATAAATATGTTTTTGGGCTGGGTAAAGATATTTTATTTTTCTAACTGATTCTTTCTAAAGCTTTGTTCATCATAAAATTTCTATAATAAATGGTATTATATTCTAAAAAAAAAATCACCATAGAGACGAATAAAATGTAAAAGTTACCTCATTCCCACTAGGTGTATATACAATTAATGGTTACTAAATAATAAATATTTATGATTTATACACTTTTTTTGATGTGGAAAATATTGTGTAGCGTGCTACGTTTTTGTCACACAATCTCCACTTTTTTATACTTGGGCTACAGTGCCAGATTGGGTAGTCTAGGACCTTTGAGAAATATTTTTCTACTGGCCAATAACTTGTTATGGTGGCTCCATATTGGACAAATTTTAATATTAATAAATAATATTGGCCATATCATATTGTTGGCAGCACACTATAATATTAGGTACTTTCCTGTTATACGAGACTACGGCTGTTATCGCGACTACCACCCAAGACTACCTCCGTTGTCGCGACTACCGCGCTTGTTTTGTGAAACATCACAATCCTGTTATCTAAGACTACCAAAATGGTACTTCCTGTTATACGTGACCACCTTATTTTTCTTGCCTTCTTTGATAGATTTTTTAATAATATGTACTTTGGGGATGGCCAGAATGAAATAAAGAAAACATTTAAATACATAATAATTATTCGTAATGTATTTTACATGTTACACACCAAAGTGCCAAATCTGCAAAGGCGTATGGAAAACAATAAATTAATAATAATAATACAAAATGGTAAATCCACAAATAAAATAATAAATAATTTAGGTACGTACTGTGGGGATGGCCACATTCAAATTATATAATAAAAATGTAATACATAATAATTATTTGTAATGTACCAAATTTGTTGCGGCATACGGAAAACAATAAATTAATAAAATAATAATAATACAAAATGGTAAATCCACAAATATTATAAATATAATCGCAGCTTATAGATATCGTTCAACCATAATATCAGCTAAATAAGATAGGTAGTCGCCATAACGGAGGTAGTCTTTGGTGGAAGTCGCGATAATAGCCGTAGTCTCGTATAACAGGAAAGTATAATTTTGGTAGTCTTAGATAACAGGATTGTGATGTTCTAAAAAAACAGGGTAGTCTAGTATAACAGGAAAGTACTTAATATTATAGCTGTCATAAAAATTGTAATGCAGCATTGCGGCCATTTTCTCCTACCACCCCAAAATGTTGTCTTGAATGCTCGACTGGCCAATCCGACCCTGTTGGGCTATGGTTCTGTACACAATCTATAGGTACCTACCATCAGTGGCGCCAAACCTATAACCCAAGAGGGGCAACCACACTTCCCTTTTTCGGTGGGTGGGGCCGTGGGTACCCCAACAAATTATTTATGAATTATGTTCTTAACTCCTAAGCTATTATAATGTATACATATGCAGCGCATATGTAAACAGGGGTGGTGGTCCGTATAACTTTTTACTTGCCCCCACCCCTTTTTTAAAATATAGTTTGGCGCCACTGCCTACCATATACAAATTACTGGTAAAACTAAATTATCTCCGTGAATTATGATAAAAAGTATCTACTATACAGATCATAGGTGAATACAATTATTGTAGTAATGCCTATCAATTTTACAAATAAACAATTAATGTTAAACTATTTAAAATACAAAAAATGTACCACTCAGGACAGGCTCAAGCGAAAATAGTGAACTAAGCAAAATCAAATTTTTCCGCCCTTAACAATATAATGTTATCAGTATTTTGAAAATGCTGTCCTCTTACTAAAGTGCTGCTTAAATTCAAAAATGTACTCAGATTAGACTAAATTGTTTCTCACAAATTTTCAATATATTATAATTAATGACAGCCTGCAAGGTTTATCTTTATATTACATAATATTAGGTCTTTATGTATGTTATATAATGAATACATATTTACTTTTTGTGCATTTAGGTAATTGTAGGAATGTAAAGATGTAAAACACTTATGCCAAACCTCATAAATAAACACTTAAGGTTCAGTCAAACAGAACGCATTAAAGCAGTAAATGGCTCGTCGGCTTGGTGCTTTCACGCCTGTGAATTACACCACATTGTAACAAATTACAAAATCACGCTACGTGAAAATAACACTTTCTGTTTGTCAGAGCCTTAAACAGTTGATGAATCAATAGTGAGCCAATTTTCCCTTTAACAAGATTTAGTTGCACCAAGATTTGTCCATTCAATTTTTGTAAATTATTAATTTAATCAATTTTTTTATGCAACTCGATATTAGTAAATAAAAGAATAAAAAATGCATAGCTCTCTAACAGAAAGTATAGTATCTTGAAATTAAAATAACTGATAATTAATTAATTTTTACTTCTACTACCTATATGGCTATATATTTTAAAATTATGGCAATACCTGTTTTTTTTTTTGGTATTTTAGTAGTTCTAAATTTAAACCGTATCATTGAAATCTAAATCTGTTATGGTCTAAAATGGCAATTTTATTTTCAAAAAAACTAAATTTATTTCTATTTTTAAAATAATGTCTGATTAATTTATCAATTAATTCTGCGGTGAATATTTTTTTTTCCAAGGTACAGATCTAAAACATATAAACCTTGGTGCAATACAAATTAGTATTAAATTACCATAAACCTATAATAAATTATTATAAGTGAAAAAAAATATATCAAGCAAAAATGATGTTTTAAGTACAATAAAATCTGTTTAAATTTGAGTAAAAATGAATCCTGTAAAATAAAATGTATAATAGCAAAATAAAATAAATGAAATTTTGTATAGGTACATCAGGTGTGAAACAAATTTTTATTTTACTTTAGATGTTCTAAGACTTATCAAAATAAAAAAAATTTGTATTTACTGGATCACCAGAGACATGTTAATTATCTTTTAGACATGTATACTTACTACAAATAGGAAAATATTAGATCATTTTCTTTTTTTAACATTATTTATCTATGTTAAAATATTCTGTTTGCAATTTTGCATCACTTTATTCTGAATTGTATTATCATAAGAGTAACCTCGGGTGGTGGGCTTCTTCACATTGGCTATGGTTAACACTTGTGCAGTTCCTCCTTGTGCCAGAGTAATCTGTTCAAGAATCATGTAATTACTTTAGATACTGTAGATATAGGTTTAGTAAGTTGCCCATAATGTTAAGGTGTCTTGCCTAGTGTCTGATACATTGAGTTTTCTAAAAATAACCACTATAAATAGATTTGTTGCTTAAATAGATGCTTTTATACAATTTTTTTGTTAATAAAAATAAACATTAATCATACAAAATGTAATATTGAATATTTTTTCATTTAATTCAATAGCAAATTATATTTATTACACATAAATTTCCGTACACTAAGACACATATTATATATCTAATACTTAACAGCATAGTTTATATTATATAACTAAGTAATGATGAATTAATTAATTATATAAAACTTATTTTAGTTATGGTATTAAGAATTGTTTAAATTAAAATGAGAGTACTCAATTAACTGAAAAATGTATTCAGCAGATGACCTAAATTGATGTACATTAAATATACTCTGTGTAGTATATCTATAGATAAATATTTAATCTCGAAGCATTGGCAATTTTTCATGCAAAACGCATGTAGATTTGGTATCAAAATTAACAATTGGCTCTTGGCACTGGTTATCACTTTGAAGAACATTGCAAGCTCTGAATAAAATTTGCTTCGGATCTTTGAGGATATGTTTCTTGCAATACTTACTTTTTGGTATCATTTTTCCTGTACATTTTATACCCATTTCTACATACGTGCAATGTGGAAGATGTGATTTTCCCTTATTGTTTAGTAATGAAGTTGCTCTTATTTTTCTATCCATTGCTGTTTTAAATACTACAGCCTCTTGTCCTATTGTCATTTTTTGATAATGTTGCAATAGTTTTAGCTTACGGAATTTTGCATATTCTTCATCATTTGTCCATTTTGATTTATTTAGTTGTCCATATGATTCAGAATCACATTTTTTATTTATTAAGTATTCACGACGTTTTACTCGATATTTAAATAATAAATATCTATGGAAAAAAAATAAATGAGATGAATTATTAAATTAGGTACCTAGGTAGGTTTTGTTTAAAATTAAATATTTTTAATATTACCTGTATTCTTGTGCATATAACAATTGTAGCCGTATAAATTTATTCCTCACTCTACGTACAGCTTCTTTCTCCGAAAGTTTTGGCATATTGCACAAAGGGTCTGATTTGGTCAAATCTATGTCCTCGAGCAATGGAATTTGTTTGAATAAGTCCACAGTGACAGTTTTAGTTGGTTCTTCGTCTTCCAATGGTTTGGAATCATCTAAGTTTTGTTTATATCTTTCTTTGAGAAGTTTTTTTGAGTCTATTTCATTGAACGGGTTTAAACTTTTATATTTGGTAGCATAATGACCAAATTCTTTTTTTAAATCAATTTGTTTTTTTCCTTCCATCTTTCCAATGTATAGTTTAATAACGTTTCAACTACCTATACCTACAAGAGTTATTGAACGCTGTTACATATTTTATTACGTTTTATGTAAGAACTACGAATTATGAGTTATGACTAATGACTACTGATTACTTTCAAATACTAAAGTTTATTGTTTTTTCTTACTGGACAGTTGTAAATTGTAATGATGTATTGTTGTAGCACAGAACAGACACACGCACAATATAACCTCAACGATGTGTTGTGGTAAGTACCAAGTATCCTGGTATCCGCGGTATGATGTGGTATGCTCTTGGTATGTCATGAATCACGCATGCGCACATTCATATGATTTAACAGCTGTTGAATCAATCTTGTTTTTCCATTGTCTTTTCATGACGTTGGTCCGTTTTGGGCAGTGGAGTATTGTATTTTCCTACTTCCGTGGACGCGATTACGCGAGTTTCGTTTGCCTTTAGTGTGACGTTCATTCGAATCATTCATGGCAGATCTCGTTAGACGAATTTCGATTAAGTGTTCGATAAGGAACCATGAACGCCGTTGTTTCTAACAAATCGTTCTGTACAAATATTCCCATTCTATTAGCTTCCGGTTTTGTGGTGAGTGCCAATGGAATGAAAAGGTGTTAGGTTTGTAGCGTCGATCAGAATTTACCTACTTGGGTCTAACATCTAATGAGCATCTACCATGTTATTAATTACATTATTTTGATCAAATATTTTGTGCCGTTGATTTTCTTTTTTCTTTTAAACATTTTCACTGGGGTTGTGATGATTTTCTTTGAAGTCGCTTAGTTTTAATTAAAATTTTATTTACCTGATAATAATTTTTGCAGGGAATTGTGATTTGATTGTGGCATGATTAAATTGCTTGGAGGTGACGTCTATGGCCGAACAAGCTAGTTCCGCGTTGGGTAACGCGTCTTCTATTAGTACCAGGTTAGAACTTAAAATAGCTTTTTATTACTACAAATATTTTTTTTATTCGTGACTATATAATCGGGTAATACATTTAAATTGATTACAGGAGGGGAAATATAGAAGGAAATACTAGATCTAGAGTCGGTTCTCGCAAAGATAGTAAAAAAAACACAAATAATCAAGTGGATGTGGCTACACTAAATTTAGATAATACTGAAACACCGTGAGTATTTTTAAATTTTTTTGTAGGATATCTATTATTAGTTATTAACATAGGTATATTATGTATAATTTTCAACTGTTTCAGAATTGTGAATGAACCATCTGCATCAACTCAAAGAAGTCGTAGAAGTAAATCTAGTACTAGGAATACTCGTACCAGTAATTCTAATACGCTAACAGTAAGTTCATCAATGTTGTATCAAAGCCATATCAACTTATACTTATTCAGTTTAAGTTGACCCACTTTCGCACACGCATACTGAGCCGCCGAGACAGTCTGACCCTTCCTGGTCTGTGAATTGTGTTCCGTGATTGGTCGCCGATCGTCGTTTACTATTGGAGTCGACAGCCACATAGGACACTAGCGCTACAAGACATGCGCACCCATAACTAGTTTTCGTCTGACGAGTGGGTCAACTTAAACTGATAGATAGAACGAGTATAGGTAGTGATATTATAAAATTTAGAATAACATAACTCTAAATAAGTACTTTACTTACTATGTAGAATTTTTGAACAAAATTCTTAAAATATAATCTTTGAACTGTAAGCTTTTAAATACTTATATATATTATATATTGTATGTAACTTTAGATGATTACATTTTTTAATAGTTCATAGAATTGTATGTATTAAATGTTAATTATAGGTAAATATGTATTTCAATTAGATTCAGAGTTTTGTTAATGTCTATTTATTTTTTTTTAACTTTACAGCAAAAAGAACTACCAGGTACAAGTAGAAAATCAACAATATCCAAATCGCGCCGAAAATAGTATGCATATTAATTTTTAATATTTATATTTAAAGGATATTTAGTATATAAATAATTTTGAATTGTTTTTTATGCAATGATTTATCATTGAATTCAAATTTAATACACCCATTATAGTGACTTTCTAGTGTTTTTGTAACTGCACCTTAAATTAAATTATATATATAATATTATTGTATGAATATATTATTATAATGTGTTCATGCTAAGAGGTGCCCTTTAATATTTTGACCGGATAACATTGATTGAGATGTGGATTTTGGAAGGTGAAAAGGAAGGGATACCTACTGAAATAAACATTTTGAGAAAATTTTATATGGTTAACCCTTTTTCTGGTATGCAGGTGTGCAATACAATTTACTTTTTTCAAATTAAATTTTTCTTTACAAAATCAGATAGATTTTATTATTTATTTTATAGAGTTAATGTAAGTTTTATTTTATAAATACTCATGATAGTTATCTTGCTTATTTTTCAGCACTTCTTTGTTTTTGTAATTTACATAAATTTTACTTTCAAGAAACAATAACTTAAGATAATGAAAATTTCAAAATTGTTAACTCGGGTTTTGTTATTTAATAAACATTAGTTTCATTTATGTCTGTATACAAATAATCATTTAACAATATCTGGAATATCTTGAGTATAAAATATCATTAAGAACAGCTATTATTCGTAAATTTCAACTTGCACCTAAATCTGTAAATTTTGTAGTTAGAAAATAACTTTTTAAACAAAATCTGTTGATTTGTTAATCCGTAGAAAAAAATTGGTATTGCCATTTAATAAAAATAAGTTGCATTGAGCATACGTCTACCAAAAGAGTTAAACATGGTACTTTCTTTCACCTCCCAAATACCCATTTCAATCCAATAATATCCAGCTGAAATATTAAGTGCTATCTCTTAGCATAAACTCATCGTTTTTTGTATTTAGAACTTAATTTATTCATTTTTTTTTTATAGGAAAACAGAAAGTAGATAACTCGACTTTCAGCCCTGCTGAAAATAGATATCCTTTGCGTAGTAAATCAAAAGGATCATCACGCTCTGAAGAAATTAATTTAACTAACGAACTTTCTACCCAAGAAACAGAACCTTCTCCGAATAAACGTCCTAAATTAGAACTCCCTACGCTGGGTAAAATTTATTTAATTCCTTGTATGTTATTAAAACTTAAATATTATAACTCTAACATTTATAGGTACGTCTTCAAGTCAAAGTAAGAATAGGGAGGAAACTAATTTACGCGCGTCTTTACCGCTGCGTAGGAAACGAGGAAGACCAACAACGGGGTCTTGTGCTAGTAGCAGGTATTAAAACAGTTTACTATTTACCTACATTGATTAATAATTTATACATTTTAAAATGTATTGTAATAATTTTACCTTTTTTTGCTATAATTATTTATATAGTCGCCGCGGTAATACCAAAGCGAGTGGAAGAGAGGTTGCAGAATTGGCTATGGAAGGAGTGGTAGAAGGGGATGGAATGGCTGAAGGCAATGACAACATGAATAATATACTACCTTCCACATCTAGTTCAATTAGCACTAATGCCCCTGATATGGCTACATCATCATCTACCACTTCCAATACTAATCCGTCTTCATCTGGCACACAAGCTACTGGAGGTGGTGTGAACTGTAATTTTTTCAAATCAGTTTATTATGAACCGCAATACATGAGCCATAACAACTTATACTATATTTATTTAAGGGCCTACAGCATGGAGTAGTGGAACTACTAGTCATGATAGTGAAGAAGAAGGTGAAGTTGGACGTTTACAAGCATTATTAGAATCTAGAGGATTACCACCCCATTTATTTGGAGCATTGGCCCCTCGTATGCACCATTTGTTCAATCGTTCTATGGGTGCTGCATCTACAAGTAAGGATTTATCTAAAAAAATATAATTTCAGAGTTATTATTTAATATTTATTATACATATTTTACTCTATTTATTGTTATAAGAAAAAAAAATAATAAATATAATTTTATTTTGTAGCTTCTAAAGCTCAACAATTATTACAAGGAATGCAAGCTACAGGAGATGAAGGACAGCAACTTCAAGCTGTTATTGAAATGTGTCAAATGTTGGTTATGGGTAATGAAGATACTTTAACTGGATTTCCAGTGAAACCAGTAGTTACTGCACTAATAGTTTTACTTTCGATGGAACACAATTTTGACATGGTATGTTGTATAAATCAATAATTTTGTATATTATTAAGTATATTTTAGATTCTGAGTGAAACGATGAATGTATTGATTTTACAATGATGTGTGTTTTTTTTTGTTTTTTTTTGGTCTGTCATCACGTTTTAGGACAGTAAAAGTAAGTGCTTGGATTTTCTTCAACAGTAGCTTTTCTGATAGGAAAGTGAATTCTAGTTGGTACATTGGGGGGTCTAAGGGAAAATTCCCAGTAGTATTCAAAAGCGCCCTGAAAACAAACGAAAAATTAATAAAAACGGGAATTTTTACGCAAAATCTGTTTTGAATCGATTTTGGTGTAACTTTAAAACAAATGACCGTAGATAAGTGAAATTTTCATTGGTTGTTTTATATGTGCATTTTCAATATATTTTGATTTATTTTGAACTGTTTAGGGACATTTTCAGTTTCCAATTTCTTAGTTTTTTTTTTTCTGAATATAATAAAAGTTATAAGTTGGTTGTAAAAAAGCTTGAAAATTTAATACAAGGCTCCTACTATATTGTTTCAAAGGCAGATGAAAAATATAAAAAATCCTTAATCACAGTTTTTTTTTATAAGCATTTAAAGTCCCAACATTTACATAATATGGAAAAATCACGAAAATGAGCAAATTATTTTGAGTTAAGACTTCATAAAAATTTTTCTTTTTAAATCTAAGATTTTAAAATGTAATACAAAATTCCTTATAAGATTATCTACTTTTATCAAGAAATAAATGTCTATAAGAAAGTCAAATTAAATTTTTACAATATTGGATATTCACTCGATTTCTCATGTACCGATTTCCTTATTTTGTTGTAATTCAAAAACGAATGTCTGTAGATACATGGAAATATCACTGAATGTTTATATTAGCATTTCCTATACTCCATACAATTTTAAAAATATTTTGACCCTTTTTGAGCTGTTTACGGACATTTTGAGTTTTCAATTATTTTAGTTTTTTTTCTATAAATATCAATAAAGGTATATCGGTAGGGCCAAAAAGTGTAAAAATGTAATACAAGGCTGCTGATATATTGTTACAATATCAGTTGAAAAATATTAAAAAACATAGGCAAAATTTTTTTTATAAGCATTTAAGATCGAATTTTGACAAAATTTATCAAAATCTCGAAAATTATCAATCAGCCTCTCCACAGAATGTTACACCTATTAAACCAACCTTGGTCCTACCATTATTTTACCTGTTATCTATATATATAATTGTATTAACTTATTTTCTACTTAATGTAATTATCTAGTTTACTATACTTTTGTTAACTTAATGCTTTTCGGGGCGTATAATCATCAAATAAATAAATAAATAAATAAATAATATGTTCAGTTTTTATAGCTAAGGATTGCAAATTTAAAACAAAGGTTGGAGCGACACCCACTTGCCCACCTTTTTTAATTTATAATCAACTCTAATGAACTAGGTTTTTAGTAGAATTTTTAGTTATTAATTAACATAATTTATCATAACAAGTTTTATTTAAACATCATATACTATTGCTTAATTATATTAAATAATAAATAATGTAATAGTGTTGAACAAATGTTGAAGAAAATTTTATGTATAAACATTTTTTTTTAAATGTTTTATTGGTGCCATTTTTTAATATTCTTGATAAATCGTCCAAATTCCATATATATGTTACCGCCAATGATGATAATTAGGTATTGTTAAAAATGACTAGTCTATGTTAACACTGGCTGTTTACATAGGCATTGATATTATTGGCTAGTCATTTTAGAGAATACCTAACTAAGATAGACAATAATAGAACAAATTTAATGTTAATACATAATTTCTATGATTGAGAAGTCATTGTCATTATTGACTAAAACTATGTAGCCATTGATAATTTTAGATATAATATATTATATTTACTATTTAAGAAAAAACAATGAAAAAAAAATATAAGAAACATATATTCCTCTTTGTTTAAAAATGATATATTATCTTCACGTTTATTTTTCAATAAATCAGATAATGTGTTGTAAAATTTTTGACGCATTTCATTTGAATTCATTTTTTTAATAAAACAATTCAACACTTCGAAACGAAAAACTAAACGAAACTATAAACTATATTATACGAAAGTACAACGTAGACTGTAACAATACTTATATTATAGGTTAGTTGCCGTGAGTATTAATACTATAAAAGATACCTATTAATTATTATTATTCGTTATAAAACAGTTACCTAATCTTCACGTGGGTTTTTAAAGTTAAAACGATAAAAGATAACATTGACTACAAGAAGATAGGATATGTTATAATAACTAGTGAATCTATCAAATTATAACATCGTCTGATTTATCAAGTCAATGTTACAAATATATGTTGATTATAGATAATGACCAAGTTACCAAGGCATTATTGGCTAGTCAATGTCATCATTACCTGAATTTACGACATTGACGGTAACATATATACTTTTATTACATAATGATATTTTTAGATGAATCATGCTTGTCGTGCTTTGACTTATATGATGGAAGCACTTCCTCGTTCATCAGCTGCAGTTCTTGATGCTGTTCCAGCAATGCTGGATAAACTGCAAGCAATCCAATGTATGGATGTGGCTGAACAATCTCTTTCTGCTTTAGAAATGCTTTCGAGAAGGCACGGTCGATCTATTTTACAATCTGTAAGTACATATTTACAATTACATGACTATCATTATAATTTTAAATAACCTTAAAATTGTTAAATTAAAATGTTAAAACTTTTTTGTTTTTAGAATGGTGTGGCTGCATGTTTAACTTTTATAGACTTCTTTAGTATTAATGCACAAAGAGCAGCTCTAGCTATCACTGCAAATTGTTGTCAAAACATGAATGCTGATGAATTTCACTATGTTTCCAAATCATTACCATTATTATCAAGTCGTATTACTCAACAGGTATACACTATTTTTATAAATATTAAAACTAATAATATATTTTTTAACAATGTATTTGTTGGCAATTTGATAGGTTAATTTCATTAAGATTAAAAATAATACCAAAGTATTTAACATTTTGAAATTATTTGAAATTCCAACTTAATTTTAATGCTGCAAAGAAAAATCTATTTTGGGTAAACCTGTAGTAATATTCCGCTGCAGCAATTGTTCTGTTGATAAAAATATGTTTACATTATAGCATTACACCATTGATTATAAATACTTTATTTACTATTTTCTTTTTATAATCAATGTCAGCATGTATAGTATGGTGTATTTTTATGAAATACCTAATTTCAAAAACATTTAACACTACAATCTTGCAAACTGTTGCATTCGGATGATCTACAGACTGTAACTATATTTATTAACATTTTTTTAATGTTATTTAAGTTGATTTATATTTTATGTAAAAAAAAATTAGGTTATGAGTTAACATATTAGGTCATTAAGTAAAAAATATGAAGTCTCGGTTGGGTTGGAAAAAAATGTTTAAGATTAGTTTGATACATACATTGGGCTTTGACCCATCACTAATATTAATGTTGTATTTTTAATATTAGGACAAGAAAAGTGTAGAAAGTGTTTGTCTAGCATTTAGTCGTCTGGTTGAGAACTTTCAATCTGATCCTATTAAATTAAAAGAAATTGCAAGTGATGAACTTTTGACTAATCTTCAACAATTGGTAAAATATTTGATTTGCTTGATTTGGTAATTATTAAATTTTAATCAACTTTTTTCTCTATTTAGGTGGTTGCATCTCCTCCTGTTATGAGTACAAATACATTTATTATGGTGTTGAGAATGATGTCAACATTATGTACTAACTGTCCAGAATTGTCACAAACTTTACTGAAAAATAATATTGCTGAAACTCTTGGCTACCTCCTTACTGGATCCCCTTCTCCAGAACTTACTCAGGTAAAAAATAAGTATTTATTAGTATATTTGATATAACTATTTGTTATACAAGTTTACTTTTTATTAATTATTAAAAAATGTCTATACCCTATAAAGTATTATTTTAGATTGAATTGCTTCCAAGAAGTTCTCAAGAATTATATGAAGTTACATGTCTTATTGGGGAACTCATGCCAAGATTGCCTGCTGATGGATTATTTTCAGTTGATAGTCTTCTTGATCGTCATGGTATTTATGGTGCAATTCAAGGATCAGGATCTTCTCAACAAATGGTACAGTGGCAATGGAGGGATGATAGATCTATGTGGCATTCTTATACATCATTAGATTCAAGAATAATCGAGGTATAGGTCACAATTTATATTTTCACTAATTAATAACAACATAAATAGTGGATTATGGCATATGGGTCAGTAGTATACTCACATTTTTTTAATGTGGGTTTTCAAAACTTGAAAAATTCTAAATTTCATAAATGTTATGTTGATTACTAAAATCTAGAAAATTTCCGAGATCAACGTGTTAGCTATATAAACTGGTATAATATATCAATTGATTAGACGCTCTTGGGTATCACAAGAATTTATACTGGATTGGAAACTAATTTGAACCGTAGGTGATCATAAGAATTTTTTTTCTTGATATATATATTCATTGACTAGTATGGAACAAATTTTTGATTTTAAATATAATTTTTTTTACATAGATTTATCAAAACAACTGATAGTCACAATAATAGAATTGCTCATACTGTGTATTTTAATCATATGAACAGCACCTAAACAACTGATTTTATCTATTTTAGGTTGCGCATCAAGCTGGTGAAGATGAAGTTCTTTTAAGTCATGCTCCCTATACAATTGATCTCCATTCTATGAGACAAATCAATGAAGATACTGGTACCACACGAGCAATTCAACGTAAAGTCTTAACAGTTCCATCATCTTTCAATAACAACCATCAAACAAGATCTACCACTGACTTAGAAACAGTAGTTGCATCATTCGGGTAATTTATTTTTTACTATAAATGTAATTAATGGATTATAATAATATAAGTTATTATTATTTTATTATTTATCATTTATATTCAGTCAAAACAATAACAATTAAATTATTACCATAAAATAAACTAATAATAGCTGATACGAATACAAACTGAGCTATAAGCTCGTATCTGGTATACGGAGTTCAACGATATTACAATTTGTTTAAAGTAAATACTAATACAATTAAAATATGATATAATTAACATGATAAAAAATACTTTAGAAATAAAAATTAACAGTTATTAACAATTAATCCCTCCATCCTATAATTTCTTTTGCTCAACGATTTTATATTTCTTATCTTGTTTATAAAATATGCTTAAAGTTAAATCACATTCATACAGTGCATGCACTGAGAACTGAACCTTCAAATGTAAAAGTATTCTATGTATTTGTACTAGTAAAATCCATATTTTGTTTATTAATGTTGTTTCATATTTTTAGTGAAAATGAACTGGCTGGAGCATTTGTACGTTTATTATTTAGTATATTATATGAAGTTTATAATAGTTCAGCTGGTCCATTGGTCAGATATAAATGTCTACGTGCATTGTTGCGCATGGTTTACTACTCTCCAGCAGAATTGCTTTTGGTAAGTAAAATAAAATAAGTTCCTAATAATTATGAATTTATATTTTATAAGTTTAAAGTTATTAAAATATGTTTATACTTCAGTACAATTTATTATTATAAAGGTTGTGTCAAGTAATTTTTTTTACAAATTTAGGGTAATATACATATTATAATAGATAATTTCATTCTAATTGGATGTGATATAATTAATACATTTATGTACACATATAAATCTATTCATATTTTATATATCGTAATAAACAGTATGAATATATAGATATAGAATATATTTTGAAAGTTTTGTTGACTGATAATATTAATAGTTTAGAATGGCTAGAATATTTATTGTCGACTACATTGAAAATTATATTTGTTATGTTCTAAAAAGTTTTATTATATTACATATTTGTGTACTGTATGTACTGTTGAATTTTTTATATCTTAAATTGGTATTAATATGTTTTTTAGAAGGTTGTTACTCAAAAACAAATGGTTGCTAGTCATATTGCTGGTATGATGGCGTCACAAGACTTACGTATTGTGGTTGGTGCGATGCAGATGGCTGAAATTTTAATGCAAAAACTACCCCAAGTTTTTGAAACTCATTTTATACGTGAGGGTGTTATGCATCAAGTTAAACTATTAGCTGAAGCTGATATTCAAACACCTGTGAAGTGTTCTCCTTCTACATCAAGTGCAGGAGTTGAAGGACTGCCAGGACCATCTAGAAGTACTCATAATGGTTATTTTTAATTTTATTATCTAAATATTTATTACATTTTCTTATTATTAAACCTTTAATATTTTAATTGATATACATTCTGTAGACAATACTTTAAATCAATGTCCAATACCAGCTGAAAATGGAAATAATGAAGTTCAATCAACAACTAGTGGTACTGAAGTCGAAACAGAGCCTGTACCAGAAGCAACTATCTTAGCTCAAGTAGCTCGTTGTTCTACAAAGTATGTAGATTGTATACTTTATGATAACCTACAACTAATTTTTAGATTTTTCAATCCTTTTTATGACACAAGTTTGTTTCAATCTTACCGAAGTGATCTATAAACTTAATTTTACCCTCTAAACCTAAAACAATGCAGTGGTAACCTAATCTTTTTTTTTTTTTTTTATATTAATTTGGCTGTTCATTATTATTTTTATAGTCGTATGTCAGAAGTATTTAAAAGAAATAAAAAACATAACAAACGGCAGTCTGCCAGTGCTGCCCGTAAAAAAGGAAATCAAGACAATGAAGTGAATGATGTACAAACTATAGCTAGTAGTAGCGCTAGTAGCAGTAATACTCTTTCACCTAATTCTGCTCAAGCTATTACACTACATGAATTTTTTATATCAAAAGGTAAATATTTATACATCATTTAACAAATAGTGTTATGTTTCAATCTCTTCCAAAGTGTCTACTGTTGCTTTTTACTGTATAAGATCAACTATAAGGTGTAACTATTGACCATCGTACCAGTATCTAATTTACATTCAATATACATTTTTGTTTGATTTTTAAAAATGTGTTATTCCACGATTTGTAAATTCACTATTAATATTGTAAAACGATTTATACCACATGTAAAGTTGAAATATTCCATCTGTGGTTACAGTGTTTAGTGCTGTTAACCTATATTAATCTATCTAAAATTGTTACAAGTGTCAAATATAATATACTCAACCCAGATTACTAAAAAGAGGAAAACCTCAAACAATTGATACAACACTGTAATAGTCAAAATATTACGTCTTGATTCGTAATTTTGGGTTATTTTGTAGTAGTATTTAACATTAACAACTTATCCATCCCCAAGACCAAAAAAATAGAAATGCAACCTATTTTAGTATCGCATTATCATACAATTTTGTACATTAGAAGTCTGACAATTATTGATTTAAATTTAAAAAACGCAGCCAACTACTTTTTTCAAAACCACGGGATGATATCAATATTTTTAATTAAAGGTAACACTTCTGCTTCACGTGCTGTTGGTGTTAATTCATCATCATCAAGAACACGTTTTTCCAATTCAAATTTTAAATCAACTTCAGGGTTTTTAGCATCGTTAAATCCAGCAAGACTTTTAAGAAGTACAGAAAGGGCATTTTCTAAGGTAATTACTAATGATTCTATATTCATTATTCATATATATACATGTATATGTTAATATTAATAATTTTTAAGGAATTAACCAAAAATCCCAATATGCACATCAACGGAGCAGCAACTTTAACAAATCCAGCATCAAATATAAGTGCTGTGAATAAAGAAAAAGCTAAACTATGGGTGAAAGAAAGATCACAACATTTTATGGTTTCATATGATAAAAGTACAAAAGATGAAGAAATGACTACAGAAAATGAACAATCAGAAAGTATTTTAGCACGTCTCACAAAAGCTATTAGTAAATTACAAAATGAGGTAAAATAAGTGTATTGATTCATGATATAAAATTATAATTCAATTTTTTTTTGTATATTAATTAGGGAAATGAAGATATTAATGCTCTTTTGGAATTAAGAGAAATAGTGTTGACCTCAGACATATCACCATTTGAAGTCAATCATAGTGGATTAATTAAGTCACTTACTGTATATTTAACTGAAGTCACATTAGGTTTCGATCATAGAAGTGATAGATTACGAAAGTTTTTACATGTTTTTGCTGGATATCCTGTAAGTGTGACAAATATTAAATAATAACATTCAAACTTTATAATTGAATTCTGTACCTTGTACCTAACTTATATGTCTTATATACTTGTGGAGTGCAGACATTTTTATGGATCACCTTGTATATAATATAAATAAATTAAATAGGACAATGTTTACTGAACAGCTGGAATATGAAAATGTGTAATAACTGATAAATAATTATCATACATTAACTTAATTTAAATTTGGACCAGAATTTATGATCAAAAATAATTGAATTTGTAAATTATTTATTCATTTTTTACATTATAGATCGATGGTTTTGAACCATTTACAAAGAGTCACAACAATATAGAAACTCGACCGTTTTCTGCATTAATAGGAAAGTTGGGTAGTTGTGTATCACAGTTGGAACAATTTCCAGTAAAAGTACATGACTTATCAACTGGTGCTGGAAATAGTGCTTTGAAATTTTTTAATACACATCAACTTAAAGTAAATGACTTTGTAATTATTCTTCTATATTAAATAACTAATATTAATCAAATTATTTTTTAGTGTCTATTACAAAGGCATCCAGATTGCAATAATTTGAAACAATGGAAAAGTGGAACTGTTAAAATTGATCCGTTAGCTTTAGTACAAGCAATTGAAAGATATTTAGTGGTTAGGGGCTTTTCTCATATTAGAGAAAATAATCAATCTAAATCTGATGATGACAATTCTGATGATGATATTGATGACACATTGGTAAATATTGTTACTATTGGTACATTTATGCTATATGTGTACTATTGTACTTTTAATGATAAGTTTGGTACACGTCTCTGGTGTTAAATATAGCTTAGGGTATGGTTAAGATTAATTATTAAAACATAGTTTTAAATCCAATCGCAATATTAAAAAATCTTTTAATTTTTTGAATATATGTAAGTGAAATTATAAAAATAATACAACTTCAAGAATTTTACTATAAAAATTTGTTGATAGTTAATATTAAATAAAACAATTCTCTTGTAACTTAATCCTATTTAATTATCAAATTTTGTATTACATGCATACAATTTTTTTGTACCTACAAATCATTGTAAGACTTTCTAATTAATAATTATACAATTGATCTGTCAATCTGACAACAATTAATGGTTTTATCATTCATTTATTTAATCTATAGTCTTACTGGTAGAAAAATATTTACAATTGGAACAAAACCACTTAAATACCAAATAAGTAATAACGCTGTTATTCGTTAATATTATTAATTTTTTGAGTTAGTTAATACTTATTTAAGTTATTTCAACGTCAAAATTGTTCTATGAAGTGCATTAAGTTATATTAAATACATATTTTATGTGTTGTAAATGCTGGAGTTTTTAAACTCTAATGTTGTATTTACAGGCGGCAGTTGTGATTGGACAAGGATCGGCAAGACATAAATTACAATTTCTCATAGGAAATCATGTACTTCCTTATAATATGACCGTTTATCAAGCTGTTCGTCAATTCTCTACAACCAGTGATATGGAGACTGATAATGAATCTGAACTTCCATTGGGGTCAGCTGGAATATGGGTGCAAACACATACCATTTATTACAGGTATAAAGAAAATAGTCCTTTGACCAATGATACAACTTGAAATAAAACTGTTAACAGTAGTGTTTGAAAATTTCATGAAATTTAAAAAAATAAAATATTTCAGTATTTTAATAAATTTTGTTTTATTTTTAAATAAGTTTTATATGTACATATAATTGTCATAAATTACCTTCATAACTGTATGTATACCTAACCTTTGGTATTATACATTTAAAATGGTATTCAAAATTTTTAAATATTTTAATGTTTAAATGATACAAGTAGGTATATAATATTATACATGTATATTGTATACCTACTGAATTCTGACATTAGAATTTAGAACACTGAACATTGTGTTAAAAAAATAAATAAATAGAGTTTTTATTAGTGTTAAAAAAAAATTCAATGTTTTACGTTTTTGTAAAATACTTTACCATATAGTGAAATATTTCATACTTTAAACACTAGTTAACAGTGATAGAAATTCATGCGTTCATATTGTTTGCACTTGACATGAATGAGTTCAATTTTCAAGAAATTAACTTTGAACTTGAACTAAGTTCTTATTTATTACATGATCTTAACGTTCTTGGTTTCTTCATTGACAAATTAATTTTCATAGACCATAGTTATAATATATTTATAACGTTTAATAAATATAATTTATATAATAATAATACATTGGAGGAGAAACACAGGAAACTTTACATTTCTTGCTAACACTTAATTACCAGACAAAAAATGACTGTATATAAAAAATAGACTGTTAGGTTGTCATTATTAAGTTCTGCCTCAATATTATATTCAATAACTGAATTACATTTAATTTATTTTTCTAGACATACAATTATATTGAAAATATTATAACATTGTTTTTATCACTATTCTAATTTTTTTTAAAGACCTTTGCCAGAAGATACTGAAGTACATTCACCTAAACCTACTACTAGCACTTCAGGTAAAAAAGGAAGATCAGGAACTCACAAAAGTGCCTCTAAAAAAGTGAAGGATGAACTATGGTTGGGTAAATAATCTATTTTTATTATTTTATTTTAAGCTAAACTTGTACATCATATACATAAATATTCTGAATTATTAATATATTTTTATAATGACTGAAACCTAATAGAAGAATAAATTATATTAATCATGATTGTTTTGGTTATTGTAGAAGGAGTAGTGTCTCCCGTCAAATCATCACTTGAACCATATCTTCAGTTATCATTGCCTGAGTATGTTCAAATTCAAGATCCTTCATTGCCGGTACTCAGTCTTTTAAGAGTTTTAAACGCCATTAATAGGTATTGGACTTCATTATACGCAACACAACTTCATAATAATTCTATCATACCATTTAGTGTAAGTAACCACTATAATTTGATATAAAAAAAAATATATATAATGTTCGATACTATCCATTTGTTTTAGGAATTTATTAATGTTAAAATATCTGCAAAAGCAAACAGGCAACTTCAAGACCCCTTAGTAATAATGACTGGCAACTTACCTGCTTGGCTTCAACAAGTTGCATCCGCATGGTAAGTTAAAAAAAAAAAATCTTAAATATATTTAAATTTTCCATGTATTTAAATTTTTTTAGTGCATTCTTATTGCCATTTGAAACACGACAATTATTATTTTATGCGACTGTATTTGACCGGGATCGTGCATTGCAACGTTTACTTGACTCTAGTTCTGAGCTTCAAGGTGCTGGAAATAATACTAATGGTGACATGCATGATCGTGTTGCACCACGTCTTGATAGACGAAAACGTTCAGTAACTAGATCTAATATACTTTCTCAAGCTGAAGCTGTGATATCTGAAAATGCTACTTCACGAGCCTTACTAGAAATACAATATGAAGATGAAGTAATTATAAATTAAACTGACTTAATGTACTTATTATTAAATTTAATTTTTTCAGGTGGGAACCGGTTTAGGTCCAACCTTAGAATTTTATGCATTAGTCTCAAAAGAGTTACAAAAAGCTGATTTAGAATTATGGAACAATCCTTCAAAATCCGAATCTGACTCTTATGTTTATTCATCCGAAGGACTTTATCCTAATCCATTATCTCGAACTAGTAAACTTCCACATCAAGTTAAAATGAAATCAAAATTTAAATTTTTAGGAAAATTTATGGCCAAGGCGATAATGGATTCGAGACTAGTAAGATATAACATTATAAATTGAGCTATATCATCAATTAATTAATATTATTTTTTTTTAAGCTGGATTTACCATTGAGTATTACCATGTACCGTTGGCTATTAGGCCATGAAAATTATCTTACCCTTGGCGATCTTTCATACATAGTTCCTGAAATATACAAAACTTTATCACAACTTCATCAGTTAGTACTTGAAAAAAGACTAATCCTTATTGATAATTCCCTAAATGATGAACAAAAAACTGAAAAGGTATATTACATTACAATAACTTAATGAAAAAAATAAAAATTATGATTCTTAGGGGATTTCTTTGAACTTTTTTTTTTAAATTCCAGATTAAAAAAATAACTTTAGATGGCTGTCCAGTAGAAGATTTAGGACTTAATTTTACATTACCTGGACATGCCTCAATTGAATTACGCAAGAATGGTCTAAATATAGATGTCACAATTGACAATTTGGAAAAATATATTCAGGTAATCAAGAAAAGAAAAAAATATGTTTTCTACTTTTGGTGACTATTTTGGATTTGATTTTTAGTTGGTATGTCATTGGTTTTTACGGGAAGGTGTTTCCAAGCAGATGGAAAGCCTCAGAGAAGGGTTTGAAAGTGTATTCTCTCTTAAACGCCTTGGACAATTATTCTATCCTGAAGAGTTAGAAGCAATATTTTGTGGGCATACAAACACAACCAAAAATTGGGATGTGCGTATGTTATCAGAGTCATGTCGCTTGGACCATGGATATACAGGAAATTCTAGAGCTATCGGATTTCTTTTCAAAATATTGTCAGAGTATGATTATCAACAACAAAGAGACTTTTTGAGATTTGTTACTGGAGCGCCACGTCTTCCTGTTGGAGGTAAACATACATATATATGCACTATTATAGTTATAAGAGATTTCGGGTTAAAATAATTTTTCTAATTATACATAATGTTAACATCAAAATTGAGTTCCCTGGTCATGTTATTTATTTACTTAAAAAACTTTGGCCTGACTGCTCTTTCGACATTCTTTTATTTGCCGACTGTACTTTTAGTTGAATAAAAATAAAACAATATAATATTAATAGGTACATAGTTATAAAATATTCAATAATCAAACTTGAAATCACTATACTAAATAATAAATAATTATTAATTAAAAAATAAAAATTTAAGTTACAAGTAAAACTACTTGATATTTATTATTTTATTAATTACTAATAACTAATTAGTGTTAACATATTTTAGCTTACAAGTTTATTTCTGGTTCTTTTTCAGAAGTAGCATTATCATTATATCCATTTACCACCGCCATTAAATACAAATTTATTATGATTGCATTATATCGGTTTAAAAAAAAAAAAAATAAATAACCATTAAACCGATAATACCAATATCGCTATCGGCCCTGCTCTAATAAATGTTTAAAACTATTAATCATACCCATTTCAAGAGAATCAAATAACACTGAGATTTACCTAATTGGGGATTAGACTTGTGACTTGAGGGGAAATGTGGCCGATATTATGTTCATAATATATGGCATTGATATTGGTCTTATTTATTCACGGGAATTAATATCTCTGATTAGTTTTTATATACTCACTTACAGATTAATAAATCCAAATTATTTCATGTTCTTATAATTGAACACAAATATACTTCTACCACATTTTCCCCCAGAGCATGATTGACAAATTTATAATGGACCCGGTTAATTTTTTCTCTATGCCGTGTAATGTATTAAGATAAAATGTTTATGTGACTTTATTTACTTGTTTAAATTAATGTTTTGAATTATTTAATCATTAGTCATTACTGTTACTATTTTTGTTATTTATTAATTTTTTACTATTATTCATGTCATACCTTTTTTTTTAAATTTTTTTATCTATTTAATATGTATCATTATTAAATTTAGCAGAAAATGTACACACAATTCTTTTGTATTTTGCTTAAGGGTTTTAAAACCTGTAAATAAATAAATAATAAATAAAAATATTTATAATGATAACTTAAAACAATTTTATGTTTTAGGTTTCAAATCACTTTCTCCTGCTTTGACAATTGTGCGGCGAATATTTGATGATAGCGATAATCCAGACGATTACTTACCATCTGTTATGACATGTGTAAACTACCTGAAACTACCAGATTACTCCAGCATAGACTTAATGAGAAAAAAACTACAACTTGCTGCCTCGGAAGGACAACATTCCTTCCACCTTTCGTAATTACTGCAGAGTAAATTTCTTAATGTAGTATCAATACTTAAAAAAAATATATATATAATACTATTTGATATATTCCAACTTACATAATTACATGTATTGTTAATGGCAGAATAATAATCTGGTTAAAACTTACATTATTAAAAAAAAAGGCAATATTTATATATATTTCTCTCTATAATATACATATATATTATATATTATTTAGTAATTTTCTTTTTATAATTTTTGTGTAAATAATATGCATATAAATAATGCAAAACAAGTTTGTTTTTAGGGTTATTTTTTATTTTTAAACTATTGAAATTGCTTTTATTTTAAATATTAATTTAATATTTTTAAGATCTCCAAAATGTTTCTTTGTTCTTGGGTGTGTGATATATTATATAATATATATATTTATATAGTAAATATATATATATATACTTTTTTTAGCACGTGTAACATTTGAAATACATTCCATTTTAGCATCTTTATAATTTAGAATATTTGTACAAAAGCATCCCAAAAAGTTTTGTCTTTTTTTTATCAATATTATTATTATTTCATTTGACAATGAAAAATAGAACAAAATATTGTTTACAAACTCATTTTATTATCCAATTCCAAATAAATATTAAAATATTTTACATTAATCACAATATTTTCTTATTAAGTGATAATTAATAGTTAAATTATCATTGACACAATAAAGTATTAGTTTAACAAAATTATGGAAACTTCCACGAATAAATATTAACATGTTTATGTTGACTAAAATCCATTTTGTGTTAATAAATATGTAGTGAGTAACTGCAAACAAAATATAACCAATATTTCTGGAAAAAACAAAAATATATATATTACGATTTGATATAATACCTATACCAAACCTCATGATAATAATGAATTAGTAATTACCATGTGCAAAGATCATTATTTTTCTTGATTTATTGGATGAAAATTCATTGAAGCGCTATTTATACAAAATCTTCTTCCTGTTGGTGGTGGGCCGTCTTTAAAAACATGTCCCAGATGTGCATCACATTTTCCACACTGCACTTCAGTTCTTATCATACCTGGGTTGGTTATCAATAACAGCAAATTTGCTCCAACTGTATCCATCACCGTCATAAAGCGACAGCATTGTTTTGTATATTCGAGGAATGAAGGAAACGCCACCAACACCACATAAATTGTTTTATATGTATATAAATATAATGGAAAATTCTATTTTTGGGTATTCATTATAAAACTTGTAATTATTTTAGTTTTTATAGAACTCTGTAGCAATGTTATAACTAATGTTCATTAGTTATTACCTATTACAATTAATCGGTATAAGAGATTTAAGATTAACAGCGAATACATATTTGTAAATATACAGCATGTTCAAGCTAAGAGGTACCACCAAATATTTCAGTTCGATGACTTTGTATTGAAATGGGGTTTTCGCTGTATAACAGATAGTACTTAAATACACATTTTCCGATAAATTTCAAATTTTTAACTCTTTCGATACGCACATGCGAGATACACCTTACTTTTTTTAAAATGGCAACATCAACTTTTTTACATATTCGGATAGAGTATTTTTTTCTACTTATAAAATTGTCATATGAAATTTAATGATGAAATTTTATATTTCCGAATAATTTTTTTGACAAAATCTAAACTAAACTCAACTTATTGTTACTTATTAATATCCAATATTGTTAATTACCTGTTTGCACACAGATAAAATAGTAAAAACAACTTTGACAACATTTGCCAGTAGTTAAGATAGTATAATTCCTGTTCGTTATACATTTATTCCTCGTAAATATTTAATTTCATTGTTAAATTTCATACGCCAATTATGTAATAAGAAAAAAGCTTTTTGTACATAAATTATTTAGAAAAAAATACTCTATCCCAATATTTAAAAAAAAGTAAGTTGTATCGCGCATGCGCGTATCGAAAGACTTAAAAATTTGAAATTTATCTGAAATGTGTATTTAAGTACTATCTGTCATTCAGCGAAAACCCCATTTCAATACAAGGTCATCAAACTGAAATATTTAGTGGTACATCTTAACGTGAACACTGTATGTTCCAACATTATTCGGTTAGTTTCACTTTATAAAATGATATTAATTAAATGAAAATTATTGTTAGTTGATACTTTTTTAACATGGTAATTTAAGAAAGCATAGTTTTTAAAATATATTATCTACTAAAGTTTATTTATCTATGCAAAAATTGAACATTGCAGCATAAATATGTACACTGTTGTTTAAAAAATAGTTGATGGGGCTTAAGAAAAATATAATATTGTTAATTAGTCAAATTAAATTATGATAAATTAAAAGATTAAAAAATGAGATTGCACAAGCATAGATAAATTAAAATGAAATATTTTATAGGTAAATAGTTAATTTACTCCATTAATGTGATATTCAACTAAGGAGTGCATCTAAATATCAAACACTTCAAATAATTATTTTTAAAAAAGGCACTCAATACGTCAAAAAGTCATAACCAACATTCACACTAAAATACAGATTATTGCACTAGTCTACTACCTGCAAAGTTTCACATTAATACCCAAAAATTTTAAAATACAAAAGGAACACCTATTATGTTTGATTAATAGTTTATGAAATTGTTATTGTGTTGCTTACAAAGTTGAAAATATTTTTACATTGAGCAATATCAAGATTCAAGAAGCTTAAGAAATTGATCTTAATCAAATCCATGAGCATATTATCATAGCAGAGTAATATTATATTACAAATATTCAACTGACAAGCAATCATAAATTAAATGTAAGTGTTGTTAACTATGTAGCGTTTCCAATCCCTCGACAAATACAAAATAAAGAAAAAGAAAAAAAGAGAACAGTCTACCAAAACCATGGCTACTACCGAAACTCTTTGAACATACATACCATTTGAAGTGTCAGTAGTTAGTTTCACTTTTTTCTGATCGATAACATCATTGAAAGCCGGCCAACCGCAGCCAGAATCAAATTTTGTTTCCGAAGTGAATAATGTTTCGTTGCATACTACACAAGTATACAAACCAGCTTCTGTAGTTTTGTTAAACTTGCCGGTAAACGCTCTGTAAAAACAATTATTGATTTTTATTAGTTTCTATACGTGTTAGTACAAATGGTTACCTTTCCGTTCCTTTTTCTTGGGTGACATGGTATTGAATGGGCGATAAACGTTTTTTCAAATCTGCCTTGAAGTCGGCTGATTCTCCTTGACTCATGGTCCTTATTTTAATATAATCGATCTTATTTCTCAATGGTAAAATTTCACGGGTTAAACGCAATACTCTACTCCTACAATACATTCATGTACACAATATCGCCTATCTGGGTCAAAGAATTTTTTTCATTAACTATTCAACGGTTTATAAATAAAATGCGTATTAATACAATATTACGTAAATGTATAATATTATATGTATATATTATGTATACAGTTGCAGAAGTCGTATCTGGTCAGAGCCCAAACACCAATGGTAACTAATAATCAACACATCAAACGCAAACAGATGGACTGTAGTGGACTACAGAGTAGTAGTGTAGTAGTGTAGTACTGACCACAGACAATTAGTGAGCCTTGAGCAGCTGCAACAGCAGTCTAGCTTGTCAGCCTTATCTGCTCGTTCAGTATTTCAGTGATATGATAGGTGATATCTACTGCATCACGAATTAAACCACGGTTATAACCAAAAATATAATATAATATTATTATCCTTGAACATTTTTTAGATTCGTAAGTAAAAAATGATTTGCAAATTTTCGTAATTACGATACATTTTGTCAACATTTGAACATTAAATGCGTATAAATAAAATATAAAAACCGTGTATACTATCTTGAATGTTTTGAAACTGCTATTGTAACAACTTATTACGATCTTCTTATTAAATTGTTAAGATTTTTGACTGAGCGAAAAATTAATTATCAATAAAAATTAAAAAAATCGAAAAATTTCTCTTGCTTACAAATAGATAAAAAAAATAAATATTATGAATGTTTTGTCTTATGAAAAATGGTCATATAATGATTTTTGTGATAATTTAAAGTAGGTACCTATACGGCAGGGGTGGTCAAACTTGTTTTGATTGAGAACTACTGAGGGTATATTTTTTTTTCTAGGATCGACTAATGTGAAAAAATTATCTAATATTAATAATAAACATACTTATATAAATAATAAAATTAAAGTGTTAAATTATCTAAAATGAGTGTTACATGTTAAATTTTTAAGTAATTTTAAAATGTATTAACATTTTATTGTTGATGTAGAAGCGTGTCATTGCACATCATGACCAAGCGAAGACGCTGTGCTAAAGTCTAAAACTAACCTACTCAGCTTCTATAAATTATAACTTTCATGTGAGAAAATGCCATTTCACACTAACAGGTTAATCCGAAACATATGTATTCAATACTTATTAAAGTGTATGTACTAAATGGCAAATATATAAGAATAATTAATAAATTCTAACAATGGGGATCGACTTAGAAATCGTCCAAGATCGACCAGTCGATCGCGATCGACTGTTTGGCCACCCCTGCTATACGGTAATTGGTTTTTGAAGTTTTACGAAAAAACTATAAATATCATAAAAAAAGGAACAAATTCACTTTAGCAACCCAGCACATTTATAAGATTTTTGAAAATGGACGTATTTCGACGAGTTAAGAACGATGGTGCAAAAAAAAAAATTGCGGAAACCATTATTTTGGAAGTTATAGCTATCCAAAGTTTGCGATTTTACGTTGATACGCATGCGCGCAACACTACTATAATGCCTCGCGCAACGTCCATAACATAATTAATTTTGAGTTCTCCTTTCCTCTTTAGTCTTTAAAGCTTAATTGGGTAAACAATATTTTGGTACCATAGTATATATTATATTATTTTGTATCAATCAGTAATTTAACTATCCATAATTAAACATTTTAATTGGTCTTAATTCTATATTTATACCAATATCGCTATTTTATAAATTATAACTACCATCTCAATTTTATATTATTATTATTATTATGCATTTATATGAAATTATCTTTATGATAATAGAATAACCTATATTATATAAGTTGTTTTTCAATTATTTACAGGTAGACAACAGGCTAATGAGTATATTAAATTTTTGTTGCACCGAGTCACCGAGCGGGGTCACTCGATCGCTACGCTCGCTCGGATAATTAAAAACGAAAATATCCCTCGATTTGCTATGCAACACCTCCCCAAGTGGGCCACCAATTTGAAAAAACATCGTACAGTGGTCAGTGATGCCATGCTTTTTTTTTTAATTTCTAATTGACTGTTAATGTATGGTATAAATTAATGTACGGTATGTTCAATTTATTTGTTATTTGATAATTAATTATTTAATAAATTAGAAACTCAAAAATAAATACTGCACTCACTTTAAAAAATTCATTGTTCTTGCCTTTTTGTTTGCAAAGTTGTCAATTATATTTCCAAGTTAATAGCATTTGTTGTTGTCTTTCAATATTGAGCAGAGCTATACTTGAAACTTGGAAGTCTTATTTTTAATCTTATTTTTCTATTTTTAATTTCGGTTATACAGGCCGCAAACGTGATAATGTTGTGTACAAAACAAAACCTTTTTGAAAATTTATTGTTCAATCTTGTTCAATCTTTATTAATAATTAATAATAAAATTATGGTTTTATTTTTTTCTTTCCATATATTTTAAAAATTGTATCATCCTCCCCCCCCCCCCATTATGGGTTGGGGCCCTGGGCCCTTGTGTTTGACACACGCAACACACCCGGTTATTGCTGCACTGATGATTGATTACTGACTTCAGTTAACTTGCGAGTCGTGTATGAGTCAACTATTCTGCTTATAGGTATAATATAGTAATTTGTAGCCTTTAACTGATATAATAGTTTTTATAAAATATCTGCTATCGCCTACCTTATATTTAAAAAAGTTGCTCTGCTGTACAGTAGGTTACAAGTGGGTCGCTGTAATGGATGGTGTTAAATTTGAATTCAATGATATAATATCACTGTATAAGAAAAACGATTCTGAGCGAAAACGGTCATTCAGAATATGATATATATATATTTGATGATATTATTGTGAATAAAGTAATTTATATATTTACCTATTTACGTAGACCCCTGTTTTAAATTTCCAATCCTTAGCTATAAAAGTTGAATATTTTATACATTTTTAACTACGAAATAATTATTAAATTTTAAATATGATACATTTTGTCAAAATTCGAACTTTAAATGCTTATAAAAAAAATTTTTAAATATTTTTCAACTGCTATTGTAACAATATATCAGGAGCTTTGCATTAAATATTCACTCTTATTTACCCAACAAATTTTATTGATATTTATAGAAAAAAAAACTAAGAAAATTGATAACTGACAATGTCCGTAAACAGCTCAAAAAGAGTCAAAATATTTTCAAATTTTTATGGTGTATAGAAAATGATAATATAAACATTCAGTAACATTTTCATGTACCTATCTACAGTTATTCGTTTTTGAATAACATTAAAATAACAAAACCGCTACCGATTTTGTAAAAAATTGGTTTTGAGTAAAACTTCACATTATTTCTTAATTTTTTTTTCTTGACGCTTTGAACATTTTTAATTTTAACTTCTCGAATGCACCGATTAGATTCACTTTCCTATCAAAAAAAATGCTGAAGTGAAAATCGAACATTTTTACTGTCCAAAAGTTGTTGAATGCTACAAAGATATTTAAAATATTTATTATTATTTTCCAAGCACCCCTCCACAAAAAAAAACTCAATAAAAAGTTATGCCATTGATATTGCGTGCTCGTAAGGCGCAATAGTCAAATATATTTTTTGTTATCTAAATAACCTGTTGCAGTATTGCCTCGTTCGCATAAAATAAAATGACAACTTAACGAACGTTTTACAAATCATCAAAATATTTTAAGAGTACCTAAGTAAAACAAAATCATTGGCTTTAATAGTTAAAAATTATATTTTATTAGTTTATTTACTAAAATATCTCTGTAACTCCTAGGTTTTTAATTTTTATTCCACTCAGAGCTTACTCTGATATGGATATAGTATATACTAGAAGTTGAACAGCTAGTTAGCTTATGAATATTCTCGAACTATCTATAGACGATAATAATCACAGTGTTATGAAACTTGTGGCTGAACTCAAAATGTGTGAAACTTGAAAAAACTTCAATAAGTGAAAATTATAATAAAAATGGCTTGGCAGCCTTATAAAACTAGAATAAAGGTGTTGTTATACATACGAAAATATTTGTTTGATTAATATTGTTTAGTTAACCTGTTTTTATAATATCAACCAGTCACCAGAACTGAACTTTTTTACATTAAAAATATTAAAACCATATACCTATGTACATTGTACATACTGCATAAATAAAATAAATGGGGTTATCTTTATATTATTTCCTAATTTGCTATACGTCTAATATCTACACAATCTTAATATAATGTTTTATAATTACATGTTAACTTCTCCTAGGGAAATATTAACGGGTGTTAAGACTTAAGTTAAGAGTTAGGTAATGCATACCTAATACCTATCCATCCCAGCCGGAATCCCACGACTGGATGTACTTGTCAAATACTCCAATAATTGTACATTTGACCAGGGGCCTGTTTCATAAAAAAAACAAATTGTAAAATATTACAAGTGACAAGTAACATGTAAAAACAGACAAGTCCAATTAATAGGCGTTTCATAAAAGTATAATCAAGTCGAAAATGACTTGTCAAATTAATAGTGTCTTACAAGTCAGTTGTTTTAACTTTTTACATACTGATAAGGGATGTGTGATAATATTCGGTTTATCAAATTTTGAACTAGAAGTCAAAAAATCAGAATTAAGAAAGCATTAAACTTTAAAATTTTTAATATGACCAAAATAACTAATGAAATACTCCTTGAATCCATCAAGGAACTTAAATATGTATTGTTTGGAGCTATTTCAAGTAAACTTCCCCACCAAGACATAGAAAACGCTTGGAAAAAAGTTTTAGACACTGCTAAAAGTGTGGGTCACAAATTACCGGAAAATAAAGAAAATTATTGGACATAATATATTCGTGATACGTTTTGGCAAAACTATAAGAAAAGAGCAATGGCAAGTTTCTTAGTTACATCTACGTTATTAAGTTATGGTGCATATGAAAACATACCTAATGATACACGGTTTTTGGACATTTCCTACCATGGTTTGTAGTGCTACATTTACCCCCTGACTAAATATATTATTTTACACATAACTTTATGTTGTAAAGTAGATATAAATTAATTAGTACAGACACATACCAGTGGTGTGCAAATGTTATACAATTACATAAGTGTACGTATTTGTAATCTCTACTTAAGTATTCAATCTATATTCATGTATGGAATAAATACAAGTCTGGATGATCACTTTTTAAATTTTTAAATTTTAACAGAATGATTGAAATGTCTATCAACAAACACAGGTTCGTTTACTAATGGTGCGTCAATTTTAATTAAAGTTCCATCAACACAACCTACAACTAAAGGTATTGTAGCTATACTATGGAAGCGATGAACATCAGTATAACCATATTATTAGGCCATCGTACCTAAAAGTACCTCATTTATAGCTTTTGTCACATTTCTTACTACACGACAAACAGTAGCTTTTGATCCACCATGCATGTAACCAATAGCGTGATACTGAGTACCACTTCCCAAAAAATACAAGCATAAATGTATTTGTTGAATAGGGGATAATGCATGATTTCTGTTTGCATGATGAACTAGAAGATGCTCTATACGGCTGACAATATACTCCAACTTCACTGAGTTCATTCTAAATCGTTCGTTGTATTCATATTCAGCAATAAAATTATTATTAATTCTTGGACGGAATATTCTTCTTCGACGAATGATAATATTTTCGTCATCGTTGTCTGAATTTGAAGATGAGGATATCGGCCACATTGTAAAAATAACTCGAAATGTTTAAAAAAATATATAAAATTATATTAATAACAATTGATACTTAAAAAACCATACTTCGAGGACGTTACTAAGAGATAAATGTAATTACGTTACTTTACTCGTTACTCAAATAAAATTGTAATGAAATTACTTTATTTTTCGAATAGAAAAGTAACTCATAAGTCATAACTTTATCGTTACAAAAAAAAAAAAAATTATATTTCTTGGCAATTATCTTCTGCAGGCAAATTGAACAAGCAAATTCTTTATAAAACCTGTATAAATAATAAGTTAGTATAAAACTTGGTCTTCCACACAAACTATTCATAGGAAACCTATTTAAAGGAATCAAATTAAATATTAAATGTAATTAACTGTTTTCGTGATTTGTATGTTGAAATTAGATATTTGAAATGTCAAAACCATTGAAAACTGAATTGTGGTGAGTTAAAATTAAATATATATACATATTAGATTGGTAAACATAATGATACCCACATTATACATATATTTTTTTTTCGATTCTCAATAAGTAGATAGGTACTTAATAATTCGAAACTGTAACACGTTATTCTATAGAAATTACTTTTCAAAAGTAATTTACATTACATTTTCGTTAAGTACTCGGAAATAATTCTAATGAAATTACGTAACTCGTTACAAGCAAACTAACGCCGTTACAGTAAAACGTTACTTTCGTTACGTTACTACCCAATACTGCAGGGGGACCACCCACCAACCCACAATGCTCTTAATTCACACCTCTGGATCAAGACTATTACAACTCAACATTTTTAGTTTTGAGAAAAAGTGATTTGACTGATTTGAGGTTAAAATCTAAGATTTTTGAAAGAGTTTTTATCTATGCGTTGGAGATTAAAAACTTAAATATTTGCAAAGATACTACCCTGTGTGCATAAAGGTGATTTCGATATCTCAGAGACTGTATTTTTAAGTCTCAAATGTGATATCGCATAACTACTATACTCCGTGCTACGAGAGAAGTAACCCGCTACGCGCATGCAGACTGACGGCAGAGACCGTTCCGAGGCCGCGTTTCCCCCACTTTACAACATTATACATACTATAGTAGCGTTTTAGTATTGTTCTGTGCTAGTAGTATTACTATATAACGTTGCCGACCGTTGACGGACGTGATCGTGAACGTCGACATGTCAAATAGGAAAGGGGATGCGCGGATTCGACAGCGGTTTAGTCGGGACACGGGTTACTTCTATTTAATTTTAAATAGATGTTATAAAAAAGTGTTTATAATTATATTCTCTGAAATGTCAAAAAGTGATTTCTATTCGATTTAAATTTGATATAACAAATAGAAATTACTATTCAACTACTACTATGGGTATTATTGTACGATGAGTCGTAGCGATCTATCAACTAGATAGGTATAATATGAGAATATGACTTTTTTAAATATAATAATTTTTGGTTAATTATTAATTGTTTTCCTAGAAAATAGTCCATAACCAACATTCCTACTTTATATTAGTTGTAATACTGATATAACTAATAATATCATTTGATATTTAACCTTTGCAGGGGTTGAAACTAGTTTTAAAATCGATTTTAAACGGTTTTTATCGCTATAAGTAATTGCGGTCAGAGTCTTGGAGGTAGGATATACCCTTATGGCTAAATGAAAAGATTTTAATAATAGTAATCAAAATTAACTTATTTTGTTATATACATATATGTGTATGTATTGTATACAATTATAAGTTTGACTAATACGGCTAAATGCTGATAATAACAATATAAAACTACGAAATAAAACAATAAGTACCTAATAAGTAATAACTAAATATTTGAAATTCCTATAAGTTACCTTGCCTTGTTTAGGCATTTGAATAATAATAACTAATAAGTGCTTGGTAGCTTTTAATGGTCTATTAAATCACAATAAATTGCCTGATTGGCATTTTCCATATAAATAAATTAACACGTTGAATTTATGTTTACTATTATGACTTAATGTTTTTTTTTTTTTTTTTTTAACATTTATTTAGAAAATATACAATCTGTAAGGTTATTTACAAATTACAATAGACATATATGCGGTGTTTATGTGATTTTAACGTGAGTTAACATGATTTTAAGGAACTACCCAACAGTAGTACTTATGGCTTGAGGGACTTAATGTTAAGCATACATTTTAAAAGATATCAGTAAAAATGTATATTAATTATTGTACCTAAATATTTAAATTTGTAGGTACAAGTAAACAGTAAACGTATATACAACTTTAGGTTCCTATTTGTAAATCATGCTGTTATATAGCTAAATTATTAGTGCATACCTACGGATTTCCAATATTTTCAAATCCGTGAAACGCAAAACTGTTTTCATAGAATGGAAAGACCACCTGCTTATGCCTTATAAGTTATAGTGCTAGCAAATACTGAATTATGACGTATGAAGAAGTAAAATAGTTTATTCAGTTGTGTAACAGTACCTATAACATCTATTGGTTCTTGCATGTTTGACGAACAAACACAAAGTTTAACAGTTAAGCAAATAAATATATTACATTTATTTCATCAACCTATATTGTTAACCTGACTGTAACTTTATTCGTCTGTGTTCTGCGTAAAAAGTAACTGCTTTGAAAATAGTGTTAATCAAATCTAAAAATGATGATTAATACGTCTAAATTTTCCAAATGCCTTATCATTTTTTTAGTGTATAATATAATGATCATTTTTAGAGTAGCATGCAGCGATTCTGATACAGAAAATAAAATCGTTCCGGATTTTGGTAGGTCATAATATGTATTATGAGTTATAACACTAGATAAAATTATTATTGTGTTTAAATAATCATTTATTATTTCAAAATATTATGGGATCTGAACATTTCTTACTACTTTTATTTTTAAAAATAGGTATAGCTTTAAAAATATATAAAATTAATTATATTTTGTTTAGACATAATCACTGAAAATGATCAGGGTGACTATTTTCGGTATTATTTTCGACGTTCCAAATACGGTAAGTCAATATTCTCAGTTATAATATGTATGTACAACTAGCTGAAGATATAACTATTATGGATTTAAATATCTCAATATATAAAAAAACACTATAATAATATGTGAACGGATATTTTCGAATATAAATTATTTAACATTAATTCGAGGAATATTAATCACATATTATTATCTAATGGTCAAAAATTAAAAATTATATGCTTCTTAAATCAATCATAATAAAACTTGAAATACGGGATTTTTAACTACTTTTAAAGGAGCACATGAAAAAAAAAAATGTTCTCAACATTTTTTTAAATGTTAAATTATTGTAGCTATGGCTTTATCAAATAATTTGGTAAAAACCCGATGTAAAAAAAGTTGTTCTGCTGTACAGTAGATTACAAGAGGGTCACTGTATAATGGATTGTATTAAATTTGAATTCAATGATATAATATCATTGCATAAGAAAAACTATTCTGAGCGGAGAAGGTATGTCAGTCTAGGTTTAAGACATATTATATACATATCTATGGTATTCAAAAAAAAATTGACCTATAATAAATTCCAAATTAATCATATCACAATATCCATTAGGTACTTATAACGCATTATACATCAACAACAAACCGTGATACTATCATAGATATTTAATAGTACACTTTAGAAGTTTCAAGTACCCACGAATAATATTATACAATCGCAACAAAATAACTAAAATAGGTTCCTATTTTAGGTTTTTTAATATGTAATTTCGTGCAAATTTGAATTTAAATTGACTATAAAAATAAACTCTGCTTGTGTATTTTTTAGATTTTTTGGTAATAGAATTAACTACTTAAGTGGAATCTTGTTTTAAAATTTCAATCCTTAACTATAAAAGTTGAACATTTTATAAATTTTTAACTACCTACAAAATTATTATTAAATTTTAAATGTGAACATTTTTTCAAAATTTGAACTTTAAATGCTTATAAAAAAAAATTGTGCTTAGGATTTTTAATATTTTTCAACTGCTATTGTAACAATATAGTAGGAGCCTTGTATTCAATTTTCAAGCTTTTTACCTAATAAATAAAGTTTTATTGAAACTGAAAATGTCCTTGAAGAGCTCAAAATAAGTCAAAATATTTGGAAAATATTATGATTATGGTGTATAGAAAATTCTAATATAAACATTCAGTCAAAATTTCATGTACCTACGGTTATTTGTTTAAGAGTTGCACCAAAAACCAAAATATATTTTCTCGAAAACAGAT
This sequence comes from Macrosiphum euphorbiae, assembly GCA_949089665.1. NCBI lineage: Eukaryota > Metazoa > Arthropoda > Insecta > Hemiptera > Aphididae > Macrosiphum > Macrosiphum euphorbiae. The sequence goes on along the minus strand of CARXXK010000001.1, from coordinate 57,792,972 downwards.
TTTGCTTAAAAATTCCCGTTTTTCCTTAATTTTTCTTATGTTTTTCACGACGCTTTTGAAAACTACTGGAAAAGTTTTACTTTTGACCCTCCAAAGTACCACTTAGATTCACTTTCCTATCAGAAAAGATACTGTTGAAAAAAATCCAAGCACTTTTACTGTCCTAAAAGGGAATGACAGACACAAAAAAAAAAATAAACACACATCATTGTAAAATCAATGCATTCATTCACTCAGAATCTAAAATGGTTACTTTAAGAGATAAAGAAATGTAAAATAGCCGCTTGACGTCTTGGGCCCGGCTCATCGTAATTACCTATCTTATATATGTAAAAGTTCTTCGCTTCACACAACGACTTACCCAGTGGTGTACATTCAATTGTCTTTAAAAAAACACACACACACACACACTCACACACACATACGCACAGCCCATAGGTCACAGCACAGAGACAATTTCTTATATTGACGATAAACAATGCTTAATATCTACACAAAAATAGTTTTTATGTAAATAATAAACATTTATTTGTATCTTTACGGCCTCGGACCAAAAATTAAGATTATAATAATTTATAAAATCCTTAATTTTATACACATGAAGACATTTTCATATATTTTTCATTAAAAAATTTCAAAATTGGATTTTTCTTGTCCTTGGGGGGATTTATTCCAAACCCCCTCCACATTTGTACACCACTGGACTTACCAATCTAAAAATTTTATTTTTGAAATTTAGTTTACTTATAAATGTGTGATTTCATGTGTTTAAGATGATAAAAGTATCAGAAATTCAATATAACGTTTAGTTTTCTAAATATTAATAAATCTTTAAAGTGATATTTTTGTTAAACGGAATGGCACGTCAGGGCCATTTAAATATAAAATAAAAATTCAAATATATCTCTTTAGATTTTTAGTATTTAAAAAACTAAATGTTATATTAAAATTCTGATACTTGTATCGTCTTAAACATATAAAACCACACATTTATACGTAAACTAAATTTCAAAAATAAAACTTTTAGGTTGGTAAATCGTTGTGTGAAGCTCGGAACTTTTACACGTATAAGATAGGTAATTACGATTTGCGATGAACCGGGCCCAATGAAGTCACGGGTATTTTTTCAATTCCTCATAAGTCATAACTTATTGAATAATGTGAGTAGAAACTTAAAACCTATACCATTATTCTTAGAATTGAACATTTAAATTAAAAAACTTATTTTTTGTGTTGTGTGCTCCTTTAATTACTTGTTTTTCTAAATTGTGAGTAGAATAAATTGTTTTTTAGCGGGTCAACTAAAGTTCATCCTAAACTTTTTTCAAATCAGTTTATAGTAAGTTTTTCAAAATTATCTATAACTATGAGTATAATCATCATACAATTTGTGTCATTTGTGAAGTCATTTGATTTATACCACCGACAATTTGATTTCTGGATCCACCACTCAACAAGTGGCGTAGAGGGGGTTGGACGTGGGGGGTCAGATCCACCCATTGGCTTTTTATTACCTTAGTAAAAAGTTTTGAGAGGGTGGGGGATTTTCCAATTTTCCCCTCCCATTTAGCTATGTTGTTTTTTTTATCCCCCCCCCCTTCAGAAATCATGTCTAAGCCACTGCACTCAACCACTGTATTATATTTACATGGATTAAATATAAATGTAAAAATATACAGAAATAATATAATTTGGTTTATAGTTTCATACATTGTTATAATTTAAACATTGATATATTGGTGGATACGATTGGGGGGGAGAAGGGGAGTTCGCCCCCCCCTCTCTTGGTCTGTCTTTTTAACGTTATTTTCTATTATAATATTTATCTAAACAAAAAGACAATTACATTTTTTTAAATTCGCCCCCTCCCTTAGGTGACTTCTGGATCCGCTACTGCATTGACATAATATATAATATAATCGATGGTGTGTTTTTATAATATAATTAAAGGTAATATAATTTAAAATTTTTTTTTATAGATTGCGATTACATAAGTATGTGTTTTAATATTTTATGAGGAATTGTTGATAACATTTTATTTTCCAACAAATAAAATACAATATAATGTTAAGGAGGTTTTCCAGTGAAGAAGACTGATTTAAAATGAATTTTTGAATTCTAAAAAACTTTGTTTGAAATATCTTAAGAACTCTCGAGGTTTTTCTATAAATGAAACCTATATTATGTGCGTTAAGATTAATACAAATTTTAAAAATAAAACACATTAATATTAAATTTCAATGCATGGTTAGTATTATAAACAAGTATTTTAGCAATCTGTTATAATATTAATTATTGTCCAAAATCAAGGGTTATATTTTTATAAATGGGTTATGGTTACACTTAATGTACCATATTCATGTTATTACTTGATTTATATAATTTATATCTTAATATATATTTAATTTTTAGTGTTGCCAGAATTGAATGAAGATAATGATTATGATGCATATTCTAAAAGAATGACAAAACCAAGTAAGTTATATAAATTAGATAATATATATCTATTAATTTAAATTTTCCCTACTACCTACTTACGTTAAACACTGTGATATAGTTATAATATGTACTTAGAACAACTAGAAATAATAATTTATGCTTTAGGGAAAATATTATTTATTATATGGTAGATTGAATATCTTATATCTTAATCCAAGGCATGATAACAAATGTAAGATATAACCACTAACCGAGTTGTGTCTAACCAAACCACTCTCCGTGGAGTGTGGACAAGTAGTGTCCTAGATCTGTAATTGAATTTAAAAATAAATATAATCTACTAACATTTATAACATTAGGCAACTATATCGTATATTATACATTATATTTATAACGTTATGACTTATGGACTTCGGAAAGAAATTCCGTTTTATGCAAAAATATATAATAGGAAAATGTAGAAATACAGAATGTTGTTATTAAATAAACCATCATCTTATCAAGCTTTTTCCATACTTAATGTCTTTTACTTTTACATAGGTACTACAATAAAGATTTAGGCTTAGATAATTATATTATTATGTTATGCTTCCCCGTTTCCACTGGTTAAGTAGGTATATTAGTATATTAGTCTCCAAATATCTTTAAAATTAAAGAATACTGTATTTCAACATAAAATAAAGTTTGCCCCCCATAAAAATTTCCCAAGTTACGCCCATGGTCTACAATCTACATCCTTAGGCCGAAGGCACTACTGGAAGGGTTTATATTGATTTTTGCTCAACACAGTTGCAGACTGCCACTATTAGACAAAATATATTATTTTATACCAAAAAAAAAATGTGCCTTCAGTGTACACGTAATAATAGACCGTTTACATATAAATATGTAATCAGGTTTATTTGGTTTAATTTCGTTTAACTATAGTTTATAGTTTTATACTATTTATAGGTATTATTTTATCGATTTCAACAAATAGAGATACAAATTTAACAGATGTAAAAATAATTTAAAGATCATTCTTATATATTTACCACGATATTTAAGATTAAAAAATAATATCTCAGAACTTGTTTTTAAAATTACAAGTATAAAAAACAAAAATAAATAATCCACGGACTTAAGACGTTATTCAAACTTAAAAACTGTAATAAATAACTTAAGGGCGCATGGCTATAATCAGGGCCGTATTTGAATATTTTCCGGCCCGGGGCAATATATTTTTCCGCCCAACAAAAAGTAATGTAAGGTACCTATTATATATTGGGTCAACAATTATAACTCATAAAAGTGGTTCAATTTTGAAATTTTTTTTTCGGAAACCTTTGTTTTTCATGAGTTAAAAACAATCAGTGATTTAAACAGAAATTGTCGATTGGTCTTAGTTTCAAAGTTATAAACGAGTTTGCGAATTCCCATCTGTCAGGGATTTTTTTTAAAATTAAGTTTCTTTATTAACAATATAATATACAGTAAGTACAAATGTACAATAAGTAATTTCTGATTTCACCAAAATTATATGGATAAAAAAACTCACCCAAATGGCCCCCCCTGCCCCCTAAATCAGAGGCGTATTTACTATTCTGGCGCACTAGGTACAGACATTTTGACGCCCTTTTTTTTTCTCAATTTCCTTTTACTCATTGTCGCCAAAAATGTTAAGCCCCCTCTAATATAGAATAATATACTATTTCTCTCCGTGAAAAGTTCAGTGCTTGAAACCGGTATAAACCGTTTTAAACTGAAATCGAAAACAAAATCAAAAACATAACCGAAAAAAATTGGATACCGGTATTATAGTTAAAAACCTTAACCTAAAATATAAATTAAAAACTGTATTATTTTTTTAAAAATCTTTGTGCCTTGACATTTTGGAAAGTTTAGAAACCGGTATAAACTGTTTAAAAAATGAAACCTAAAACAAAATTGGAAAAAAATTAAACCGTTATTAAATCCAAAACCGAAACTGATAAAATTGAAACCGGTAGACAAAATCGAAACCAAAACCGAAATTTTCCTAATACTGGTATTGAAAAATTCAAACCAAATCAAAAAAATTAAAAAAACGGTAGAACAAATTGAAACCGAAATCAAAAATTTTTTCAAATCGTTTTCAAGCCCTGTAAAAGTATATTGAAAATGTAGATTTTTTCCTTATGCATTTATGCTTCCACTAATTTAGAGAACACTTTTATTTTACCATTAACACTCCATTTACTCCTAATAAAAAAATTCAAACCTTTAATAATCAAATAAAACAATTCTAATTTTAGATTTTAGCCGTTTTTATAACTATATAATAAAAACACCATTATTCTATATATATAAAGGAAAGTGTACTTTACCAAGAATCACCGCCCAGACCAACCGCTGGGTCTAGAGACTTGAAATTTTATATAGAGGTTCCTTAAGCAATGCAGGACGCAACTAAGAAAGGATTTTCCAAAATTCGACCTACAAGGGGGTAAAAGTGGGGTTGAAAGAATACGACAGTGGCTACCATTTGTACGGCAGTTTGATTCCAAATACTCAGGAAAACCCACAATTTTTACAAATATATTTTGTTGGCGAAGACGAAAAAGAAGTTAAACTTAGATGCTCTCTTTATCCAGAAGTTAAACAAGCATTAGTCAAACAGCTACAAAATATGCTGCATACTGAAATAAGTATATCGAGAGTTAAAAACCACAATAGATATGCAAGTAAAAATAATAACTATTTTAAAGTAGTTATTCACGCTGATAGAAAACCTGGTAATGGACACAAAGGCTGTTACAGTGCTGCAACTACTAATGAAGTAGTTTTAGTTATAGTTGGGCAGCAGTTTGAAAAACGTGATATTATTATTCAAAGCCACGATAATCGATTACAACGGATAGGTGAATTACATAGATCCTACGACGCACTCAATACCCTATATGTTTTGTTATAGAGAAGATGGATAATCAATAGATATTTCTCAGAAGGATGCAACTACAAAATTTCCTCTTACAGATAAAACTGTATCTGCTGCTAATTTTTATTCATACAAAATTATGGTAAGGAAAGAACTTGATAATCATTTGCTTCGTTATGGTCCATTGTTCAACCAATATTAAGTAGATATATATGTGCGCAAAAATAGAGACCGAAAGATTAAATTTCATCTGAAATCATCAAAATAAGCTTAGAGCAGATAAATATATTCATTTAAAAGATGCCGTTGGAAGACAAGATGTTGACGCAGATCAACTTGGAAAATAAGTTGTATTGCCATCATCTTTTCCTGGAGGCCCACGATATATGCATGAACGAGCACAAGATGCACTAACGTACGTTCGACAATATGGCAGCTCAGATTTATTCGTAACTTTTACGTGTAATCCAAAATGGCAAGAAATCCAAGAAGCACTTTTACGAGGACAAGAAACAATTAACCATTGGCCCAGACATCATTGCAAGAGTATTTAATCGAAAAGTTAAGGAGTTAATAGATCTGTTGACAAAAGGAGATTTGTTTGGGAAAGTGAGGTGCCATATATATTCCATTGAATGGCAGAAACGAGGCCTACCTCACGTACACATACTACTATGGTTGGAGAATCGAATTTCATCAGATATGATGGATAAATTCGTGTGTGCTGAGATTCCGAATCCAGATGTAGATCCTTTACTGTACGAGATAGTAAAGGCTAACATGATACATGGAACATGTGGAATTTTGAACAAAAATTCTCCGTGCATGAAAGAAGGTGTCTGCAGCAAACGTTATCCAGTTACGCTCATTCAAGAAACTCAAAGAGGTGAAGATGGCTATCCAAAATATAGAAGGCGATCAACAAACGATGGAGGTTTCGAAGTGAGTATTAAGTCAATTGACTTAGATAACAGGTGGGTTGTTCCATATAACCCTGTTTATTGCGTACTTTAGTGCTCATATAAATGTAGAAATAACCAGTTCAATAAGGTCTATAAAATATGTATGCAAATATGTCACAAAAGGTAGTGATCACGCAGCGTTTGGTTTAGGAATAACTGACAATACAGATGAAATAAAAATATATGAAAGTGGCAGGTATATCAGTAGTTCCGAAGCAGCTTGGAAAATTTTAGGTTTTCATATACACGATAGGTATCCAGCTATTACTCATCTTGATGTTCACCTAGAAAATGGACAACGTGCCTACTTCACAGCAAATAATGTTGCCGAAAGAATAGAAAATTCACCAACAACAACACTTCAGGCTTTTTTCCAGATATGCCAAACCGATAATTTTGCAAGAACATTGCTTTATCCACAAGTTGCTCCGTATTATGTGTGGAAAAATAATAATTTCGTTAGACGTAAACAAGGCCAGAATGTCGAAGGTTGGCCATGAGTTAAGAAAGATTCAGCTTTGGGTAGAGTTTATACAATCCACCCAAACAATGTTGAATGTTACCATCTTCGTATTCTTCTTCGTTACGTAAAAGGTCCAACATCGTATTCATTTTTGAAGACTGTGAACAATATCAAGTACCAAACATTCCAGGCCACATGTAAAGCACTTGGATTATTAGAAGATGACAATCAGTGGGATTTTGCTTTAGAAGAAGCAGCATTATGTCGTTCACCTAATAAAATGCGAGAACTTTTCAGTGTAATATTAATATTTTGCCATCCCTCAGATGCTTCAAGTATTTGGACTAAGTATAAGGACGATTTTTCAGACGATATTCGGCGAAAATATTACAGACAACATCTAGAAAATAATATAACAGACAGTGAACTTTATAATAAGTGTTTTTTGTTAATTTAAGAATTTGTTTTGAATCTAGGTGGAAATAACTTAAAAGAATATGGTTTGCCAACTCCTACAAGATCTGGTGGACTTTTAGAAAATAGAGAATATTTAAAAGAAACAAGCTATGATTTAAATGTTTTACAGGAAATTGTTTTGAAAAATGAACTCTCTATGAATGAGGAACAGTGGTTTGTTTACAAACAAACTTTAAATAGTATCAAATTAAATTTAGGAAAATGTATATTTTTAGACGCACCTGGCGGAACTGGTAAAACCCACTTAATCAATATACTTTTGGCGAAGGTAAGAAGCACATATGCGATTGCAATTGCAGCCGCATCATCAGGAATTGCAGCTACGCTTTTACATGGAGGTAAAACTGCTCATTCTGCTTTCAAGTTGCCACTCAATATGAACACCATCGAGATTCCAACGTGCAATATTAATAAACAATCTAATATGGCAAATGTTCCGAAAAAATGCAAGCTCATAGTTTGGGATGAAAGTCCAATGTCTCATAAAAAAGGATTTGAGGCTTTAAACAACTGTTTGAAGGATCTAAGGAATTCAAAATTATTAATGGGAGGAGTCACAGTACTGCTAGCTGGAGATTTTCGACAAACTCTACCAATCGTACCCAGAGGAATTCGACCTAATGAAATCGCTGCATGCATCAAGTCTTCATATTTGTGGCCAAAAATAGAAAAATTTTCTTTGACCAAAAATATGCGAGTACATTTAAAAGGAGACAAGACTGCTGAACAGTTTTCTGAGCTACTCTTAAATATAGGAGATGGAAAATATCCAGAATGTGAAGAAAAAATTACTTTGCCGACAGGATTAGGTACCGTTGTTAATACTTTACAAGAACTTACATACAAAATATACCCTGGCATCGAAAACCTCAAAGAAATATCATTGGACTGGTTATGTGAGAGGGCCATTTTGACATCAAAAAATGATACAGCAGGAGAAATAAACAATATATTATTGGGCTCTTTTCAAGCCAAAAAAATGGAATACAGATCGGTGAATTCGGTGCTGGAAATAGATGATGCAGTTAATTATCCCGTAGAATTTCTAAATTCACTCAACCCTACTGGATTCCCACCACATTTATTAACATTAAAAATTGGTACTCCTATAATGCTTCTAAGAAATCTTAGTCCACCAAAATTGTGCAATGGGACTCGTCTACGTATTACTGATCTTCAAAAAAATCTGATAGAAGCTCAAATTATAACTGGATCTGCAAAAGGTGAATCAGTTTTTATTCCTCGCATACCAATGATACCATCAGATTATCCATTCCAATTTAAGAGAATGCAGTTTCCCGTCAAAGTATGTTTTGCTATGACAATAAATAAATCACAAGGACAAACCTTGAAAATTACAGGGATCGATGTAAGAGAGGATTGTTTTTCACATGGACAATTTTATGTGGCATGCCCCCGAGTCAGTATGCCCACAATTAGTTATTTTTAGCACAACAGGAAAAACATCAAATGTAGTTTATAGAGACATTTTGCAAATTTTGTAAATTTTGTTGTCATAGGTACATTATTATTCTTTATTATATACCTATTATATTATATTACCTATTTATCTTTACTATTATTTTTATTATACCTATTAAAATTAATTGTCTGTCTTGGTCTGCGGCCGTCCGGTTTAAAGTTGGGCGGTAGACATTTTTTATACTTAAACCCGGAAACGACGGGTAATCCAGCTATTATTCATATAACGTTGGTATTTTTAAATAGGCAACGAAGTGCACGGGATCAGCTAGTATATATAGGTATATAATAAAACACATTATATATATATTATGTATAGAAATGTAAAAGATATTATAAGAAAGATAGGTAGGTATAGGTTATCAGTTATCAGTTATCACTAATGTAAATTGGTTTTTTATAACCTCTAGCGACGGCGCCCCTTTGAGGACTAAGAATTTGGCGCCCCGGGGAAATTGCCCCCCGCCCACCATAAAAACGCCACTGCCCTAAATATTGGCCTGGCTATAATGTGTACGCAAATCCATATATAGTTTATTTAAAGTATAAAACTATAAACTATAAACTATAGGTAACTTAATAAATTATGAACACAAATAATTATTAATAATTATAATATGTACCTATATTATATTATATTGTTATTTGTTACATAAGAAATTGTTAATAGTTTATTAAAACCATCTATTTCAGATAAAAGTAAGTAACTTTCACCTAATACCATCATTTTAATATATATAAATATTAATTTAACAATTGATTTTTGTTAATTAAACTTGAATGTATTAACTATTAACTCTATTATTGCTAGTGTAATTTCTATCTGTGTGTTGGTTTTAATTAATAATTGTGCTGCACTGCTGCGTATTCAAGCAACAAATTAACATAGGTGAATAAAATTGCTTATTAATAGATGATTAAGTATTTAAAATGTTACCCAATATTATTTTTAAAATTTGAACGTGAATTGTAAAAGGTCATATTTATTGATAATCATCGTCTTATGATCAATATGATGACTAATATTTTACTTATAATTTTTCGGTTATTAATTATTAATTTTTGTTAATTCATTCCTAATCAAAAATTCTATATAAAACGTTTCCTGTTTTATCCATACAATTGTCTAAGTCTATCAAACGTTTGTAAAGTAGGTACCCATTGAATTAATAATTCAATTTTCCCACATTTTATATCATTAATTAAACTTATAGTACCTAAATACCTAATTGTATAAAATTTGCTCCATGAGTTGTAACGTTTTCTAGTTTACAATGGATTTTTATTGTTAGTGCATATATAGTTCCACAATTCAGTATAAATAGTATGAATACCTAACTAATAAATTATGTTTAAAAATATTCTCGATACCTTAGATTTGATCTTATTTTATTTTTTTCCAAAATGTTCATAATAATAATATTTCGGTAATTTATTTAAAGAATGTTGTCAATAACTTGTGGTTTTGTATAAATTGTTATCATAATATTATATGCTCTTTACTTCGTATACCTTATTAGTTATTACCTATTGAAACTAACCAAAGACTGCTAAATGTATTTTCCTATTCGGTAAAACACGATTGATCGGCGTCATCGGCAATGTTATTGATTAATAAATTGATTCCACGAAGAAGTAATAAGCCAATAAATATTAGTTTTATCGTTTAAATAAATATTTATTTGATTGTTATAAACATATATCCATATTGGAATAGAATTAGACATAAAAGCTTTCAACCGATATTAAAATTTAATATTATAAAAATCCTGAATTGCTACTGTTATATTTAAGTCAATTTTGAAATAGATACCAAGGGCCAAGGAGGCATGGTATATCAATTTAAAAAATGTATTATTATTATTATTATTGTAAACAATATAACTTCACGATAGTCAGTAACCAACACTGAACTAAATACATGGAATGCGTATTATGTATAATTCTCATAAATGTAAAATAAGACCACACGGGATCCTCAATATGCATTCCGATTTGATTTTTAACATTAATATTGTGATGATGATAACAATCATCATGGCTTGAATATACAAGGTTATTGCAATAGTACCCTTACTATTTCATTTTATCAAGTTAAGGAATTAAAATGGCAGCGTAAGGGAACGGACGTATACTTGCTGTACTATGATATTATATGTATTATGATATTTTATTTTTGTTTGATAACAATATGGGCTATGTGCAATAACCTTGTATATTTAAACCATGGATAACATAACATTTCACCATGTTTTCCTTTGACTCGGAATGCATATGGTGACTTCCTATGAGGTTCATATTTTGAATAACGAACGCGTTCCGTGTATTTAGTTCAGACAGTTCAGTGGTAACCAGCCAGGTAGTCTGAATATGTATTATTATCAAATAGGCTAATAATATTCACATATAATTCTCTTCATAATAGATATACTTTGTATATGATCATAAAATTGTGTTATTTTTTAACTTACACCATTGGTTTTAAAAATTAAATAGTAAATAGTAAATACCATAGATCGCTCACTGGCCCGTATTTACGAGGCGCGAAAAATTGACGAAAAATTACGTAGGTACGTCACACCAGCCCAGCCCATATTGAAATATGGTATTCTTTTGTATGTGACCTTTAGTATGACATTTGTATGTATTTGTATGACCATCCCCACCATTTTTATGCCACTTGAAATTGAGTTATAACAAAAATAGAAGAAAATGATTGGGAATCACGGACTTTTTTTAGTCGCCTACTATTTTTTTTAAAATTATTATTTAGATTTTATTTACGCGGTTAAGTTTCTTTTTTTAATCTAATTAGATATTTTTATTAAATAACATAACTAAACTAATAAAAAATCTTTATTGAATAAATAAAATTGTAATAAAAAATTGAATAAAAAAAGCTTCGAATATAAAGTCTATATTAATATAAAAATCAATTAGAGTAACAAAATCTAAAATGAACAAAAATCTAATAGATTAAAAGAATCTAAATAAGATAACAAAAGGCAGTAGTATCAAAAAATTTTATATATATTAAAAAGAATATATCTAATAACCATAAAAAGCATAGTTGATTAAAAAAACTATATTTTATAAAAAAATCTAACTAATAAAAAATCTATTTGGTATAAAACGTCAAATTTGAGAAGAAAAAAGTCTACTCTGAATCCAAAATTTTAAATGTATAAAAAGAGTTATAAAAATGTAAATGGAATAAGAAAATAGAATTATAATAAAAACTAATATTTGAATAAAAAAATGAAATTTGGATTAAAAGCCAAAACGAATTAAAAAATCTACATTTAATAAAAAATGTAATTTGAATTAAAATACTCGAACACAAATTAATAAAGCCTAGTTGGTGACAACAATTTAAATGTATTAAAAAACATGTAATTTGAATGAAAAATCTAACTTGACTTTTTTATTCCATTTAATTTTTTTTATATCTTTAAGAATTGTTTATCAATTTAAGTTTTTGTCTTCCGAATAGAAGATTTTATTCAAATTAGATTCTTTATTGAAATAGATATTTCAAACAAATTAGATTTAGATTTTTATGAAGCGTAATTTTATTTTATTAAAATTGCCTTTTTTATTCTATTTATATTATTTTTCTTTATTTAAGATTTTTCTAATAAAGATAAATTATTTCTTTTTATTTCTTTTCAACTAGATTTTTTTATTCTACTTAATATTTTTATTATCAGTTAAAAGTTCCTTATCAAATGCATCTCGCCAGCCCGCCCAAGGGTAGTTTTGAAAATTAAGGGTTGAAACATGTCATACAAATCCATACAAATGGCGTACAATTGAATGGTGTGGAGAAATTTTGAATTTGGTTGGTGGGCGGGCTGGGGTGACATCTCACCATCCCGCCCCTTCTATTTTTGTTATAACTCGATTTCAAGTGGCATACAAATGGTGGGGATGGTCATACAAATACATACAAGTGGCATACAAATGGTGGTGATGGTCATACAAATACATACAAATGACATACTAAAAGTTACGTACAAAAGAATACCATATTTCAATATGGGCTGGGCTGGTGTGACGTACATCGAAAAATGGATGTGGCTGTTTGAATCCCAACATGTTTAACCGACCAGTGAGCAATCTATAGTATTTATAATCAATGTTTACCATAGATAATTATCTATGATGCTTACCTATACCTAAAATATTTGTTGTACTATCGTAATAATAAATTATGTTTATATTTTTAGTTTTTCAAGCAATATTTAATAAATACAATGAGAATTATAAGATAATAAAAGAACAAGAAGATCATTACGGTAAATTTTTTGAATACCTCTACCTAATCTGTTACCTATCATATTTCGTCTCATTCGAGTAAAATGTATCAATCTTATATTCTTATTATATTTTTAAGATTATAGTTTCTATGCTTATGACAGTAGTATATTGTAGTAATATTGATATATTTTAACAATGATTTACTTTGATATCAAATAATTATCATAAAATGTGTAAAAATTATTATTTTAACTCAGACCACGCGCTAATAGTTGATATCCTTTTTTATATTTATATATAATAGGTATCTCATAAATCATAATATCATGGTTCACGAATCACGAGTCAATAAGACTAATAAAAAAACAGGCATAAAGTATATAATCTTAAATCATAGTAAGTAGTCAGCTAGATAAAGTGTTGGGTTAATTGCTATTAAAAAGTAATGAAATTACATTAATTGTTACTTCAAATATTTTTATTTAAATTACATTTGCTTTACCTAAAATTATTTTTATCACTTAACATTACTTTTTCACTAATAAAGTAGTGCATTACAACTTACAAATAACGTTAATTTGTTTATATATTTAATTCATATGATTCAATATTATTATGTACGAGTACATATATATTTGACAATCATAGACCTAATGATAATGGACCTATTAAAGTATTATGTACAAATGTACAATTATCTCACCTATATAATTTAGTCATAAGGCATAAATCATAATTCATTTTTATTTTATTTTATTTTTAAACCGAACTTTTTTCTTTCTGCTAATAAAGTGATAATATTTATTTCTGGAATGTTTAATAATATTGTTAACTATTATCGGAACCAAAAATAAATATAATTGATTTTAATTTTTCTGGGATATCCTATCGGCTTGTTTTTATAATAGGTACATTCAAAACTATTATTTGAATAACGGGGAAAATAACCCGTTGGTGCGTTACTTCATAGATATTACTTTTCAAAAGCAATTTTGTTACAATTGCTTTACTTTAAGGCGGTAAAGCACGATTGAGCATAAAACGATTGAGCATAGACATTTTTAGCAACACGATTGAGCATAGTTGATTTTATGCGATGTTGCCACATTCACGTTGCCAACTTTTTGTAATTTATTATTTTCTCGTATTATTACACCAATTATTATGATATTTGACGCGAGCCGTGAGCTTTATCGACTTTATCAATTTTATCGACAATGTTATCGATTAATAAATTTGTTCCGGAGCAAAACGACGTTTTAATCATTTAGCATCGGGAGAAAATATAAGATAATTAAGATACAAATCCAAAATTATTATAGAAATAATATCAGTGTTCGATCACCTGTATAGTGTATAGTGCGTGTATACTTAGTGCGTTTTTCTATTTTTTTTAAATATGGATATAACAATTATTTTATCGGAAAGAGGCAAAGAATTGGCCCTAGTTAATTTATACAAGTATAAATTAATGTTATATTTTGTTATGTTATATTTCATGTTATATTTTGAAATATTATAATTATTTAAATAAATGTTTTTATACGATACAGTTCAAAATTGAAAATGGCAACGTTGCAGAGTTTTTTATGCTCAATCGTGTTGGTTTTCTTTTGTATTTCAATTTCCTTTGATACGCCGACAATTTATGCTCAATCGTGTCGCAAAAAAGGTGTTTTATGCTCAATCGTGTCGCAGCCACTTTAAGGCGGCTCTTAGTGGCTATTATTTAAGGGGAACAATTTAGGCAATTTCTAATCTTGTCGTAGCCGCCCGTAATCTATGTGTTAGTCGTAAATGATTATTAGTGTGAAATTCGAAGAAATTCGAACTCGATAACAATAGATTTTATATCGCCCGGCTGCGGGCACACGGTTCAATAGCACACGTACGCGCATGCACAAGTCAACGTAATCATTCTCGAAAAATATTTTTGTACACTCACAACAGTGAAAAATGCTAATAAGCTGGCGAAAAATACACATACTTCTAGTAGTCCAATTTCAATTTTGAAAAATTATTTGAATTTGTCAGCCTCTTTTTTATGATTTGTAGGAAACCGATTTTGGATATTTTAGATAATTTACGTATATTACGGTTCCAAATGACTGCTTGATTTCTCAAATTTAACTTGCACTTTTAAGTGCTAACTAGACAAAAAGATGAAAAAGTTTTTCCTACAGATCATAGAAAAGAGGCTAACGAATCCAAATAAGTATTCAAAATTGAAATTGGACTACTAGAAGTATGTGTATTTTTCGCCAGCTTATTAGTCTAAATGCACGAAAAATCCAATCGTTTAGAGCCGCCTTAAGTAAAATTTAATGAACTTACTGCTGCGTTACTGAAAAAGAAATTGCGTTACAGTAATTTTTAATATGCGTTACGTCTTACGTTAGTACGTTACTACCCAACACTGGCTAGATATCATTGCGTATGAAATGTTTCTAACTTCCATTCATTTCTCACCATTGTAGCGATAGGTATGAATATCTGATTATGTAGTGCGTAGTACACTAGTACTTACTGGCTGGGGTAGATACACATTTTCGGTAACATAATGTAAATATAATTATTGTAGTTTTAAGGGGATTGGAAGCGGTGATTTAATAAGGGGCCGTCGTAATTTGTCGTCAAGTCTTCTTCTGTTTCAGAATTCTCATCACCTCACTAGATTAATCGGTACGTTGGAAATAGAACACGTCTATAATCCTATGTTGCACGTGTGTTAGACAAAGACAGAAAATCGCCGCTTCCAATCCCCTTAAAGATAAATTAATAATATCAGTCATAATTAATGATATGCTATTGCCTAGTATGTATATTATGTTATAAACTTGTAAAAACACACAATATTTGGCACATAATACTGATCTTTATTTTATAATTAACTAGACTTTTAAACACATACTCGAGAACCATCACATCCGTCGCTTGGATCGATACTGATCGGTCGCGTACAGTGGTCCCTACTGCCTATCTCCTTATCATAATATACATATTGATAACAGTTGGTACTATATTTAATATTTTGTGAAAAACAATTAGTCTGTATGAGGGATAGCTTCACATCACCCTTGCACTCACGTGTGAACGCCTATATGAACATCACAGATTTCTGGGGTTGTATCGATTTCACGTTTTAGTTTCAATTCCACCGGACATATTTTGTATCTATAGGTAATATATTATGTTGATTGTAAGATTCCACCGGCTTATATTACGGCTAATATAAAAATACTTAATAAAATAATATAACTCAAGTCAAGTTAGCTAAGATATACCTACAAGTTACTCTATATACGTTGTATTGTATTTTATTATTTCTAAACCTGTTGTTAAAAAAAAAAAAACAAATATTTTGTGTAAATCATTTTACATTTACTATTTTATTTACCATTAAAAACTATGCTATTCTTAATACATTTTGTATAATGAATGATGAAATGTTTTGCCTGACCGATAAAGTGGCGGCCATCCACAGCTGAGCTTCTCTTGATAACGCTGTAAATTATATATAAATTCCTTATCTATAGTGTACCTAGTGGCTAGTATTATAGAAGTCTGTGGTTGAATCATAGAACTTATACCATAGAGTAATATAGAGGCAGTTTTACCTATTCAAACTGTATTACCAGGCTGATGCCAAACTAGCGGTCATTAACCTTAATCATGAGTCCAATATTTATGATATATAACCGCTAGATGGCAGTGTTAAAATATAAAAAACATGATAACAGCGTTGTTATCACTCCCGGAGAACTGGGGTATTACCACAGAACAATATAGAAGCGAAACTCGATCGAAAAATATACAAATTAAATTTGGATGTTACACGTGACGGTAAAATGTATAGTTGACCGTGAGAAAAACATTAAACGCTTAGGTCAATTCCAGCAGCATTAAGTGTTTGGGCCTGTGCTTTATTTATAGTCATTATAAATGCTAATTTAAGGGGAAATTGAATACGTTTAAACTGAAAAGGTAAATCTGAGGGTATAATTGGTATTCTTTCTATTAAAACAGTTTTTTCAGTACCATAGCCCGTTAAGATTATGGACTCGAACAATGAACTTCTCAATTTTTTGATTTGTAGTCTTGTACCGTTTGCAAAGCGTGGATGCTGGCTCAAATTTCTCATTAAAATAATACTTGCCCCTATTTTTAAACTCAGTTTATGTGGTGGGACTCCAGAAGGCGTTAAAGAGTTAAGAAATTCAGTTGGGAAATGGACGCATCTTCCTTTTCTAAAACTGTATCAACTGAATATTACATTTGTGATTGTGCGTCAAACCTATAGATAGAATCAAATCATTTAATTTGTCGACTTGCTTATTTTTTGGTGACAAAATAGCCCTTTTTCGAAACCATTGCTGTAAATTAGAAGATATATTTTGAATGTTAGTAAAATTAAATGTTAGAATCAATTTTATTATAGTGGGGGCAGAATTACAGACACTTTTAATATTAATTTTATCATTCGTTGCTTGAAACTCGCCATTGCCTATTAAAAGTAAATCTTTGTCAAAATGTATATTATCTTGACCGGTACATAGCACTCTCATATTAGTTTTAAGTTCTAATACTTTTATATACGTCTATAAGTAGGATCTTTTCAAAGACGAGTTGACTTCATCAGCTCTTGTCCCTCTTGTAATCACAGGCAAGATCTGACGGAAGTCTCCAGAGAACAACACCGCACAGCCACCCATAGGACTATTATTATGACTCGCATTGTCTAGCATTGTTCTATATAAAGCTTCAACTGAAATTTTTTGGGACATTGACACTTCGTCCCAAATAACTAGACTACAGTCCTGCATCAATTTACCAGTATCGCTTTGCTTTGAAACGTTACAGACACTTGTAGCATCGTCACTATCATATTTCAAAGGAAGTTTAAATGTAGAATGAGCTGTTCGGCCCGCTAATAATAACGTATCCGCAATGCCAGATGATGCTACCGAAAGAGCAATTTTTCCAAGGCTGGGAAAGTTAATGATTTTTTTAACTCAGTTAAGTTAAGTTAATATGCACCAATAACAAAAAATTAGAAGTTAAAAGTTAATTTAACTATAGTTTAACTCAGTTAAGTTAAAAGTTAATACACACTTTTTTTAAAACTTTTTATTAAGTTAAAAGAAAGGTATTTTGTTTGTACAACACTAGCTTACTTCATTTTATTCCAACACAAAACTAAATTATAGACTATAGTGTTTATACTTTATACAGTATTTCCATATAAGTTAAATTCGAATGATACAAATTTTTAACTTGAATCAATTCACAGTAAATATTTTTGGACATGAAAACGATAGACTGAAATAGTGAAATTTAATAAAGTTAAAAACAAAATAAATTAATGAACTTATTTCTTAAAATGAAAAATGAATTCGTTAATTTCGCGTTAATTAAAAAAGACATTTAGTCAGTTAACAGTTAAATTAAAAAGCTAAAATAAAATTAACTTTTTAACTTAACTCTAACTTTGTAACTCGTTAATTCCCAGCCTTAAATTTTTCCACTATATCTTACTTTTGCAAAAAGTAAACTGATCAAAAAAGTTTTACCCGTGCCCCTAGGAGCATCTAAAAATAATATTTTGCCTTCATTATTGTTAATAGACAACAACACTGAATCATATACAATTCTTTGTTCATGGCTTAATTGATTTTCATTTTGAACGGACAGTAATAGTTGGTATTGATCATAATTTTTGTCTCTTAAACACTCAATATTAATTGTTGACCTATTTATGCTTATCGGTAAAGGAAAACCAAAATGTACTATAGATTTTCTCGATAAGACTTCCACTTCTTTGTTTAATTCAAATATTGTACCATAAATTTTTTTTATGTACTGTTGTCATGAATGGCCTGGTGATACCCCAGAGTTCTCCCGGAGTGATAAGAACGTTGGTATCATGTTTTTGACATTTGAACACTGCCATCTAGCGGTATATAGCATAGTCGATGGGGGAGTAATTAGGGCCAATGACCGCTAGTTTGTTATCAGTCCGATAATACCACAGAACAATACAGAAGCGACACTCTGCTTGGTGGTCGATCTAGGAGCGTCTAAACACTGGAATGGTGCAATGATTGTACGCATGCGCGCGTGAACAAATAATTCAACAACGATTATACGCATGGTGTGATAACCGGTATTTGATTATCAGTTATATAACATAATAGGGCCAAAAGCCGTTCTCTTACAAATGATAAGGGGAAAAAAAAAATAATAATCTCATACCAACATTACCAACCGATAAAAATGTCAATGTTCAAAATAATAATTTAATATCAGTTTTAGGGCCAGCCTGTAGTAAATGTACTTTTTTATTAATGTATTAACTTAGATCATATACTAGAATACTAGTATATGATCTAAGTGTATTAATGTATCAATTGTATCATCTTTATTATCTATGGTATTAATGTACTTTTCTCTAACACCTGTTGATTAATCTAATGAGTAATTAGGATTAATTAATTAAAATTAAAATTCAACCGCCAAATTACAAAAAAATGGCGAAACAGAAATCCAATACTTATATCTATAATAATGACTAACGACCACGATTAAAGTTATCTTTAATCGTGCTAATAACTAATGAGATATTATTATAATTATTTGGGACTTGGGTTTATTTTTGAACTTATAAATAAACTATAGAGTATTTTTAAACGCATAAACAAGATTATTCCAATACAACAATAATAACTGAACATTGCATGAATGATGAATGTTTTGTGGCATTTCATACCAATTATGACACTAATTAACAGTTATAACATTTAAATAATATTATGTCTTGCATTAAATAATATCTTTATAGAAAAATTATACAATATTGCAATTATTGCATTATTGTTACTTACTGCTTAGTAGTTAGTACTTTGTAATATTTTTATATGATCGAAACTTTAACAATAATAGAATTTATGATAATGTTGGTAATGTCTTTATGGTACATAATGGTACAGGGAATTTATGTTTTAGTATTGGTAAACATGATCCGATAAATTTTTTCTTTTTTTTTCCGAGTTCTTATCAGCTGTAAGAGAACGGCTACACACTCAACATAATAAGAGCGGTAACAAATTTGTACAATGTAATCTCATTACATATTAAGTTAATAGTTAAAAGCTTATAAATAATGATTTGAGGGGTTTTTTTATCATAAAAGGCATGGCTATCATAGAATAAAAATAAAAATATCCGACTAATTTAAAACTAGCCAGTCCTAGTCCAATATTAAACTCTTTTAAACATTTTTTTTTTTAATTTTTATAAAATGAATTTTAATTGTGAAATTTGTCAAATTGGATTCTCAACAAAGTTTTCATTAAATAGACATCAAAAAAGTTTAAAATGTCAATCTGGTGAAATCAAGTTAAAATTGTCTCAGTGTAATGATTGTGATATTAATTTTTCGAAGAAGACATTGCTGATAGATCATTTAAATAAGGTCCATGGACTATCTATAAATAAACAAATAATAGAATTTTAAAATGTATTAGGTAAGTTTAATTATATAATTTAGGAAAGTTAGCCATTTTTAAATATGTGGAAAACAATATGGTACTTACATCTTAGCATATTATTATTTTAACATTTTAGAATTTCAAGCCTGGAAAAGAGATTATGAACTAAAAAATGATATTGAATACATTCAAAATACAGGCCAAAAAAAAATGTAAAGATGGTCAAAGATATTATTATGAATGCTGCAGAACAGGTTTCCATAAAGAAGGAGAGAACTCAAAACGAATGATTAAAACACAGAGCAGTAAAAAAAACTAATCAAAATTGTACGAGCCACATAATACTATTTGAGTCATTTGAAGGTAAATGTGAAGTCACTTTTTATAAAGAACATTATGGACACAAAGAAATCGAACTTCAACATGTAAAAATACCAGATATTAAAAAACATGAAATTGCTGCTAAGTTATCACAGAGTGTCACATTTAAAAGGGTATTAGATGATGTTAGAGAAAATATAGGAAATAGTTTGAAAAGAGAAGATTTAATAACACTGTCTGATCTCCATAATATTAAACAAAAGTATAATTTAAATTTAAAAGATGGTCAATTCCATAAGAGTGATGCCACAAGTGTTGACATGTGGGTTGAACAAATGAAAAAAGAAAAAGAGAACAACTGTGTAATTTACTATAAAAGACAAGGTAGATTATACGTTTTAATGAATTTCATATATTATTTAGAAAAATACTTTTATTATTATTAAACAATTACCAACTACACTTTATAGTTTATTTTAACTAAAATCTTAAACAAATAAACAATTTTTTTTAAAAATATTTCAGGTGAGGTCGATGACAAAGGCATGCTTGATTTAAAAGATGTTTGTATAATTTTAATGGATCCCGGACAGAAATATATGTTACACACATTTGGACAGCAAAAAATTGTATGCATTGATGGAACTCACGGACTTAATGGTTATGATTTTGAATTAGTAACATTAATGGTTGTTGATGATTTTGGCTCAGGTTTTCTGTGTTGCTTTACGTTTACAAATTTAAAAGATACCAATATATATACTATAATGTTCTCAGCTATTAAAGATGTTATAGGTATAATACAACCACAAACATTCATGTCTGATATTGTTGAAACATTTTACTTCGCATGGGAAAATATCATGGGGCCGGTCCCTCATCGAATTTTATGTTCATGGCATGTTGACAAGGCTTGGCGACAAAATTTAACGAAGATTATTGGTTCTCAGAGTAAAGAAAAGCAATCTACAGTATACAAATCTTTGAAAGTTCTTCAAACAATGACTTCTGAAACAGAATTGAATCAGAGTTTAAAGGAATTTAGTAATGTAATGAAAAATGACCCTGATACTAAGGAATTTGGACTATACTTTGACAGAACATATGGAAATAGAACTACTTTATGGGCTTATTGTTATAGAAAAGGCTTAGGAATCAACTGCAATATGCATTTAGAATCTATGCATAAATCGATAAAATATCATTATTTAAACGGTTGTAAAGTTGGACGCTTAGACAAAAGTATATTAATAATACGACGGTATACTAGGGATAAAAAAGTTGAAAGGATGGTGAAATTGACTAAGGGTAAATCCACCACTAGAATCCAAGAGATTAAAAAAAGACACATCAAAAGCATTACAATGAATCTTAAAATTAACTTTGATAATAATAATACCTGGAATGTGGAGAGTGAAAATGTACCAAATCAATTATACATTGTAAAACAAGTGAATAATGAAATATGTTGTGCCATGGTTTGCTCTGCATGTAAGATATGTATTCATACATTTGAATATTCATGTTTAGATTATTCAATTAAGTCTATAATTTGTAAACATATCCACTTTATTGCCTTAAATATAATTGAATCAGAAAATAAATTACTTGAAGATCTTACAACACATCCTACACAAGAAACAGATGCAGATGTCACAGTGACTTCAACCAAAACAAACAAACAATCTGAAACTGAAGAGTTAGAAGTTCACATGAAGACTTTGGGTAATCCTAAAAAAGATGAAAATATATACGCTAAATTTAAAGAAAAAGCCACAAGTATGATAAATAAAATTACCTCTATCCAAAATCCAGATCATCTTAAGGTGGCCATGCAAAAGTTAGAAGCCCTTGATGCTTTTATTGATGTGACATCAAAAGAAACAGCAACTGGCACAGAGTTCATTAAGACCAACAGTGATCCTTCAAATAAAAAAATAATAACACAAACCAACTTTTACTCAACTAAAAACAAAAGACGAAAAATCGAAAATGATTTGACAAAACCTTCCAGACTTGAAACCCGAGATTTAAGTGATTTGTTTTTAAATAAGAAGTTGAATGTCTTAAAAGAACAAGATATTGAACATTCATATTTTAAAGAACATTAGATTCTTTATTTCATTCATTCACCTAACTATTGATGTACAAATTATTAATTATTATTCTTGTATATAGGTACCTACTTTGTGTTTTTAATTATTCTAAGCTTGTAACAATAATTGTTAATGACTACTAACTATTAGTTTGTTCTTTGATATTATTTAATTTTTAAATATTTTGATAACTGATAAGGCAGTACCGTACAATCATTGTTGAATTATTTGTTCACGAGTGCGTGCGTACAATCATTGCACCATTCCTAGTGTGTTTAGACCATAGACCTATAAACTAATGGACAGCGCTTAGAGAGAGAGGTCAGGGGTACGATATACAGTATTAGTTTCATACGTCTATGATTTCCCCTATTATGTTTTTTCTCTCTTTCTCTTATATGATTGTCCACCAGGATTCCCCCAATATGTTCTTTCTCACTCACTCTATATTGGCGCCACTCATTGATGGGTGGGTGGTGAGTGAGGTGCAGTCCATTAGCTTATAGGTCTATGGTTTAGACGCGATTCCTGTCGATCTCTGGTGGTTTAGTGTTGAAGTTGTAAATGATTACCTGGTGGTTTAGGAGTGTTGTTATGAACGATTTTTTTTTACAATAAACGGTTTGTTGTTTGTTTGCGTTTTAATACTATAAGTTATAACCTAACCGTTCTATGCCTATATGGCTTACGGCTACCTAACAACAACTATTAACTTATAATTTTTCGCATTTCACGTTCGACATAAATTATAAATTATAATCACAGAACATTATAATATAATTTATTATCATTTCTGTGTTATCATAATGGTATCAAGTATCAACTATCAATTATTGAAATATATGATATGAGCCGTCAGCTGATTCTCATAAATAACAAAATGGCAGAGCCCATGAGTTCAAGGCCGTGTCCCCACTTTTTTCAAATAGCATTAGGAATTGTGAGAGTGTCGTACCCCTGATAAATAAATAGTAATATAATATTATATATATTGTTCTGTGATAATACAGTTTGAATAGGGAACGCCGCCTCTATATTACTCATAGACATTATACCCATAGACGGAGCATGATAGTAGTTCCCGCGGTGAGAGTAGGGTACCTTGCACATGTTGTTAAAATACGCTAGAACAAACCAGGTTGTGTTCATATAGTAAAATTTATCGTATCGTAATATAAAGTAGTATGTATCATAGATATTAATATTCTATGTATAATACTTATATTAGAACAGTTTATACTTGTATTAGAACAATTATTTTAAATTATAAAATATTATTAGTATTATATAGTATAATTTATAAAATTTTATAATATAATATGGTAAGTGTTAAAAACAAATGTTTTTATCGCAAGGAATGGCGTCACTGTTGGAACGTTATGAATCACCGCACTGCCTGGATGCTCCGTCTATGAGTATGAGGTCTATGCTATTAACTAAGTTAAATTAGTTATAGGATATCTCATTCAACCCATAGATCTTATACTCATTGACGGAGCATCCAGGACATAGAATAATATCATAGACCTATAACCAAGGTGGATGAGATGGGGGTCGTTCTCCGACAAACATAAATTTGATAACATAATGTAACCTCAAACATTTTCCAATACCAACATAATTTGAATTAAATTGATATTAGGGAAATGTTGTACCAATCATACCGCCGTACTTGTCGGAGTATCGGACTATTATTGCTTAAAATATATTAGAACAGTGCACAATTAAAAATAAATCAATTGTGTTCTTGTAGAATTAAAGACTATAAGATTTGGTAAAATAAATAATTTCATATTGTTGCTTGACATTATACTGAGTTAATGTATTGTCGTATGACAACATACCCAATAATTATTAAGCGATAACACGTTTTATAAGTAAAGTTGTATTTTAGAATCATCGTGTAGCGATGAATTTATTGGTTTTACAGTGATTATGTGTGTTTTATTGTCAATAAGCTTAATTTTAAAAATTTTTATTACCTAATACTATAATTATTATTATTAACATTTAACATACTAACATATTATTATGACAATTTTATTGTATTATTTATGGTTATATTTTTTAACAATTGAATTACCTATTTATTTTATATTATTACATTTTTCAATATTTATTGAATAACACGTTTTATAAGTTGTTCGATGATTATGTACTATAATACCTTACCGTAGAAAAAAAACTTCATAAGTTACTTGATACTTGCAAATACTGTAAATGATTGACACTTTACAGTATTTGATACTTGTTAGTACTTTCAGCTTTGATATTTGTAGGTTGTAGTGTTGATATGTTGTACACATAGTTTTTTTTCATTAATAGTTTTATAAAAATAAGTTTTGATATTTAGTTCTTACAGTTGGTCACCCTGACTGTCGGAGTAAAAATTGGTTGTTATCATTTGTCGGAGAACGGCCCTCGTCCGGGGTTGAATAACCTGTATATCTTAAATCATGATCGTGATTATCACCAAGAAAAGATGTGTAACAGTGCTTCAAAATTATCGTTTTTTCCATACAATAACTACACCGTACTAATATTATGATCACGGTGAGTTAAATCAAACATTTTTCAAATCCATTATAAAATAAACGAAATAAGTCAACATTCTAATATGTTATATTTTTATACTACCCTAATTTGATACACTGTAGCAACGTTGTTAAGGTACCTTGTACTTGGTAGTATTTTACACATGACAACATATGAGATTATCTGCCTATTAATTAGTACTTACACCTGACACCTGCTGTTATACAGTTAGTGTGTTTAATATGTTATAAGTTTAAATATTAACTGGCAGTTAGGGAAAGTAATTAATAGTTTTTAAAAACCTAATCGTCATTACGCCTGATTATAAGCCAGCCGAATGGATAAAAATTGCATAGGGCCTAATATAGTGTTTTTACAAACAGAATCATTTCTCATATAAAATCATGGAACTGTAGAATCATAGTCCACGATTTGTAATATATATTATTTAAATAAAAATTAAACAATATACAACAGGTCATTTCCCATAGTAATGTGTCAACTTTTTTTTTTTCATGACCTTTGACTGGCCCGGATGTTTAAATGACAGTTCAAGAATTTGAAAAGTCTTATATAGCAACGAAAAAAGCATATGATGAAGTAATAAATTATGAAAATCAGCCGTCATATCAAAAATTGATTACAAATACACAACCTAAAGAAGATGCAATAAACGATTACCTAAAAAATCAAATGCCTGAAATCTCAGAGGAAAAATTTCCAAGTGGTAGTTTAAACATATTTATAATTTATTTGTTCTTAATAAGATTTCATAATATTTATTTTGAGCATATTTTACTAATTATACAGTCATATGAAGTGTATACGCAATGTTATCCAGAGTAAATTAAAAGTACTTGTGTTGCATGGGGAACCGACTAATTAACAAAATTCCATAATATTTACAAAATTAGGTACGGCATAGAGAAACACAAAACAGTAGAAAAGCAATATTTCATAGAACTTTTGTTACTACTTATCAACCATACTATACCTATACTATACTCTGTTCCACCTAAGAGTGAACCGCTATCGCGCACGTAGACTGATCCGCCGAACAGTGCCTGACCAGTGACCACCCATGCGATGGCTATGCGTCCTGTGATTGGCGGACAGTCATCGCCGGCCGGCGAGAGCCCGTGTTAAAACTCTCACCGATGTCCGGATTGTGGTGGGAATACGTGTTTTGGTCAGCCGAGTGGTTTATTCTTAGATGGAATAGAGTATACTTTATGAAAATATAACAGCCAATTTTACAGATATTATTTTTCTATAGAAGTTTATCGCACAAACAACGAAAATGTATAACATATTATTATTTAGCAATACATTTAAGACTATTATAATGATTAATCAGAACCTTTAAAAACATGAGTTCTAATCTCCCAGTTATCAGTGATACTTAAAATAAAAATTAGGAGTACTAGGAATTATTTTTAAAAAAATAATTATACTCTCATACTCCATAGTTCAAGTTGGCATAATGGCATGTCTTAGGGAGGCTGGGTCCACGCTTTAGATTTATATCTTCATGTTTTATATATATAAACACATCATAAGTCAATGATCGATTATTAACGTATACCTACTCAGTACTCGACTAAAATCAAATTTAATTTATGCGTTTCTAACAGCATATTGTGAAGAACATAATATCAGATACATGTATAAAAATTATGAAGTTTACGCTGATCCAACAGATGAGGTTTATTACAGTAAGTAAAATCCTCTAATATTTACATGTGTACATAAATAAACTAAATATACTTAAGAATAATTATGAATTGCATAATCACTGTACTATATTACATTATTTTTACTTGACATCTGAATTTCTAGTGACCGTAATTAGGGACCATAATATACATTCACCATGAAAAATAGAGTTTTGGTATTTTTAATATTAGTTATTGTTATTGACATTTATTTAACCTTATTTAACCAACATTCTCCCAAACTAAAGCCGGGTTCATAACTTCCAATGTCGTGTCTTGTCGAATTTTTATCTGTATATTAAAATGCAATACCAATGATATGAATATTGTACCTACCTGACCATTTTATTGTTTTTTTTTTAGTTATTATTTGTCTGCACAAATCTGTAATTACCACGATTAAAAATATAGGTACCGGAGGGGGGGGGTGGCATACGTGAAATAGGGTATGGTAAATAAGCCGACCCCTCGTAGAGTATCCCACCTAAGTTCCAGTAAAAGTGTACATAATATTACTAAACGTTCCCATGTTTTTCGGAGGTTCAGAGTTCAGATCATTGGTAAACAAGACCAAAATCAGCTGATCGCTTCTTTATTATTCTGTGACGTACGAAGAAAATGTGGTAGCTGACTTCGTGTGCTTCACTCGTAGCCAACATTTTTGGGTGTTACTCGAAGAGAGATGGTTGATGATGAGGAAGAGAGACAACACATTGAGTTTATTATGAATGTGTTTATTATTAAACCGAAAGAGAAGAATATGAAAATTTTTGTGAAATTAAGGAGTAGGTTGTGCTGCGGTGGTAACGACGGTGTAGTCTCCGAGGCCGAACAATGTCGGCGAAGGTGGAGAGTGACGTTGCGTCTCGGTACCGGTCGTTGGGAGACCAAAAAATTCACGATGTGCGCGACGGCATCGTTGTCATGTCGATCGTAGTCCGGCTGACGTTGAATTGAGTCCCAAATATTGAATTGAGTCCCGCAAATATTTTTGGGTTATCGGAGTTGAGTCCGACCGATATTGTTTGGTTATTCGAGTTGAGTCCCTTCAGCCTATTAGCGTTACCCAGGAGACACCACGTGGAGGTTGGCTGTGTAGTCTCCCAGAAATGTGTGTTTGCTTAAACTAATTTTTTTTAAAAATAATAATAGTTATGGATCATAAAATAATGTTAATAATTATATACTGGCTGGTAAAAATTTAAATGATACAGATTTTAAAAAATCAAATCTGCAAATTTGTTTATTTATGTATTTATTTGTCTGCTCCCGTAAAAATTTTTCTTTTTCTAATGTTGATTTGCATGGCCTTTTTGCTTTACTTCTTAATTTAATATATGTATCAGACTGTATTCCCAACAGAGTGTCAACAAGAATAAAAATATTTGGATGCCCCGAATGAAAAAAAGCATTTAATTTTAAGTGAAAACTTTCACAACTATTAGTGGTTCGATTTGCTGTCGCTGAAAAATCACTCCAAACATTGGGGGGAAACTGTGCAAAATCATTGTCAATATAATTATTTAAAATGTAATCAGTGAAATTGTGAAATTATCAATTCTTTCGTCATCACACGGTTTTATTGCCATCAAATCTTCCGTAAACATTGAATTACGTCAGTTTCATTTAAAAATGGTAATCCGAAAAAATACTTTAGATATTTGCTTTTTTCTGAATCAGACTTGTATTCGTTAGACAGACCTAACCTCTGTATTGCACGCCACCAGCTTTGACAAAAATGGAATCGACACCCTTTAATTCGAACATCGGTCCAGACTTGTTTGATTGCGTTGTGGATTCCATTTTCAAAATCAACATAAATTTCTGAAGGGTGAAATGTTAAGCTTAGCGATCTACAATAATTAATAATATGTTGAAAAGCTTTAGCATAAATATTCGACTCTTTTGTGGGCAACAGCAAAAACACAAGAGGAACATATGAATCTTTATAGAAACCGTGAATCGTAAAAATTTGAGTAAAAAATTTAGGACAGCTCTTAAACGTCCCGTCAATATATATATATCCTTTACATCACACAAAACATCTAAATTTATTTTTGTTGAAAAACCTACTATCGAATTTTCGAAATCATTCAAAAATATAAAGTTTTCGTCTTTATTTGTCATAATATTCATCGATTGCAATGCATTTTGAGTTTCGTGTATACTTTTCGGTAATTTTGGATGAAGCAATGAACGAGCATAGTGAATATTCTGTTTGATTAAAGTAACGTCGTTTGTTGTGAGAGTTGAAATGTCACCATTTTTAAACTCATTATGTAAAATTTTCGATGGCTGAGCAGAAATATCATCCACAGCTTTTCTTTTAACAGCGTTACTAATTTTCTGTCTAGTAAGTACTTGTTCGTCACACTTATCATGATTATGTTCATTGTAGATATCTGATAAAACATTATTAGGGGTTAATTTAAAAAAACACTTACACGAGTTTTTACAACATGTCCACCGTTGAACCTCGCCTTGCAACATTTTATGAAATCGAAATTTGAACCCTTCAATAATTCTGATTTCTTTTTGTTTTTCACTGAGCATACACTCCATTTTTCACTGGTAATAATTTAACTTAAGGTTATTTAAAAGTAAATATTGTGTGTTCACAACGAATTATTTGATACAACTGATTGTGAATATCCGTTGTCGTTGTATATCCGATACTACGCTATAATATGATGTGCAAAGTTCAAGATTGCAACCAGTAGGTAGTTATAACATTTTATCTATACGGACTCAATTCAAAGATATTAAGATAATAAGCTGGACTTAATTCAAACACATAAAAGTAGCACGGACTCAATTCAATATCATCGCGTAGTCCGTTTGGTCGTGCAGCCCGGAGGCGCAGGACTAGAATGCGAGCTGTGAGCTGGTCGAGGGCGGTACTTGTGTTCGTGTTTAGAGTCGTTACCAGAGAGAGCGAGTCGAGGCTGGCACTCAACGACGTCCGTGGAGACGACTCTACATGACTGACGCGTGTCAGTGTCGCTAACCGCAACAGGGGGACCGTTGAGAGGGAGTATTTTGGTGATGGCTCACCACAGTTCTATGGTATAACATATTTTATTATTTATATAAGTAGGTATGTTTATTATTAATAATAAATATTTTTTTACATTAGACGATCCCATATAATCATAGAATAATATAGAAGCTAAACTCGATCAGCTGATGGGTGAAGTGTTTACCTACGATCTGAACTCCGAACAATGAAACTGTTTCCGTACACCAACATGATTTTTTATACCCATATTGAAAAACCGTTTCCCTAAACATAGGCGGGATACGCTAAGCGGGGTCGGTTTGTTTACCATTCCCTATTTCACGTATGTCACGCAACCCTAGAAACCATTTTCAAGGCCACAATCACCCGATTTGGCCAATTCACGGAGTTTCATACCCCTGATATAATGGACTGGAAACGACTAGTGGGTGACGGGGACGGCCCGCAAAAGATTCCTCTGTTATCATCAACACTCATAATTTAATGTTTTTAGCGCTACCGGTTATTTTATTTAGCGTCACGTTTTGTATCTCAGTTCGTGTTTTATACAGATGGCGTTGTAAACTATCAATTATGATTGTGATTCCCCGCATTTGCCTCTTGTACATACTTTCAAGGCCACTGATAAGCCGCTCGTTTCCAGTCCATTATATCTTAATCCGTGGTCTATCCTAAAAAAAAAATATACCCTCAGTATATCTTAATCAAAAAAAGTTTGGCTTTTTGGCTGCCCCTGGTATAACATAACAATTTTTATTAGTTTTTATTTTAACCGATATGGACGCTATATGGGGAAACAGTCGAAAATCACGTGATTTAAATCGTATGCCGTGTGATAACATTATTCTGATGGGTCGTTAGGCAACCATACTATCTTAAAGCGTCCCCTATAACAGCTTTACTTACAAAGTGACTATATATAGCATCTGTAAAAAATAACCACTTGCACTTAATGACAACATTGAAAAATAGAACAATACACACGGACTAAGAAGACTGGAAACGATCAAATTTTTAATGGGTCCGAAGTGCCTCTGCTGATTTCCGTAGTACATAGCTGATTTTAACGCTACCTAGTGGCTGGATGGAAAATTTATTGATGATAAGAATGAAAATGATAAAAATCAATGAAAAATCTAAATCCAAGTAGCCACATTTTATGACGGACGGAAGAACTTTGTCGCTTATCTATTACTCTTATGCTAAAAATGTATAGAACCTTTCTTGCCACAAATGTTACGATATTCAATTTTTATAAAGCTATTTTTACAGTTAAGTTAATAATTTTAGAAATATTGTAAAAAACCATAAAAAAGTTAAAAATTTCACCTAAAATACAAGATGGTAGACGGTTGAGGACCTTGGAAGGATGGCGCATTTTTTTTGATCAATCTGTACCCCAAGATGAAACTTTTCGCCAAGTTTCAGAACTTAAGTATTTTTTGCAAGGCAACGCCTTTTTCTTAGCCCTATTGACTACAAATAGATATTTATTATCACAGTTGTAATAATTTTCTTCAGTATGAGTATCTCCTTAACCTCCAGCCCATGTCGTAGTTCTTCACTTCTGATTGGATGATTTTTTTCTATGTCATATTTGTAAGTATATGATTGACAGTCAATAAGAAGTGATACTTCGATATAGGATTTTTAGAGGACCTTCAAAAAACTTTAATTAGACCTAATAATTTGTAATCATATTGTATATCTGGTAAATAGTTTAAAATTAAACCACTATTCGCACTATTCCACTATTAAGGTTCTATTACATATGGTATTTACCAGACATTTAAGAGTCCTACTCTCTTTATACCTCTGACAGTGTTGGGTAGTAACACTAATAACTTAACGAAAATTACAAATCACTGAAATTAAATTACTTTTGCAGTAACGTTGCAGTAGTATAATTATATTTTATTGTAAAAGTAATTTTTATGGAGTAACGTGTTATTTTCCACGTTACCTATTAAAATAAGTTATGAATATAGAATGTATGACAAAACCTAGGGACAAATTTAAATGTTGCATATCATATTTTGCTGAGACTTTAATTTACCAGCTTAATTATACACCTGATATTTGAAAATTGAAATAGGTAATAAAATACCAGAATGACAATAATTAATTAAAAATTTAAACATATTATTTTTTTCATTATTTATTCAGGGTCTAATATTTTGCAAGAAGAATTTAATGCTGTTATGAATGATGATAATAGTAAGTATCTATTTTTTTATTGAAGTAGAGTGATATGTGTATAGTTTATTATTACTGGAAGGAAGAAAAATAATGATGACTGGATGAATAATCGAGGCGGGTTGTATTAAACTACACGTTTTACAGTCAAAACCTGTGGCGTTCAACTAAACAGAGAAGAATATGATGAAGTACTATTTTGTAAGTATTTACATTTTTTAAATAATTCTATTACTAGATTATTATTTATTACTTTAATAGGTAGTTAAAATTATGTTTAAAAAATAAAGATATATCGGGCTATATCAGACATCTAATAGTAATTTAAAAAACAGTGTTTCACTGTTGGTATTATGTATTACGTAGGTATTTGTTATTCAGTCTATAATCATTTCCATAGTTATTAATTAATTTATTCAATTATTGTTGACATAAATAGTATCAAACGATATTGAATCCTGAATCCTGATTAATAGAATATGCACAATTCTTAGTTATTATTTATTAATTGTAAAATTGTTATAACTAAAGTAGTGATAAAACATTAAACATTTTTCAGACTGAACATTTCAGTCCTTCCTTTCAAACTTTTAAATATTTGCAAGTTTTGACCAATCTTTTTCGTGTAAATTAAATGTAAGTTGATTTATTGAAATGGTCTTACAATAAATAATTTACATTTTAACTATCTTTTAAGTTTCTGTTTAATTACCGTAGGTACATACACTCTCTTATACCTAACAATATTGGTACATTTTAATAGTTAACTACCATGGAACAGCTGATATAGTGCATTCACGTCGTTATTCGTTAACATTATATTTAGTCTGAAAATCGTTTAAATATAATCCAATGACAATTTAAAATAGATTTCTTATAAATATAATATGACTATATGAGTTTATAATGACCAATACTAGGAGTTAGGGGTAAGCTAAGTTCATTTTTGTTTCATATTAAATAAAAAATAATATTAATACATGTCTGGCATTCAAAAATGACCTTAATACGTTTATTTATGAGTGCAGTACCAGTATAATATATTATTATTTTTATTTTATTATTGTTTTATCTATTTTATTTATTGCCTATATGACTGCTTACATCAAATTAAAATGTTATAAGTATTTAATAAAAAATTATATAAACTAAATCGTTTATTTTCATTGTTTGTGAATATAAAATATAGTATACACATGTAAGTATTGTTTATATTATTTAGTTAATATAGTATTCAAAATGCATACCTAATGTGCATATACAACTATATTAGACTCTTTGGGTTAAGTGAACAAATTTTATTATAAACATAAACGCATAGTTAAGGAATCTATGATAATGTCTATTTAATGCTCGAAAATAGTATAAATTAATAATGTTATAACTTTTATGTTTCATTTAAACGTAAACATAATATCTTCTCACTTATTATGTCTATTGTCTAAAGCCATGATTATGATGTATCATGATGTCCAAGGATTAAGCTTTTATTATGAATGGTTATTTACTTCTATATAATGGAATACTTAGCTTTTTTGATTGGTTGGGGGGGGGAGATATGCAATTTTGGCTGTTCTCAGATCACGCCATAGAGCGAAATATGCTTATTATTGATTTATCATATATTTTATATGACAAAAATAATCCAAAGGGGTAGGTGGGGGGATATAAGATATTACATATCCTAAAATAGCATTTAACAGCTTAATATGCTATATCTCTACTAGTTTAAACATAAATGTTTTTGAGGTGGGTACAGATATTTTTATTTGCTAATCGATTTTGGGTAACGCTTTATTTATCACCATAGAAACGAATAAAATGTAAAAATGACCTAATTCCTACTAAGTATATTTACAATTAATGGGTTACTTATTAATATATATTTATGATTCGTACATCATTTTCTTCGAAGTGAAAAATATCGAGTAACGTGCTACGTTTATGTCACACGATCACCGCATTTCGTTATTTGAAACTTTGCCTCCTTGCACATATCTTATAAGTAAATATCCCTTGCTTCTATGGATTTTCCTATATTGTTAAATTTTAATTTTTCTGTTCTTATTCCTGCTAGTGTCAAGTTAACACATTGACAGACCTGAGGATTATAAATATTTATAAAAAGCATGCCTAAATTAATCAATTTTATTAATCGATTGTATAAAAGAAATAATCAATCATTTTTTTATATGATATTTGCTTTATTTTGTCAGTGACCAATGTCACTTTATTATGTATTTAGACAGTAGACTTGGTCTCTCATATGATACCCATGTGAAAAAAACCACTGCTTGTAACAGTTCCCCAAGTGTTTCCATTTTTGGTCGGTTTTCGAGACAACTGCCTATAGCAGTAGGTACTATAGTAATTAATTAATAATTATCTATTGACTATTATCTTATATCTGCTTGTACTTATTAAAGTATTATTAAGTCATTGAAACGTTTATAAATAAGTTTAAATACCTATATATTTGCATATAGTGTTTAATTATATATATTAATTATTATTTATTAATAAAATTAACATTTCAATATGAAATTTATTGAACTAAAAAAAAGTATTTTTTAAGTATTTTGAATACTTTTAAAAAGTATTTGTATTTATATTCAAATACTTTTAAAAGGAAGTATTTGAATACGTATTTTAAATACTAATGATAACAAGTATTTAAATACGTATTCTGAATACATTTGAAAAGTATTCTTAACAAGACTGTATGTAACGCAACGCGTGCACCTTGACAATCTTACCAGCACCCCGCACCGATGTCGTGATCTACTTGCCCGGTGTTGCGTTCTCGCTGCATGGTGTGTGCGCGCGGACGTGGGAGCAACATCCGAATCTTCCCACCACTTCACTTTATATGGTTTCCCGGGACGATACAATAATATACGATAGAGCTTAATATCAGTTACTCCACTGTACGCTGGCTAAAGTGTTTTGCCATTACCGTTTTTTTGTACATATGGTGTGTGTCTTTTATTTTTGAAAATAAACCATAAAAGTACCATGGAGTAATACGCCCAGAAATCCCTCCCTCGGTGAGCCTCACCGACGGGCAAGATCTGAGGGAAAACGCTGCGGAGACACCTAGACCTCCATTGTTAATATGTACGACTTATATTAGTATTTGTATGCCTTGGCCGGCTCTTTTTTTATTAGTATGTCATAAGGTGAATACTGCACTATTATGAATTATGATTAATATTATTACTTATTATTATATTTATATTTACCCACTGGTGGTGTGGCGTGTGTATATCACGGGGTTGACGAAAGCTCCTGTCGAAATAGTTTTATTTTGTGTTAATTTTCTTTTGTTGGAGTTTTACGCCAGTGAGCTTTCTCCACTAAATTTAAATAAATTTCCCCAGTTATCCAACTTAACTTTTTGTTTTTTTATTGGTTTACCCTTCTACCCGATTTTTTAAATCCTACGGCCTCCTTCACCAGTGTGGTATTTTACGGGTCATAGGTTGGTGACCTACAATATATTGCCGGGCGTCAGTAACCACAACTACCCAACAGCCTACAGAAGTACTTTTTCATGATTGTCCGTCAATGTCTTAAATTGTCTTCATAATGATTATCTCTGATGTTATCGATTCTTTCTAACTGTTCTGTACTGTACTGTATATTTAAAATATTGTATGTTCTTTGTATATATAATTTTTCTTTTCTGGTGTTCAACTAGCCGGATTTTGAGCTCCTCAATAAATACGTTTTCTTGTCCCGTGGGTCCAAATCCACCGATCGACGATAACATCTGCCTGTACTGCGTGGTGATTATAAAATCGGGTATAACATGATTGAGGACGTTCGTTATCGGTGATACATTTTTAAGCTACAATATAAACGACATAATATAGGTAGGTATATAAAACAAATACGTCAATAGATAATAGTATAGCACCTATATCGTGTGAAATACTCGCCATATTTTTAAAAAATACTTTGATATTAGTATATAATATAGGTACTTCTATTATTTTAAGTATT
The DNA here is from genome assembly GCA_949089665.1 of Macrosiphum euphorbiae. NCBI lineage: Eukaryota > Metazoa > Arthropoda > Insecta > Hemiptera > Aphididae > Macrosiphum > Macrosiphum euphorbiae. Next base: position 57,756,619 of record CARXXK010000001.1, on the reverse strand, counting down.
GGCCCCATTGAGGCGTGGGGCCCTGGTTCAATGAACTACACCCGACAGTGGTTTCTATGATACAGCTGCTTACTGGTTCGTTCAAGATTTAAATTAAATACATTGAAATCATCGGGAAAAAATGTTGCTTCGGAGTATGAAATTAAAAATGTATGGACCATACGTTTGCCATTGCCCTCTCTGGTCTATGTGTGACTACCGGTGTTTTGGTTTTATACAGTTTTCCTTCTGTTTCCTCCTTCTGATATGTTCGTTCTGCGTACTGCTCAGTGCGTCGGGTGCCTGGTCGACGGAGACTTGAGGCGACCGACCCGAGCTCTCTTTCCTATCAATTGCGATCACCCGGACCATGACAAATTAGATAGGTATCATCAGAGTATTTTGATACACATCATCGGCTCTTTACTTCGTATATATCGTAGTTCTCCACTTCGTATTGCTTATCAATCATATACACATATATATATATATATAACATAGAACAAAATCAACCAATGAGAAATGGAGAACTACGACAAGGGACGGAGGTGAAGGAGATGCGCATATAGCGAAAAACTAGTACAACTGTGATGATACCTATATAATTTTTCATGACCCGGACGGTGACCAACCGTGGGTGTCCTACTAATACCCCGGGGCACGCAGGGTCGCTGTGGGGCAGTTTCGGATGATAGTACTGAGACGCTGAGTGGTGTCGCCGTTCGGTCCCCGCTTTCTGGTTTCCTCCGCATCGAGCCTCTGCACTCCGGTCTGTTGTCGGTGGTTGGATGTTGGCCCTCTCTGGTTGCTGGTGTTGACCCGGCGGTGTTCGGTTTCATACAGTTTGCCTTCTGTGCCTCCCCCGTTGGCCGGAACCAGAATTCCGTTTCCAGTCAGCACCACGTGGAGGAGGGGGCAGGACCCCGCCGACCAAATATAAATTATATACCTATATTGTATATGCTGTATTATATATTAATTTGAAATTTCTGATTGTGTGAAACGCACTCGTTGAAAAATGAAATATTTTTAGGACGTCATTCACCCAAGGTTATTATTTTTTTTATTCTGTATATCACACGTCTTTGAATTCTTTTTTTTTTTACTTAATTCAATACAACATTACATACACAGTTACTAAACAATTTACACTTTTAAACTCCGAGCCGATCCGTATTTTAACGCGATTCCGTCTGCGCATTTTATCGATCATTGTAGAAATGTTACCTATTGCCTGTTTAAAATATTTTTTAAGATTATAATATTACCGATCATACTTTTTACCGGACTATATAATTATTTTAAATACAATATATTATATAGTCTGAAATGCCATTACAGAAAAAAGTATAATACCGAACCTTCAGCGCCTGCTGTAAATAATGTTATAATATATTAATATACGGAACTTAAACGTTTGTGACTTACATTTTCGAGATACTTTTGCCCTGAAAGTTACCTCTGCACAACACATACCTCTATTAGAACGGATAAAATGTAGCTAGGTGCATTGGTGCATTGGGTAATAAAAGAATACAGCAGGCTATAACTAAGTAGTAGTTTGTTAAGTTTGTTTTCAAACTTTAGGTTAGATCTTAGATACTTACTTAATCAGTCAGTAATAGTGACGTTGAAACTATACATGTATAGCATTTCGCTGTGTACTCGTATAGCAACTAATGGACCTGAAAGCTTTCATAGAACTTATAATGGACAATTATGTTTCATAGTGCTCATCTTCCGACACATGTTGTCATTCAAATATTTAAAGAAACACAAATGCAAACAAGATCGATTATGCAATCAGTGTTAATAATGGAAGAATAAAGAAAACGCCAAAAAAATACTTAAATAGAATTTAAAATATTATAAAGGCTTAGGATGAGTACAGATATGTAATTCAATATTTAAAAATAGTAGGTTATAGATGTCAGAGTATTCAAGTTTAGAAATATTGAAACAATTTTTGATGATTTTGTGTATTAATTATTTTATTACTATTTAGTTACTAATTATTTTACCAAATTAAAATCTAACGATTTTATTTATTTACTATTTATTTTACTATTATTTAGTTATTCTCATTAAATTGTATTATTGATTATCGATTGTTATAGAACTGTAAACGTACTGGATATTTATGAGATATATCATATATGGTAAAATGAATGAATTTAACAACGTTGTATACAATTTCATACGCAATCGTGTTTATATTTTCTCAAAGGTATTTTTTAACTCATCTATGAATATGCTCAATCGTGTTTACAAAAAAGACAATCGCCTTCTACCCGTAATTCCATATTTTCATCCAAATAATATAATTTACTATTATATTAATTTAGTTACTCCGCATAAATTGGAAATATGTTTTTTAAATATTTAATTAATGATTGATATTATCCTGTCTCATGAGCCATGAGTCGAAAACGATATCTGGTCCTGTCTCACGATCTCGGCTATGGGTTAGCGGCCTTCTGATATTAATTACACTCCATCATGAACCTTTGGTCGTCAAAAATATGTAAAATGTCACAACTTCACAAGGTCACCCGTTCCATCACCCAATATAATGGTAGCAGGCGTACTTCAAGTTGCCTATCAATACAATAGAAAAGAATCAGTTGTATAGCAGATTCTAATCCCAACCACCTGGATTGTATAAATTATAATATACATTTAATAATATTGTTACAGTATTAGATCCAAATATATTAAATCAAGACTATTTTATAAGTATGAAAATTGAATTATGTAAGTACCTATATATTATAAATAAATCGAAAAATAAATGAGAAAACACTAACCCACTTTGTGTAACAACTAGCTTTAATGTGCCATGAAACTTTTGGAGAATAATAATAATATCATTACAGACAAAAATAACATGAATTATTTTTTCTGTAAAAACATACCTAACTTAAACATTCCTAACTTAACGTTAAATTGAAAATACAATTTAATGTTATTGTTTTGAGTTATTTAAATTGATCAAAACTAAAAAATCTAATTATAGTAATATTTATTTTGTACGTACATATTAATCGGATGCTACTATATTTTTGTAGATAAGTTGACAACTGATAATATAATGTGTTCAAATCATAAATTTATAGAAAACTTTCTATAAGTCTATGGATATAATCCTACTGTTACTATGTCAATCTCGAACTATCTGTTATGACTGATGTTATTAGCTTATTTCATTACCATTATACAATATACGTGGAGTGTCAGTCAGGCTCATGATAGCCGATATTGGCCTCTGGTCCAGTTTTCTACCTTTAAAAAAACGGGCGATTGTAAACTTGCCAGAATACCGGTTAGATAAAAAAGGTAATGAAAAGGTCTAATGTAAACTCAGCCAGTTTTATTTTCTTACCTGTAATGGGCATATAATGGAAACTCCGCTAGTATTAAGGCGCTAGTATTATTCCTTACGTAAAACTAAATGATACTTTTCTACTAAGTAAACTCGAAAATTCAAAATGAAAAAATAATTATTTTTTTAGAGAAAGCTATAAAGTATAAATACTAAATAGTTATAATAATTTATATTAGACTTAATTATTTAAATATCCACAAATTGTATCTCATAGTTTTAGCTCACAGTTCAAAATATAATTATTATATAATAATATTATATTTTGAACTGTATGTTAAACTATATTGTTAAACTATTTTGAACTGGATATCCTATTAATATTATAAACGCGAAAGTTTGTGATTTTGTTACTCTTTCACGTAAAAACTACTGAATGGATTTTAATGAAACTTAACAATAATATAGATTATACATCAGAATAACACATAGGCTACAAATCACCCCCCTCCCTCTAGGTCCTAAGCTTTCGTGGCATAATTCTTAGTACGTGCTTTTTCTACACTTCCGAATAATAATTCATAATAATAATTTATTATAATTTTATAATTTTTTTTTTCACTGCCTCCGCTTGTCTTCGTTCCCTCTATTTCTCTCTTATCCGCTCTATTTTGGAATATGGAATTGTTGTATGGCATCCATATTTGGCTAAAGACCAATTACGCTTAGAGCGAGTTCAAAACCGATTCCTCTCATACGCTGCTTTTCTGCTCAAGATTGTTCACCCACCCCATGACTATTCATCCATTAGATCTTCCTTGAATATCCCTCTTCTTTCTTCTCGCCGTATAGAGGCTGACCTTTCCTTTGTCACCTCTCTTCTTAATGGCACTGTTGATGCCCCTGACCTTCTTTCCTCTATCTCTTTCCACGTTCCTGTACATTACACTAGAAATCACTCTCTTTACCTTGTCCCTTCTTACCGTTTCAACTACTCTCATAACCATCCTTTACGCAGAATAAATGCACTTTACTGCTCAATAACTTATAGATCATGATATTTTAAATGTATATATTACTTTAGTTAGTTAGTTTTTAGTTGTATTATAATGTTATGTTTTTATTTGTACTAAATATTTAGTTGTTTGCACTGTAAATTACTATACACATACCCTGGTAGGACCTATAGGGGGGTGATTTGTAGCCTATGTGTTCTTTTGATGTATAATCTATATTATTGTAAAGTTTCATTAAAATCCATTCAGTAGTTTTTACGTGAGAGGGTAACAAAGTCACGAACTTTCGCGTTTATAATATTGATAGGATAATAAATTATTATTATTAATTATTATTCGGAAGTGTAAAAAAGCAAGTACTAAGAATTATGCCACGAAAGCGTAAGTCTAATTATTGCTTGCCTTGAAATCTGTGTATTCATTCAATGCATTTAATTTTTGTGTACGGTGTGTTATGTATCACAATTAAGTAAGTATTGAGCTTATTATACTCACATATAAGTTACGTACATGGTCCATAAAAAAATCACGATGCCACGTATTTGTGGACGAGGAGGAAATATTGGTCGACAGGCTCGGCATTCACAATTAGTCCAATCGTTTAGGAGAAGTTCAGTAACATATTTGGTATAAGGTATAACTTTGATACTTTAGACTTTAGAGTTAAATTATAAAATTACGTACAAACATCACGGGGTCCGCGATCTACCACAGGTAGACTGCCTACCTGATAATATAGGTACTGCTGCGAATCAGAATTTTTATTCCGGGCACGGGAAAAGTTAAGATAAATTTTGAACGCCATACACTGAATATTAAATAACGAATTGAACAAAGTTTGAGTCATATAGAGTTGATATATTCAACGGGTAACGAAGTGCACGAACACTGCAGTAACATAATAATTTTATAATTTTATAATTTTATAATTATTATAATGTCATAATAATAATATAATATAGGTGCCTACATATTTTTTGATTATTAGTTATTACTTATTACAACTGTCTATCATTATTTTCTATTACTCGTATAATACTGGCGATTACAATTTGTATGATTTGTTCGAACAATTATTATTTTTATTTTTAAGCTTTTAATATTTTTGGGGATATACTTATTTAATTAGGATAATTATGATGTTTTGTTTAATAATAATCTGTATATTATCTTAATTGTATAGTGGTACTTGATTTTTTTTCACTGGCGGAGTTAACATTAACTCAATTTTACCTGATTTTTGTCACTGGTGGAGTTTACATGATCCCAATTTTACCTGTTTTATTTTCCTGGCGGAGTTTACATGCGCCCAAAAAAACATTTATCTTTCATCAATGAAAGTCTCATTATTTTTTTTTTATGAACGATTGAATTTCAAAGTTAAACGACATTACATAAGTTAACGATTTATTATTGAACGAATTTCTAATTTTTTTGGTTTTTTTCTATAAATGTGAATAAAATATCTTTGGTAAAAAGCTTGAAAATGTAGGAGGTACAAGGTTGCTCATAAGTTTTAATAATAGCAGGTTAAAAATATTAAAGATACAGATGCGCAACTTTTATTATAAACATTTAAAGTCACGAAAATTTGAAAATTATTTTGTACTTAAAAAATTATAAAATGTTTAATTTTTATAGGTAAAGATTGAATATTTAAAATCTAAATAATCTAAATCAAGCCCAATTTTTTTATAGATATTTTTTAAGTTTAAATTTTGACGAAATTAAATAATACATATTTAATTAAAGAATAACGATTTTAGATATTTTGTTGTAATTCAATAATACTATTCTAGGTACTCGAAACTTTTAAAGTATATTAAACTAGTAGTAAAATAAATTACTTTTATAGAAATAATATCTTAAAATATACTTACATATAGTGCGTTTTATATTTTCGACGCTTCGCGGTGGTTTTATCTCAAATTAGGGGTTTTCAAAGTGGGAAGGAAAAATGTAAAGAGCGCGTTTTATAACAAATGGTAAGATCAGCTGGGTTATGGATATGTTTGAAGTACCAAGTATGATTCGTTGACATTGTCAGCCTGGCACACAAAAGGCCTATGGATCAGTTTTTTTTATGAGGCCCAATCATGAAATACAAAATTTACTTGACATTTTGGGGAAAAAATGCCCACATTTTCATTTTCATGATCGATGAATCCAACATCGGAGCCGCTGCAGGGTGGGTGAGCGGGGCCCTCGTGGAATCGTATGAGCCCATTGTTTTTAATGAGAGATATAAAACCTAACTTAACTTGCAGTAACTACCTAGCACAATTAATCCAAAAAAACTTCCTCCTATTTATTACTTGAAACTTGTACTATTATAATTTATAGTGCCCTGCTATAGGAAAGCATCTGGGACCTGTAAAGAAAAATTGCGTACGGTTAAATATATCGATAAATACTTTACGGGTCCATACTCTCTATATATATACCAGGCATAAGCTAAACAAATAAAAAAAAGTGGCTAAGTGGATTTCGCTCTGCTGTACAGTAGATTACAAGTGGGTCAATGAATAATGATTGTATTAACCTTGTACGAGACCCTAAAAAAAATCGGAGCGGCCCCGGCCGACACTGTTCGTTGATTAACTTGTCTTATAAATGTATAATTTGAAAAAGTGTAAAATATTCGTTATCAATTTTAAATTTGTCGCTCATTATTCCTCGCTAGTTTTGGAAACCTTAATGAAAAAACACCACAAGGCGCGTTAGCGTAGAGTCGCAGTTGCTATGAAATTCACTTATAGTACTTAGTAGTTAGTAGTATAATAAGCTGATAGACTGTCTCCGCTCAAAATCGTTTTTATTCATTGAATTCAAATTGAAGAGTATTTTATGACCAATTATGGTGGTGTACTTTAAGTTTTATAGATAATACTAGTGCTATAAAATTAATGCCCTAACAAAATTAATTTTAAATTCTTATTATTTGTCTTATAATCAATTTACATTTATTATATATTTATTTAGTTCTTCAAGTGCGTAAGTAAATTTTTAAGATTGAATATGAATTATAATATTTTTTGTAAAATTTGTTTTAATTTAAAATGTTTTAAAAAGTTATTTTTTGACAAAACAAATCAAACTGAAACGATTCAGTTAGGGTATGTCTAATTAAAATTTTTTATTTATTAGAAAATACTACTCCTAATTTAAGTAAATATTACAAAAGGGGTAAGTTATTTGGATTAATACATTTTTGAAAATAATTTTTGAATTAAACAAGAATAATATCATATAATATATTTACCTTTTAAATTAATTACCTATGCTTTAAGAACTCGATTTAATTTTATTTAAGTATTTTATTTTTATTTTATTATATTTGCAGTAATAGACTAAACGTTAATTTTACTGTTGATTTTATAATAATATTTTACATCCTAAGAAAGTATTATTTGTGGCTTGGAGCGGCGGGGTGGCTGCAATCAGTCACACCGTGATCTGAAAGTAAGCAACGGCCGCAGCCACTAGTTCCCGGAGTGGTACCTACTATAAGATTATTTATTTATTTTATAGTTATAACTTATTTTGATACTTATACGAGTTATACTTAATATTATCGATAATATGTTGAGTAATTTATTATTTGATATTAAATTGTGCAGACGAATTAAGTAAGTGCCTATACCTATTACTTAATAATATAAGAAATATTGTGGTAAATGGGAACAAATTATTTTATTTTTTTATGATAATTGATGAACTACAAACGGATTCATCTGCGTGCTCAAGAATTGTCTATTAAGGTTTAGGAGTAAATTTGTACATTTTATATATATCTTAATTATTATTAAGCTTGAATAATAAATTGATTTCGTATATGAAAGTAGGTTATTAGTAATTATACATAGATAAAAGAGAACACATACATATTTACTTAGAGGTGGATTCATTGAGCATGCTTAACTATATTTTTCTTGAATAATAAAGTTTTAGGTATTTTTAAAAACTATAATATTTTCATATTGTTATTTTATCTTTGTATATCATTTAATTAGTGTCATGTGGTGACTGCTGATACAAACTTCTTTTTTTTAATAACAACAAACTTCTATTTACTATGAATGCAGATGAGTTGTTTGAAAATTCTGATATATCTAAATCAAAATGGAACGCTCTCAGAACTGAGACAAAGGGGGATATTATTAATTCCGTTAGAAAAAAATATGAATTGGCACTGGAAATGGGTCAAAAACTATTTCTGGGGTTGGTGTACTGAGTGGTATATAGATATGTCGTGTTATTTATAAATGTCAGGTTCATAGTTCGTATATGAACTATAGGATATCTATGACCGGCCGTATATCATTTGCGCATCGTCTGTTTAACTGTGCTAAAATATCGTACATGATATTATGCGCATCAACATGCTGAACAATTAGAAAGGTATAAAAATAATTTTTGATTGAAAATTCAATGATTGTCATAATATATATCACATATTCACATGTAATAAATAGATACAAACAATTAAAAATAAATTTCATTAGTTAAATCCGGTGATACCCGATTGAGCACGGTCGTTATCGGCCGACCTTTTAGACGACCCGATTGAGCACGATAAAAAAAAAAATATTGTGTACAACGCTGTCAGATTTTCACTAGTACCTACGTATGTTGTGTAGATATTACCAATAGGTAATTACTAACATATTACCTAGTCGAAAACGATTTTGGTATCGATCGATGGGTAGGTATACCCACGGAAGTTGAAAATAACTGGGTGTTTGTTCGCCGCGCTGCACCTACTTTTCTATCGCGGTTTGCGGCAACGACTAGCGGTGTGTTGAGACGTGAAAAGGTTACCCAAGTATAAAAAATGATAAATTCCAAATGCGAGTACAAATGCGCTAGGTGCTTAATAATTATTATAGATAACAACAACTTATATAGGTACATAAAACAGGAATATATAACATAGGTACTAACAGACAGGGCGCCCCAAAACATAACAATATAGGTACTTAAAACAATTACAACGTCGGTCCGCCGTCGGTGATAGGTCCACTTGATGGATGTTGATGGATGGGCAACACAATGAACTGAATGGACGGCAACACAATGAACTGAATGGACGGCAACACAATGAACTGAATGGACGGCAACAAGCCAGCTGCGGCACGCAATGATCGGCAACAAGCCAGTGGCGGCACGCAAAGATATAAGCGGCGGCACGAAATGATCGGCACAAAGCCAGTGGCGGCACGCAATAATCGGCAACAAGCCAGTGGCGGCACGCAGATATAAGCGGCGGCACGAAATGAACGGCGACGAGCCAGCGGCGGTACGTACAGGTATAACGGTGACACAGACCACAAAGTTTAACAACGCGACGACTGCATGTGGTTTGGTCGCCAAAACCTAGTGAAACGCGGCGAGCGAACGCAACGATGCGTCGGGCTCGACCGCCTGGAACAGACACACGACTTCTGGTGGCACAGCCTACGGCGGCGAACGGCCCGGCGCTGGACGGCCGTGGAGGGGGTAAGCCACCTCGTGAGCTTTGGAGACATATGCCGAAACTAGGATGGCGCGAAAACGCGTCCGTGTTCGAACACTGGGATAGATAGGAAACCAGAATTTTATCTACAACGATTGCACTAAATTGTGATTAACTGTTATTTTTTTTTTTTTATTAAAGAAATAGCCCTCGGCAACTTGGCCATTGGGATAAGATACATTTTTTTTTTTTAAATAAATAAGTGTTACATAATAAATATAAAGGTTTAATAACTACAAATGTCTAGACTAGGTTGTATAAGCTTGATTGATGGTTGTGTATTCAGCTGGTTAAATAAGTTTGTCCAATCCGGTCTCCTGGAGGAACACGAATATGTCCGGCGATGGCAAGACTGGTCCGAGTGTGTCATATAAATCGCTGGATAGATTATTACGGTTCCTTGCGCCGAGGTATGCAAAGCATTCCGTGAGAATGTGTTTAATTGTTAGTTCAACCCCGCATGTCATACACGAGGGAGGCTCATCACGAGACATTAGGTATCCTTGGGTTATTCTGGTGTGGCCTATTCTTAGCCTGTTGATGATGGTTTCCTTTTTCCTGTCGGGATGATTGTTGGGCCAGTGGAGAACAGTTGACTTAATTTCGTTAAGTTTCGTTTTTTGTTTTACCCATATATTTTGCCAAGCTTGTATTGATAGATGTTTTATTGTTCTTATGGTATCTTGAGAAGTAGTAAGAGGAGTGATGTCTAAGGAAGTTGAGGAGGCTGTGTGCTTGGCTTGCTTATCTGCTTTTTCATTGCCTTCAATTGACGAATGACCTGGTATCCACATTATTTTGACCGCATTCCCTTTAGAGAGATGGGAGTAAATGAGAAGGTGGATTTTCTTTGCAATGTCGTTAAGCTTATGTGTGTTTGCTATGCTAGAAATTGTACTTAAGGAATCACTTAAAATTATAAAATGTTGATATTGTTTTTCAAGTGCGTATTCAAAGGCTTTTAGAATTGCGATTGCTTCAGCTGAGTATATGGAGCATTCTGTTGGAAGTTTATATGTTATTACCTCATCTGTGTGTATAATGGCGATCCCCACGTTGTTTTCCGATTTTGAGGCGTCAGTGTAGATTTCAGTATAGTTAGAATATTGCGATATTGTGTTCTTGAAGTTTTGGATGTATACTTGCGAAAAAAAACTGTTATTGTATGTACCTATATGCTGTAAATAAGACTTGGTCACAGTCAGTCTATGGTTCTGTTGCCTCGTGCTCGTAGTACTGTAGCTAATGAAATAAAAATTATTTTATCCGAGAGAGGTAAAAAGTTGGCAAATGTTGGAGCTTATAAAGGCTTATCAGGAGTACTCTGAATTAAAAAATGTTGATAACTTACTTAAATACTTATTTAAAATTGTAAATAAGTATTTAGGGAAAAAAATTTAAATTTTTATTTTTTAATTCATTTTGATTGGTATTTTCAATATTTTTTTATATTATAATATATTTTTATATTCAGTATTTAGCGGAATAAATTGTAATTGTAATATAATATAATAAACTAACTGACGTACATATGTAATAATATGTGATTAAAATCCAATAAAAGATTTTTATTTATAAACATTTACATTCAAATGAATCTTATTTTTTAAAAATAATATTCTACGATACACAATGGCAACGTCGCACCTATTTTCGTGCTCAATCGTGTTGTTTTTGGGGTTTTTTTGGGTTCCTATTGTTTGATTCCAACCATGCTCAATCGGGTTGTGAAAAAGGTCAATCGTGCTCAGTCTGGTTCCAGCCGTTAAATCGAATTGTAGTCGTAATTATTATATAAATGTACATTGTACATATAATACAATAGTAGGTACATATAAATATATAATATTCGCCGCGGAAGTAATGCGAAAGCAATTCCCGCGGCGTTGCCGGTTTCAAACTGAAAAAAGGTATATATAATATTACATGGATTATAAACTATAAAAGATTTTAAGTTTAAAAATCATAAAGATACATAGCAAAGCGTTTTTGTAAAATAAGTATTTTAAGATCAGATTTTGAAAAAACTCATTAAAATCTCGAAATTAGTTAATTTTTTTATTAGTTAATAATTTTTTTTTTTTATAGTCTAGTTTTTGACGTTCAGGAGCCCGTTGTAAATGATAGATAGGTACCCCTAGAAATTTAGAAAACAACTTGCGATTTTTGGTCTACACCTTTTTTTTCAGTTATATTATTAAATAATATAAAAATATTGATGCTGAAATGACGTACGACCTTAAACGGTCAATGCGTAAACGATGTATAATCCGAATAACAAACGATGTGCAACTGTCTTACAAAAAAGATCAACATTGACAATAGTGATGCGCAAACGATAACTGGCGCTATGACCTCCCCCCCTTAATTGAGTATAAACATGAACGGATTACTTAACAACACTACAGTTTAAATACAAATAACGCGATAAGCGATGCATAATATACCTTGTATAATCTCAATTAAGTATTAACTGTAAACGATACCAAATGTATACAGGTGCCCAATTTTCTTATAACAAAAATATACGCTCAAACACGATAGCTACAATATTAACTAATGATATTACCTTACATATTGTATACACATTTTGTACATTGTATTTTAGAAAAATTGGAAGACTCTATGCCTGAAGACTCATATGATGGTAATGGTTTTACTATATATTTTATTTTCTTAATCATTCAAAAACATTTTTTAGTTACTTATTTATACGCTAATATTAATGGAAATAAAATCTTTTCCCAGTAGAGTCCCTGTCTAACTCATATTCTCCATCAATCTATTATTTTCATCATGTTGTTGATTTTCCATATTTTTATAAAAGATAATCATATTATATATATTTTATATTCATAATTAGAGGCTAGTTTTACTAGGCTAGGTTTACTAATTTTTACGCGTTGCACGTTTCTTGTCCTTTATATAATAATATGATACAGATAACTCAGAATTATACCATATTTTTTATTAATGTCAGGAACCAAATTACAAAATATATAATTTATTTGATTTTATTGGACTAGTATAAATAATGGGGTTTATTTCGAAGAACTGTATGGTTTAATCTTGCCACTATTTCGTCCACTTATAGCTAACAAAACTGCCTTTTGTGATGACTCTCAACAAAAACGTTTTTTCAAAATAATTTCATTTAAGTGATCAAAGATTGTGCTTAAGTATTATAGTAATTATTATCATAAACTTAATTACTAATAAATTATTATTACAAGGCTACATATTATAATTTAAAAAAAAAAAGCTGGTAAGAAGGTTACAAATGATCATGTATAATGGATTGTATTAAACATGAATTTAATGATATAATATCTTATATCATTGTATAAGAAAAACGATTCTAAGGCCTGAGCTGAGACGGTTTGTCAGTCTGGATATTTTATATTGGTTTTATTCATTATAGCCTGTAAGTTGAATTTATTATATAACATTATTATTCTTTTACACACTTTTCTTAAGTTCGCTTTCACGTCTGTTTGTCTGTAATCAAATCTTGCGCGCTCGATTTGAGGCACTTTTTGACGATGAAAAATTCTGAAAATTGGTATAGACCTTGGTCTTGGATGACAATACAATAATCCGTTGTCATTTTGGGACCTGGACCTCCAGGTCGGCGAGGACGGGTGTGCAAAGTCATCTCCGAGGAAGTACAGGTACGAAGGGTTTCTCTGGGTCAAGGCGGGTTAACCTAACCATTACTCGCCGTACTTAAGTAAATTAGCCGTACAGCATATAACAGAATAATGTTAAAATAAAAAAAAATTTTCACATAAAAAATTTCAATTTGTTGTGTGAAACAAAATAAAAGTCTTGTCATTTCACGACCCTATAAACTTATTTATTTATTAATAAATCATAATCATCAGTAGTTTGATTCTTTTTATTAAATATAAGAAATTTGTTTCATAAATATTTTTTAAACTTTTAATTAAAAAATTTACTTTTAACTAAAAAGTAGAAAATAAAAAATTCAAAAAAATTTTTTTAAGAACACACTTTTCTAAAAAAACATTAAAAAAAAAAATAATGAAAAATGTAAAAGTGTGTGGTGCTCTTACACTTGACATATACTCCCAGTCACTATCTTATAAACAGGATTGAACAAAGAAGTGTATGTGAGACTTAGCTCGGCTTTAAATGTTTTGTATGATGCACCACACACTTTTTAATTTTTCATTAGTAAATTTTTTATTATTTTTTTTTTAAATATGTTTTTTTAGAAGTGTGTTTTTAAAAAATGTATTTTTTATTTTTTTATTATTCGTTTCTATGGTGATGGACAAATCGTTAGAAATTAAAATCCCATTTTTAGAGGTTTGTTGTAATTTGTCGGTGGTTTTTCCCGTGGCATTAAATAATTATTGAGAAAATCGAAAAATTACCTCTTTGAAGTAGGTACTATCTTGATCCAATTTGATAAAAGATAAGATACTATAAGTTAAAATCGAAGCCCTCCTTCTGATTGAAATTATGTATATAGGATAAAAATAAAAAATAAACATCATTGTAAAACCACTAGCTTCCTCGCTCCGCTCAGAATCTAAAAGTATTATCATTTTAAAAAGTGTTAAATGACTTATCTTAAACAAACGGCTAATCGTTCCTCGGCTGTAATACTTTCCCTAAGATTTAATTCCTTTTTTTCGATGTCCCTTTTAATAATTGATAAAAGTTGATCAAATTGTTTCATGCTCATAAGAAAATATTCTTTAAATTTTAATTCATTTTTTCGTAGTTGTTTTAAAAGATGATGAAATTCACCAAACTTTTTAAGTTCCATGTTTACTTCAAGGACCCATTTCCTTTTTTGTTTATTATTAATATTATTATTTAATCAAAATAATAACAAAGCTTCATCATCTCTACTATCACTTTCCCAAGGCAACGTACCTGTCAACATCTTGAACATGACTGATCAGTGATAACTGGTCAGTGTGTCAGCATGTTTCTAGTAGTAAATATCGTACGTAGTTTACGTAGCGTGTTCTGTGTTGCCTCGATGTATAGTGAACATAGTGTAAAAAGCATACATAGTATACATACCATACATAGCGTAGCTTTCTGTGTGGCCTCAGAATTATGTGGACGTTACACAGAAGAGACATTTGTTGTCCCCGTCTTACAGGTGAGTAACATACCAAATTTTATGCTCAGCAGATTGCGTTTAGCTCCGTTAGTTTAAAAATTAGAGTTAATATAAAATCATTATAAAATTTAAAGGTAAGATTATTATATCCAGGAAATCTGGCAATGTCATAGGCTTTTTATTATATTTTCATTTTAAAGCGACTTATGAGTTTTTAAAGTTATTATTTGTTTGTACATCTTGAAATACTCATATATCGCTTTAAACTTAAAGTATAATAAAAAGCCTAGGACATTGCCTAGATAATAATCTTAACTTTAAATTATATAAGAGGTCAATTCAATATTTTTAAACTAATGGTGCTAAATGTGATCTTCTGAGGGTAATATTTGCTATGTTACGCACTTGTAAGACGGAGGCAACAAATGTCGTTGTAAAGTAATCTTGAGAGTCCTCTTGATTCGCACCAGTTGTCTCCGTCTTACACGTTTTGTTCGATAGTTTCAATAGGGTGTGGTTAGTTTTAATATTAGAGTGAATTGACCAATTATCAAACTTTGAAATAACAACATTATCTGTGTTCTCTAGTTGGGTTTTTATGATATATTAAATTTTAAGTGAGTTATGAATAAGTAAAACATTAATATTTGAAAATTCGTCATAATTAACTTAAAAATTAAAATATCGTAAAAAAACAACCAGATAACACAGATAATTTTGTTACCTAAAAGTTTGATAGTAGGTCAATTCACTCTATATCAAAACTAACAGCTTACTATTGAAACTGGTGAACGAAAATTTGCTATGTCGTCCTGTGTAAGACGTATAGACAATACATGCGCGTGCGACGTCCTCTTAAAACTTTTTGACTTTTATGTAAACTTTGAATATTGTAATTCAACTGAATTCAACAAATAACTGTTTTTATATTATATTTTATATCAGGGACGGATCTATGGGGAGGGGGGGTCTGGGGGTCAGCTGACCCACAGTTAATATTTGCAGCTCAAACTGGCCTCTTCTCAGATCTTGGGATCTATATATACTATATTATATAATATATGGCATACGTGTATATTTTATCGAGAACTACAAAGATTATAATGATTTATATTACATAAGGCCATTGTAGGCGTATAGTGTACGGTTAAAATTTAACAGATGTGTGACTTGTTTATAAGAAACAATACTTTTATTATAACATATTAAAAAAGCTGATTATAATAAAATATACAATGACAGTTATTTCGACAAAGGTATGGGATCATATTATATATTGCAATATACATTTATTATACATATTATATACATATATACAATAGATTTAGAAGTATAATATGCTGTCAGACCGTATCCACTCAGAATCTTTTTCTGCAACGATTTATCATTGAACTCGAGTTTAAAATTAATTAACACATCTATTACAGTAGCCTACTCAATGATGAGGTAGTAGATACACTTGACTCCTACGGTTTTTTAATATTTTAATTATTTTTTGTCTTTAATAAATCATAAATATATATATAAGCTTTGTGTGTTCAATTTTTATAGGCTATACAACTACAATATCCAGGTTGCAGAGTGGTTAGTTTTCCAATTTAATAATACAATAATCATGTTATTCTTCCGGAAATAATTTTGAAAGTTATTTTTCTTTCAATACAATTTCTCTCTATTATAATCTAACAGTACCTACCTATTGTAATTTTTATTTCAGTAAGTAAAATAATTGTTATGAAATCCGATATTTTAAAGGGAAAATCGTAATAGAATTTCTTAAATATGTATGACAGTTATATAAATATATAAATATTTTATGAATTAAGATTTTAGACAAAACATCCTGGGTGGAAGGCTTCACGATTTACATATTATCCAAGGACATAGATAATGATACTCAAAAACAAGCAATTCTGCTGCATCAAGATGGAATGGTTTTACAAGATAAATTAATTTTGTTACCAAAATATAACAAGGTACCAAAAGACAAGACAAAGTTATATTACATGGTATCAGTGGTAGATCTATACGATATCAGTACTAGATGATCATTTTATTCCAAAATTAAATCACGCTTTGAAAGGCACATGTTCAGAAAATCAAACAAGCATACAATGGGTCCGTGATACAATCATATCCAGCTTGCGTAAACAGGCAGTGAATTGTGATTTTGTGAATATAGACCAGGGATGGCCAACCCAAATGATCTTGCGGGCCACTTCGTAAATACATCACAATCTTGCGGGCCACATATAGGGTTGCCAAAAAAAAAAAGGTCATCAGCCAAAATATTAATATAAGTAATCACATATTTTATTCAAAATTAGGCCACATATAAAAATATAAAAGAATTTAAAAAAAAATTAAAATATATAAAAGTTATAATAAAAGTATTTAATACAAAAAACATTACTATTTAGTGAGATATTTGTTTCTCAACTCGTTCACTAAGCTTTTTCAAATCAATAGAAATACTTGTATTTGCACACCGTAATTGATGTTGCAGGTTTTCATCTGTTAGGTTTGTGCGTGATTTATCTTTGGCGAATTTCATTTTCGAAAAAAACGATTCACAAGTGTAAGTCGATCCAAAAGCACTCACAACTTTTTGTGCCAGATTTCTCAAATTGGGAAAATGTTCTTTTGTGATATTAATATTATAAAAATCTATTTTTGATTTTGATGTACGTTGTTAATAATACAGATACCGCGTTGCACGGGCATTCCAGAATATTCTATCGGCGCAAAAATATTTTTTTTTGTAAATATTTGATATATGTCGCGGGCCGCAAAACTTTCCAAGGCGGGCCGCGGGTTGGCCATCCCTGATATAGACAGTAAGATATGAGAACAAGATGTTAAACATTGTTGATCTGTCCAACTTCAACCTGCGACGATGCTTATTGGAGAAAAGAGATAAATTAAATATGAATGAACTAAGTGGCGTTGGTAGAACACTCAAATCAGTATCAGCACAGACAGAACAGCTTTTAAAAGGTAATGGCATTGAACAATTACCAGCTAAAATCATTAACAATATCACACTTTATCACCTTAATGACAAAAACGATAATATAATAATATTTTATGTGTCATATCTGAGATTAAATAAGCATGAACAGAAAATCAAATATGTATCATCATCATGTAAAGTAATTAGTAAGTAGTAAACTAGTAAGTAGTGTACCAATAAAGTTGTTGGTAGATTCTGAGCCTAGTTGCTAGTATTTTATCAGAAGAAACGTGGCAACAGTTTAAACTATAATACAAATAATCAAGCCGTAGATCAAAAACTATTTGTTTAAATTCTTATATGATACAAGGATATGGTTAAGCACTACTTGGATATGGTACCAGAACGAAGCTGTGCTTACTTAAAATTGGCACGCGGGTAAATGCACTGGACGAGAATCAAGAAGGCGAATCATACATAAACAGATTTCCAGAAGTGTTTAAAGGACTTGGAAAGTCAAAAGGTACTCAAATTAATTTACATACAATAACACAATATTCCAGTAGCACAAAATCATAAGCGAATACCGATGCATTTAAGAAAATCATTTGAAGAAGAAATTAATAGAGAAAAGTGAATAAGAAAAGTTTATAAGAAAAAAGTGGTATAATTAAGGTAACAGAACCAACACCATGGGTGTCACTATGTGAAGTGCAAATGAAACGATTACAGGTTTTGGCATGTAACACCCACATTAGATGATATAGGTAATACATAAAATTAATGGTTTCACACGATTTACAAAATTGGATTTGAATGAGAGCTATCATTTAGAGTTATACCAAAATTCAAAGGCCGTCACAAAGTTTAGCACACACGTTGATTTAAGAAGGTACAAACGATTGAGCTTTGGAGTAAACTCAGCAGCTAAACTGTTTCAGGACACCATCGGACAAGTTTCAGTTGTTGCAATCTCCAACGTAATAAATGTGAGTGATGATGTCCTGATTTATGCAGAAGATAAAAGAGTACACGATTAAACAGTTACAACCGTATACAAGTGGGTACCGCTGATAACGCTGTTGTATCCTCCTAGCATATGTACTTATATAAATTATGAAATTTAATAATTTCATCCAGTTTAAATCGTTTAACTACCATACATTATTAAATATTAAAAAACAAAATGACTTAGGTAAACAGGTAAAAAAAATCGAAATTATGTTAAAAACAAATCAGTAGAAAAAAATATGTCTTAGTATTTTTGACATTAAAAATAAAATATATGTCTTACAATACATAAATGCATATTATACAAAAATCAATTCATATATAATATATAAATAAAAATTTAAATAATAAAAGTATTAAAATGAATCATTAATCAAGTGTTTGTATTTTACCCTGACAACATTTTGATATGATAATATTACAATAACATTATAATCATGAATTTTTAGCTTTTTGAGCTTTTCAATACCAAAATCTTCTATTCAAATAAAATGTCGGAGTGTAGGATATTACCCTATTTTTTTTGCAGGAAAAAATATCCATGTAGGAGATTACAGTATTATTGATTTTCAAGTAAAAATTTTATTCGTGTATAGGAGTTTACATTTGGCCTAAAATATATGTTCTATTGTTCCGTTAAAACGTGCGCAATCGTATTATGTAAAAAGTAAAATAAGCGAAATCGTACATATTATCTAGAAAAGAAACAGCTGAACATACAAACAATGATGAGGAAATAAAAAATATCAAGATGCACTAATGAAAATTAATAGGTTCAACTCAAACTACAAGCTATTCATAAATGAGTTAGCTATTGAATGGTTTTGCTGAAACAGAACAAGAGAGTTATAATAAGGCAGTTTGGAAAAGGTAGATGAGTTTGGCCCACATAGGACATAATTGCATAACAAAATTAAAATGTTACGAAGCAGCAAAATATGAACTAGATTGCGAAAGAAGAGATCGGAGCATGTTTACCTTGTCAAATGGTGACATCAAGAAACTCAAAAGACCCAATAATAAGTACAGAATTACCTTCAGAGCCATGGGATCAACTAGATATGGATTTTTCAGGGCCTTAACCCAATGGAAAATCCATATTATTTGTGGTTGATGAGTATTCCAAATATCCATTCAGCTATTTGAAAACAGATACAGTAACACAACTGCTCAATAAAATGTTCGTTCAATTCGGACTACTTGAAGTCCTCAAAACGGACAATGGAACACCGATGATCGGTATCAATTTTCTCAATATTTGTGATATTACTAGGGGTCAGTCACAGGAAGGTAACATGTCGGTGGCAACAAGGAAATGGTACTGTTGAGTAGTTCATGAGGACTTTGGGAAAAGTAATCAAAACATCAACTCAGTGGAAAATGAAAGGAATAGTGATAGAAGAATTTTTATTGCCGTACCGTACAAAAACCCCATGAACAACCAACCAGAGCAACACCAGAATCATTACTGTTCCGTAAGAAAATCAAATATTTGTTACCAGTGATGAAGAAAGATAATGATGAAGTTGTTGTAACTTGCATTAGGTTTTAAATATTGAATTCATTAATTATTTAAATTAATTTTTTTAATTACTTTATATATAAAATATAGTGATGTAGGATCGGCACTGGTTATTTGTATTATAATATTGATATTATGATGTGCCTATTTGTATAAGGTTATGTTTTTGATAATTAATGTAGTCAGTGGGGTAGACATGATTTCTGAAAGGGGAGGGGGATCAAAAAAAAAACGACATAGCTAAATGGGAGCAGAAAATTGGAAAATCCCCCACCCTCTCAAAACTTTATACTAAGATAATAAAAAGCCAATGGGGGATCTAATCCCCTTGTCTACGCCACTGAAAGTAGTTCCATTCAGACAACACACTGTCTAACTGCCTATACATCCCTATAACTATACCTATATATCATACAAATTCAATAATTTGATTTCTACCCTTCTTAAATAATAATTTTTTTAGATTTATAAAATATTAAAGATCTTATTTTTATATTTAGAATTTGTAGTCAACCATGAAAATTACATGTCATATTTAGTTAGAATGAAGATGATGGGTAATTTATTTTAAAAATTAATATTTTTTAGTGCAAACTTTTTACATTTTACGTTAATATATTGTATGTTACAACAAAAATGAATGGTTGATAATATTTAAAAACGTATTTAATAAGAAGTACTCAAGTACTTATATCGTTATATGAAGGGTTTAAAAGTTTCATAATAGCTTTAAATTTGTTATTTATTAGACTCAGTGGTTATTCTATGACTTATGAGTTACAAGTACAGTACTTACAACTAGGGCTTGAATTTAAATGCCGGATTTATAAATTGGAAAATGGTATTTCAAAATATTAAATTATGACCTATCATCTCTAGAAGATTTCCTAAAATAGTTCCCCGAAATTGATCCCGGATTTCCTTAGAAATCAAGATATATTTCTGAATCAATTTATTTAAAAACCTGATTATCTTATATATTTTTGGTACAATTTGTGAATTTGGATATTATATTTTCATTATTTTTTGGAATATTTCTAAAAATAAGTTTAAAAAAAAAGTAATTACCTAAAACATTCCAAAAAAAGTTTGTTATTAGCATAGTGTGATTTGAAAATCATTTATATATTGGAAAGCATAAAGTCAAGATAGGAGAAAAAAAAACAAATGCATCGAACTCCGAGCTTTAGTTTTCACTTATGAGTTATGACTTATGAGTAATAAATTATGTCGCATTATTGAGGATTACCCTCAACTGCAACTGTTTCAACTATAACTGTTTAAATGTTACTAACTGTATCTAATCTAGACGATATAATATAAAAAAAATTCTATTAGTAAAATATATTTAAATTATGTTCTCTTAGAAAATATATCTTTCATAAATTGTCATCAAATATTTACTTATGTACTTACCTACAGTTGGCTATTATATTATACCTCTTGGCTTGAAGTATATTAAACTATAGTACTATATATATTATATGCCCGCTATATGAAGTCATTTAAAAAAGTTGTTTAAATGAAACAATAAAAAAATATATATTAATGTTAAAAACGTTATTTTACAACAACTTAAAATTAGTCATGTTAATGATTATGTTTTTAGGAAAAATTGGATTCCATTTACACTATCATAAACATATGTATAAAACAAGAGAAGACTATGAACCAGTTGGCAAGTATTCGTATTAAATTATGTATTTTTCAATTTTTATTTATTTAATTAGCACCTACATGCTTAAAAGAGAGCTTTCGAGACATACTTGTAATCTACCCCCCCCTCCAAATAATACTCTTTTAAACCTAAAGTGGCCGGGTAATATGGCTATTATTTCCAGACAATTCTATCTATCTTATAGTCAGTAGACATAATTTTCAGAATTCCACTCAGTCGTGTTTTTTTCCGTACCTAACAGTATGGATTTTCTTCGAAATTTTAGTGATTTTCACTGATTTAGCGGTCTCCGGTGCAACGGAACGAACCGGTAACCATGGTCTGCTCTAGTGGCTTGTTCTGTTTAGAGCCTTAGGTTACCACCGAGCACGACGTGAAAGTCCGAGTACAATCTGAGGCATTTCCTATTGCAATATAATTATATCGTTGTTGAAAGACTTGCCTAACAATAACCTGACCGTGAAAAAATCCTAAAGGGCCAAATCCTAGACCCCCTTCCTAAGAAGTCTGCCTATCTAAGTAGCGATATCTACATTGCGGCCTCATTCTGCTCATTCTTTAATCAATAGGTATCTAACTATAAATACATTCATGAGCAATAAATTTCTTTTAATTTTATTGCTTATCAGTTATCAGTATTACCAGTTTCTTATTTTGTGTCTTTGGCGTTGTAAACAACTGAAATAGATTTCAATCACGCTCTGGTTTTTTTCTTGGATCACCCATTAGAGAGTCATGGACGAAGTCGAATCGGCGAGTGACCACAGATACATCCAGTTCCGGTTAGAACGGACTCCTGATCAGGACGATCCCCCCGGAACGCCTCAGGGGATGGGCCTACAGACGGCTCAATATAGACGCACTAACTTCACACCTGGCAACAGCACTACTGCGCGCTACTGATGAAAACATGGCCACTGATCAAGCTGCTGACCAGCTCATTTCATACTTGACATCTGCTTGCGAGGCATGCATGCCGCCTAGGGCACCACCGCCACACGGCAGAAGGCAAGCTAACTGGTGGAACCAAGAAATTGCAGCGCTACTCGACCAATACGGTCGACTGCGTAGGAGCTACCACAGGGCAGCTAGAAGGCGAGAGTCACACGAACAACTGGATGTTCACCGAACCGCATATACGGTCAAGAGGAAGGTATTGCGGCAGACAATAAGATCCTCCCAGGCTAAATGCTGGTCCGACCTATGCAGATCCGTTGACTCCGGCCCGTGGGGTCTTCCCTACAAAGTCGTCACCAAACGCATCGGTCGTCGACGTCCAGGAATTGAAGCCCGCGGCATGGAGTCGGAGATTGACGATTACCTCTTCCCGAACCCCCCAGCGACGGACTGGGCACTCCAGCAACCGCAGAAGACGAAACCGTTGAAGACTTCACCCTGGCCGAACTGGCCCAAGGCTGTAAAAGACTTCCCCCCTGTAAGGCAACCGGCCCCGATGGTATCCCCAACGAAGTCTTAGCCAAGGTATTCCTCCGGTAGCCTAACACCCTACTCAGTGTCTACAACAACTGCTTGGCCAACACCACATTTTCTTCCCGATGGAAGGAATCCAGACTAGTGCTACTGCACAAAGGCCGCGGCAAGCCGACAGCCGAACCGTCCAGCTATAGCCGCTTGATTTTTCGGGGAAATTCTTAGAGCGGATAATTCTGGCCGGACTCGACACGCACCTCGATAGTACCGGTCATAGATCACCTAACCAATACGGGTTTCACCAAGGCAGCTCGACTTCTGACGTTTTTGAACGACTGCTGAACGCCGCACACTGTGCAGCTTTAGGCGCGGCACGGCACCGGGATATTTGCGTGGCCGTGTCTCTCGACGTGAAGAACGCATTCAACACGGCTCCCTGGAAGAAGGTGGATAATGCCCTCTGGGTCAAGAATGTACCCTCGTACCTCGTGAAAATGATAAGATCCTACTTACAGGATCGATCCATATTGGTTGGCGAAACACTCCAGCGTCGAAGTACGACGTGCGGCGTGCCCCAGGGCTCGGTTCTCCGACCGGCCTTGTGGAATGTCTTTTACGATGATTTATTGGACATGGAAACGCCGTCGGGTGTCCAACTCGTGGCATTCGCCGATGATGTGTGCGTCATAGGCATCGCCCGCACAGGCGAAGCAGCCGCTACCCTGCTCAATCCTGTGTTAGCTAAGGTATCGGCTTGGATGGAACAAAACGAACTGAAGCTAGCCCCCCCCCCCAAACTGAGGCCGTAGTTCTGACAAGGAAAAACAAATACGACAACCCGGAGCTTCTGGTTGAAGGACACGTAATTTCTATCAAACGGTCAATGCGATACCTCGGCGTCGAGATCGACACGCGGCTCTCTTCACCAAACATATACAACAGGCCTCCCGCAAGGCTACCGATTCAGCGAAAGCCATAGGCAGACTGATGCCCAACCTCGGTGGACCGTCGCAAAGCAAAAGAGCGCTTCTTAGCACTGTGGCAAACAGCAAGATGCTGTACGCCTCGCCGACCTGGGCCGTCTAAGAAAACGGCTAAGAATCGCGCAGAACTGGCAAGAGCGCAGAGGACCGTTGCACTCCGCACAATACATGCTTACAGGACAGTCTCGGCCGACGCCTCGTCAGTATTGGCCTCAATGCTACCTGCAGACCGGCTAACAACAGAAAGGGCTAGAGTTCGGGTTCGTCTGGACGAACAGACTGACGTCGCCCCGAGCACCGTAAAAAAAACAAGAGAGAATAATCAGCATTGCAGCTTGGCAAGCTCGGTGGGACCGGTCTGATAAAGACAGATGGACATACTGGCTCCTCCCTGACGTTGGGCGCTGGTTAACAAAGCCACTGCTAACCCTGACTTTCCGACTGACGCAGGTGCTTTCGGGGCACGGATGCTTCCGGAGCTACCTGAAAAAGTTCAACCGGGCGGATGACAGCTATTGCGTATACTGCGTCGACCCGGACGACACTGTTGAGCATACGGTTTTTACCTACCCGAGATGGCTTGATGACCGGCGACCGCGCTCAAATGACCGAGATTATGAGGCGATCACAATTTGTATAAGATTTGTCATTTTTTACCGACTACTCGCGGGATCAGCTAGTCTATTATATATTTGTTTTGTATTATTTAAATAATCACCGTCAAAAAATAGTTAAGTGGATATCAAAATCGTAAACAAACTTTGTTAAAAGATAAAAAACCACTTCATGTTAATACTTCTTTACAAATGCAGACAAATTTAAAATAATTTTCAAAAAATATAATATTAATTTGCATAGCTTACCTATTTAGTTTTATCAAATTTATTTTTATTTTGTTCATATCAATATTATATTAAAAAAAAACAAAACCAAACTTATATTATAATGAATTACAATCAGTTCTCAAGTGGCATACACTCAATTGTATCAGTGCAGAAGGGAGGGGGAGGGTTCATACAATTATTAAAGAAAAATATTTTAAATAGGTACCTACTTTTTGAATGTGTAGGTATGAAATACTTTTAAAAAGTATTTTTCACAAATAAATGTCTAATGCTTCTATGGTGATTATTTTGGTGTGTAGATACGGAGACAATATTTATGTACTTAGGTTAATTACCGATGTTGTGAATTTTTAATGTACATTTTTTAATAATATAATAAACCAAACTGCTTATGAATTTTTATTTTTTTATTTTAGTGAGACGTACCATTGATATGAATATCCACTTAACCACAGTAAGTTTTAAACACAGTTTCAGTATTCTATACTATATAGATGTATAGAAGTCTGTGGTTTTAAACTATATTCATAGAATTCTAGACATTTATAAGCATTTTGTAATTTAGTTAATTAGTTTTATATAATAATTGCTAGAATGGTAGAATGTATTGGTAAAAGTATATTCTGAGTAACTTAAAAATGTTTTTATTGACGCACATTAATTTTGATTAATGCTTAAATATATTTATTGAATCACCTAAATATATTTTAATTATAATAATAATATGTTAGTATGATCTAACATAACATACCTATACTGCACTTTATGGTGACAAGGTATTTAAAATAGATATTTTATAATATCAATTTATCAATTATCAATTAATTGAACACTCAGTTCTCAAAATTTTTTATTTTTTATTTTTAAATCTGAGAAAAAATCATTTCAGTTAATATTATCAATTCATAAGAAAAATAAATTGGCCTTGGTGTACCTCAACAGTAATCTTTTTCATACGTTAAAACTATACGAGATTGGTTATTTTATTCTTATCCAACATTTATGAAATATGGAAAATAGAAAAAAACTGTAGGTACATGGCATATTATAGTTTATAGGTACATTATTCACTTGATCCAGAAGATATTCATACCACCTTAAATATTAAAAGTGGCATGTTATGATTAAATATTAGTTTAAATTTAGGTGATATTCAAACAAATATATATTTTTTAAGAATGTTGGGTTTTATAGATAATATAACGGATTTTAAATGTAAAATATGGATTTTGTTTGTTTCAGGAACAAGACAAATATGCTGAATTAATACCATTTAACCCAAAGGATATTTAAAGTTTAATTTATAAAACTACATTTTAGATATAAATTATAATCAATAGTGTAAGTAATTTATATAAAAATTTAAAATTATAATAATACGATAATAGGTACGTTTTAAATCAAAATAATGTTCAATCATAATTTCCTAAAAGTAATGCAGTGGTATTGTTTAAAAAGATGTCAATATTAATATTAAGTTTGATTATTAAAAAATAAGAGTTTCCAATAATTTATAATAAGTAATAATATATCTATATTGTACGCTATAATATGCCACTATAATAATACAGTAGGTACTTCAGTACAAAATTATTTGCTTGCCTAATATATGTAATACTAAAACGAATTAAATACCTACCTACTATAATAAAGTGCATTTCAATATTGAACTAATTAAACTTCACGAATCATGATAGTTTTAGCTACACCACTGAACCATTGTATACGTAAGGGAGCTCCAGTCGATGAAAATGACGAACCTCTGGCCGTGTGGACGATCAGTGCTTACAAGGCGGTAATTGATTGTCGACCTCGTCGCCGCTGACTGCTGAGAGGAACCGAATTAAGGTCAGTGCGTCTCAAGTACCCGTACCGAGTGGCACTCCAATAATCTCGAAAGCCAGGATTGAGAAAGCTGTGATGAGGAATACAATCGACGAGTAGCAATGTGGCATAGTAGGTGGATCCGTTTCACCAAGGCCGCTTGGAGTGCTTGGACCCACCGTCTCGTTTCGAACATCTTAAGATGGGAAAACAGGACTGTCCCAAAGATACCGTGGACGTATCAAACGACTCAGTTGCTAACAGGCCACATGTGCTTCCAGCACTATAACTTCACCGCTAGATCATGCTTAAACACCTAGGTCGCCCTCCTGAGGTCGAAGATATGCCGGACATCCTGTGTGGGCCTATCTTCGAAGACCTTCTGAATGCGATGTCTAGAGTGTCGGACTTAGGTCGGCCCGAGAAGACTGTAAAAACAATATAATTACCTGTAAATAATTTCTATGGAGCGATAAGATGGGACATGTCCCATTTATCCCATTGTGGGCTAGAACTTTTTATTAATTAATGTAAGCTCTCATGACTCTGTGGTCTATGTATACATACCAGCGCCTCTGAGGAAAGTAGATCCCGGCCAATGGGGGAATATCAAAGTTGTAAAAATTATTGATTTTAATAAACGATGCTGCATAGGTAAAGCCATATTGTGTAAAAACAGTTCGCCCCCATGTTGTTATGCCACAAGGAAACAAAAAAAAGGTATACGATATTGGAAAAACTTTTTTGGTGATATTATATCCTTGTACATAATATTATGTCACTTAAAATACTTATAACAATACCAACATGATGTTAATATATTTATAACTACATAATGTTTCATTTCAATATTGCAACAATGCAAAGCGTAAACAATTATCAAAACATATTCCACATATTCCAGTTTTTTCTATGAAACAATAATATTAAAATCTGATTAATATCGCATTGCAATATGCGAATATATTACACAGGGATTATAATTGTAATATAGCGAAGAAGGTTAGTAACAATTATCAAAACTGCACAGTGGGTAGAAAGTTTACGACATCGGAAGCTAACAAGTTACAATTTTGCAAATAAAAAATTTTTAAAATGTTAGTTTTAACTATGAAAGGCAACGAAAATCAAGCGAAGTTTGGATTTTACATACATTTTAAAAGATTTTAAAGAAGTTTCATTCTAATTTAATTCAAAAGCTTGGTTCGAATTTATTTTGGTGTTAAGCAAAATGTTTGGTAAACCTATCATTCGAATTGAGTTCGACATCACACTGAATTTTTCGGTTCATGTTCGGTTCGACATACTATTGAAAGGTTCGTTTGAGTTCAGTTGAAATCATATTTTTGAGTTTGGCCCACCTCTACTACTTAGTATTTACAGTTTTTAAAATTATATTTGATAAAATGTGAGTTTGTATGAGAAAAAAGCTCAATATTATAGTAGAAGAATCATCATTAGATGTCCTCGTTCAATCTAAAAATATCAAATACCTATACATAATATACAAAACTTTTTTTTATAAGTATCTTATAAGTTCTTACAATTCATGTTGGCAAAATTACATATTTTAACAAAAACTAACGATTATAGGTAGTTGATATTTTGTTGTTGGTAATTCAAAAAATATTATTTGTATATTTGAAATTGTTCACCTTTTCCGATTTTTTAGGCATATTATTGTGTCCCGTGTACACAATAATATGACATTTTAAAAATACAATGTAGATTTTTTTTAAGCTATTTATGACACTAACCTATTTACACCAATATATGGTATTATATTATATAGGCATTTATCGTAATCGCCAATTTATTTTTCTATAGCTCTCATAGTCTGATGACAAAAGATAAAGTAATTAAATACGCGACTATAATATAGTTATCGATGCCGTTTATGACCAACCAGTAGCACGTTCGACACTTCCTCCGTTCGGCGCAAACACGACTCCACGCCATCTCATCGCCACCATTCTCGACCGACCTCTACACAACGCTAAATGCCAATTAGTACAGTCTTGTTCTGTGTTACAGTGTTATTTGTAGGTTTACCGATTTCAGAAAAGACCCGGCAACATTCACCACTAACGTAAACCGTCACTATCACCACCGTCCACCACAACAACCATTATCATGGTTTGCTTTATTTTATAACACGTCACATAATTTGTCTTCTTAATATACCTATATAGTATATATAAACTTGTGATTTGTGTTTAAGTTCCCCCGGCTGGCCAGCAGTGAGCACATATTGTGCACCAACATTTTGTATTTGTCATAGACATTTAATATAGTATAATGATATTATATGCCTATGGTATTTGT
This sequence comes from Macrosiphum euphorbiae, assembly GCA_949089665.1. Classification (NCBI taxonomy): domain Eukaryota; kingdom Metazoa; phylum Arthropoda; class Insecta; order Hemiptera; family Aphididae; genus Macrosiphum; species Macrosiphum euphorbiae. Next base: position 57,727,111 of record CARXXK010000001.1, on the reverse strand, counting down.
AATGAATTATTTAACATGGAGCTAGTAGTCCACTGTATCAAGGCTAAGCCATGAGTTCTTATTACATTATACCCGGTGAATAATTTCCTACCTGGCTACCATACAGTCCACAACCCCAAACAAACGTCAGTACGACCGTACCTAATTATAAGTTAATAAAAACTATAGGCAAATGCTATTATTATAGTTATTAAGGATATACCAGTTATACCTACTAACCTATAGAACAGATAAATAACGAATTACAGGATAGGTATTTATATTTAATATTTATATATTGTATGCATAGGTATTGTATAGCCAATAAAAAAATTTAAAAAAAATTATATTTATTACATATTATAGTACAATTAATTATAAATACTTATAAAATATAATTTTAAATTTATAATCAATTGATACTATTTAAAAAATACCTAGTACTTAATTAGTTATTACCTACACGTTCTTATATCCATAGGCGTATCTAGGGGGGTGAATTACAATAATACCTACTACAGACTACTATTAACACTTTTGTAGCTATTTATCAATTATCATATTCGTGTTTAACATCAGAACATAATGAATATTATCATTTTAGATTCTGAGCAAAGCGAGTTGGTACTTTTGAGAGGTAAAAATTTAAAATTCCCAGCACTTTTCTTAATAATAATTTGATAATAATATATAATAATATTCGACAAAATCTATATTGTGTTTTTGGTATGGATCAAAGTCTATTTTAGGCATATTGTATTATTGATTTGATGTAGTTTTTCCTGCTTTATATTATGTCGATATTTTCGCTTGGTCAAAAAGTTGGAAAATTGAATACAAGGTTGCTCATAAGTTGTTCATATTAAACAATTTAAAAAATACCGAAAATACATAGTCACAATATTTTTTTATAAGTGTTTAAAATTAGAATTTTGATGAAATTTAAAAGTCACAAAAATGTGTACATATATTATTTTAGTTGGAAATGCATAAAAAATGTATTTTCATAGGTATCTAAGATTTAATAATGTAATACAACATTATTCATTAAGTTTTTCTACCTATATCAAACATAAAGTCGTATATCAGAAAATCACATATATTTTTTAAAGGTAATAGTATTTGAAGTTTAAATTATTTTGACGTTTGATATTCATCCTTAAATATTAACTACCTATGTAAAAATATTGAAAATATTTTGTTGCCTTTTGAGCTATAGACGTTTTAAATATTTAAATTTTTTAGTATATTTCTATAAATGTCTATAAAACTTTTTTTGTCGGGTCAACGAAATACCACATTAATAATGTATAGTATGGGGCTTCAGCCCTACTACCCCTACCACATCAATATATCTGATAACCCTAAGCCTATTCGGACTTCTATCTGAGTATCCGACATTCAGATTTCAGATATCCAAAATCTAGTATGGGTCTCTACGTTTATACCTACAGCGCTTATAATATGAAGTTTAATCAATATAATTTTAGTATTTTTATCAATCATAAGCCAAATTCACTTTATTATTAAGATTGTTTCTCTTTTGATTTTCTATTCAACAATCTTAAAATAACTTTGAAAATTAAGCAGTAGAGTAATACAAAAATTGTTGTTATACATAAGAAAACTACAACCAGTACATCGATTAAATAGTATTGGTACCATGGCATACCGACGGCGGCAAACCGAAGATGTGGAGCCCCTTTATGTCGGATCACATACTCTGTCCAATACACTGCAGTTTCCAAAGGAGACAAGGGTCGATCACGAAATGCTTCTGATAACTCTTTAGCCTTTTGTTTGTATCTATATTTAACAAATAGGTAAAGAATTTAAGATCATAAATATATAACACGCATAGTGTATACCCATCCTCCCATTATCGCATGGCATAGCCATAACTCATAACAATAAATATTGACGTATTATACAACAAGTGGACTTACAGGGTCATTGATATTAAAGATAATAACGATACACTTACATAGGATTTGTAAGCATAGATGTTATTTTTATAAGAATTTCTTCTTCATTCAAATCTCCGTAATTCATCATCTCTGCAGCTCCTTTGCTTACAACAGATTTGATGTTTGTTATTTGATCCCCAAAAAGTGGCATTGATAAAATTGGAACGCCCTCATACACAGCTTCGGTAGTTCCCAATAGGCCACCATGAGATATAAATAGCTTAACATTATGATGGGCTATACACAAATAAAAACAAAACAACATTGCTATTATAATATACCACAATTTCAATTTAAATTTTAAAATAATTGCTGCTGAACAAACCATACATGAATACTTTGTAAAGTTTTAAAAAACATGAAGTGTATGTCAAATGCGTATATACCTAAAATATCTCGTTGGGGCATCCATTTGCGAATCATTACATTGAACGGTTTTCCGGGTAATTCTCCTTCCCATTTCCACAAAATTCGTTGTGGAATTTTATCGAAGACATTTAAGAACATCTGTCTTTTTTCGGCCGCAAAAGATTCGCCCCGTAATAAACTGCCCATGCAGAAATAAATTACTCCGTTCTCAGCTTCGTCAATATATTTCTGGATGTCCTGTATATATGTAAAATTGATTGAATTAATAACTTTAAATAATTATAAAGACCATGTAAGCTGTCAGTACTATTAATATTATCAATACTATTTACTATTTTTAATTATTTATTTATTTTATTTTTTATTAGGTTAAGGCTTTGACGACTGAGGTCATTAGTCTAAAAGTTTGGTAGGGTTGGTACTGTTGTAAATACGCGTATATGTGGCAAGCTTTTTTCGCACTACAAACCTGGGTAGTCACTAGTCACCCATCCGGGAACTAATGGCAGAGGCCGTTACTTAGGTACTATCAGTAACGTTGCGTGATTGATAGTGTAGTGACCAAATTGGTTACTACTTACTACGAGTAATAACTTAAACACAAGTAGATATTGTATATGTATAATAGTTTTATTTACACAGTATTTAAACACAGACTTTTAATATGAATAATACGACTATTTAACTAAGTATAATTATGTAAAAGAGTTATAAGAGTGCTACCGTTAATCCTTGTTACAAAGTCATTAACTTATGAGCTTCAGCTTGTAGCTGTTGTAGAACTACCTAACTAACAGATCAGACCTCCCTTTTATATCCAAAGGTAGTGTGTTGTGCTGATGTGCCAAATTAGCATTATGGTGTTATTTATAAAATAACAATATGTTAATTGCAATGGCCAGCATCACGTGAGAGACTCATAGTTGAGCTGATCATTACACGCCCCTCCTTAGAAACAGGCCCATTATGAAAGCCTTGGATAATGAATGGACTGTATATTGTCTAATGAATGTCGATATTCTGTTGGTGCTGATAGTGGAGTTGATCCTTGCATTGGCCCCAACGTTATGGTTTGTGAATTGGAAACTTCCATAGTTGCAGCTAGGGGACTGCGATATTTCATTCGATCTTACATAGTATTCTAGTGGGTGTATAATCGGCGAACAGTCTATGTTCCTAATATAACTTATTAAAGAGATTAATATATATATACATTAATTATTATGGTTACAAGGTACCTATAACATTATGTTGGATATTAATTTTTCATTTTTTAATGACCTAGCTGTTTCTACATTATTATTGTTAATGCTTACATCGTAAATGTTATACAAATTATTTATATACAATGTGTCTTGGATTACATATATCTTTAGTATTTCTACTGGGGGTAAAGTATAATACAATATATTTAAATCTGGTGTCCAATCATGATAAATTTTATCCTGATTAGATCCACTAGGTATTAACAATTCATTAGAGGTAAACCCACGACAATTGTTTTTAATATGTAATATTCCTGTACCATTTAACTCTAAAGATTTCGTATCTGTATCATGATTACATGTGACAACTATGTGATTATCTTTGACTACATATAACCAATCATTTATATTTCTAAGTCTATGATATATAGCATTGTTTAACTTAAAATACATTATTTGACAAGTTTTTCCTAGAGAATTACTATTTAATAACAAAGACATTTCACAACTTGTGTGTCCTGTTTTTACAAATGTCAAATGTGTTTGTTTACATAATTTAAAATTGTTGGTTTCTTTACAATCTTTAAATTCATCTTTAGCGTAAGTAGAATAAAATTCTTTTGTGTTCCCTACCACTAAATATTCTATCTCCGGTTTTATATAAACATAAACGTCACTAGACGGTACTAGTACGGTTGCTGGTAAAATGTGATATAATATTAAATCATTTTCATTAACTATTGGTAATTTTATTAAATATATTAAGTACATATCTCTACAATAAATCGAGATGTCTGATATACGTATTAGTTCTATCGCATCAGATGTCGTTAATTGTGTAGGTATGTCTGTACCAGGTGGTAAAGTCATTTTTATTTCTTTTAAATGTGTAATCATTTGCGAGGGAGACAGAATACTCGAGTGTACAATGCCTACTTTGGCATTTTGAATAATTTCTGTCAACGTATTGGCATCAATTATGTATTCATTAGGTAATTATTGAATTTACTATAGGTATTTTGTTTATTAAATAACTCGCGTATTCCATGTTTCCTGTAATGTTTCTTGTACTAGATTCTTTTTCTTTAATTTTTTTAACTTGATTTTTTAATTCAGTTATACTATTTTCAATTTTATTTTAATTTTTATCATTCATATCATGTGGTGGATTTATAACTCTTAATTTTTCCGGTACATCATGTATATGAAAATTTCCTTCTATGGATAGATTATTTATTTGTATCGTATAATGTCTTTCACATGACTCATCGCAATTTCCAAATAAAATATGTGCAGTTTTCTGCACAAGTAAATTTAATTTTCCTAAAATATCCCTTTTTGTTTTTCCCTCAGTTGTTAACCCTATAGTTTGGTAAATATACTGTTGGTTACTTTTTACTTTACTTATTACACTTTGAATTTGTCTTTTGAAATTCAAACATGTGTCAACTAAATTTGTTACATTTATTGTTGGTTCGTAAATTTTATCACATAAAATGGTCACGTACCTATTGTGTTAATGTTTAGAGAGTTTCTTCATTACGTAAGTATGATGATTAGTTATGATAAGTTACCAATTTCCAAATGTCTACTGACAATTTGATTGGACCTTGATGTTCATAGTATAGACCTGTATTCAGTTGTGCATTTATTCGTATGGTATATAAACACGCGATTATTATACTGTAAAATTAATATTTTATTATTACATTTGATTATTATTTGTTTATAAAAATTAATGATGTATTTATTGTTGATCATTAAATACTTTTAAATTATTAATATGCATTTTTATTGTTTTTCTACCTTTTTTTATTGTTACATTCACTTTATCATTTACAACAATTACTTCATACGGCCCCAACCATTTAGGGCTTAATGAACTAGTTGGACTTTGATTTTTGATTAATACTTTATCTCCTACATGTATTTTAATTCCATTCATCATTTTATCATATTGTTTTTTATTGTTTTCTTTATTTATAATTAAACTGTTCCTAGCTATTTGATGTGTTCCTTGCATTTTATTTCTCAACTCGAATGAATAAACATCGTAATTATATAAGGGTTGTCTTTTGTTGAAAATGATGTAGGTATACAAGGTTTTTTCCCAAATACTGATTCGTAGGGAGTGAAGTTTGTTGATGTATGTATAATAGTAGTATTATAAGTGAATTGTGTGTATATTATATAAGTATCCCAATTAGCTTGGTCTTTATCTACGAAACTACGTAAATAACTTTTTAATGTTGAATGTGATCTTTCGCAAGAATCATTCGATTGTGGATGATAAGCTGTGGTGTGTAATTTTTTAATATCAAGAATTTTGCAAATGTTTTTAAATTTATCGGACATAAAATTTGTACCTTGATCCGTTAATATTGAATCAGGTATTCCGTAAATACATATAAATGATTCGACAAATTGCCGTGCTACAGTGTTAGCTGTCGCGTCAGGTATTGCTACCGCTACTGAATATTTTGTTAAATCATCTTGCATGGTTAAAATATTTATATTATTGTAATGTGTTTTTGGTAAAGGATCAACTAAATCAAGGAATATTTTTTGAAATGGACCTGTGGATGTTGTAGTTTTTTTCCATTGGTTGTTTAATTTTTCTCATTTGCTTATTTCGCTGACAAGTTTCACATCTTTTTATATATCGTGAAACTTGCTTTTTCAATCCTTTCCAGAGGTATTCCTCTTTTATTCTTTTTACAGTTCTTGTTACACCTTGGTGTCCTCCCAAAACCGTGTCATGAAATTCTTTAATAATATTGTCTTTTTCCTCGTCACTTAGTTTACGACTATTTTGTTTTAATTGCCCTGTATATAATGTTATTTTGATACTCGTATTTTTAAATAAATATTTTATCATGTGCTTTATATTATTCTTAAAAATGTGGTTATCTACACTTAGTAGATCCACGCTTAATTCAGTGATTGATAAATCTATACAATGTTGTATGATGTTTTTAAATGCTATAAATATCTGCTGTTCAACTGACATTTCATTTGTTAAATCCAAATTGTTGTAAAACATGCAACTTTTATCAATTAATTTTATCAATGTTCCTATACGTGTTTCATTTTCATTTATTAGATTCCAATGTTTATATTTATTTACTATATAGGTAATTTGTTTATCGTAATTTCTATAATTAAAAAATAATATTATGCTGTTATAGTTGCTGTTATTATACATTCTTTACTAATGTTATATTTTTATTTATATTTAATATTATTTTCGTATTACGTTCTTTTATATAATCCTCATAACTCGTATCACTTATTTTTAAAATACTTTCAATATTATTGCCACCATTTCTATATTCAATCCTAGATAAAGCGTCGGCGTTATTGTTTGACCCTGCCCTGTATACAACAGTGTAATCAATTTCAGACAACATTAGCCTCCATCTCATTAATCTTGAACTTGGATCATTTATGCCAAATAGCCATGTCAATGGTCTGTGATCAGTAACAACAATAAAATTTTGTCCATAAAGATACGGTCTGAAGTTTTTAACGCTCCACACTATTGCTAACAATTCTTTTTCAATTGTGGAATAATTTATTTCTGCCTTTTTAATTGTTCTAGATGCATAGACTATCGGTAAATCAGATCCTAATGTGCCTTGCGAAAGTACGGAACCTATTGCGAACTGAGAAGCGTCAGTTGATAATATAAACTCTTTAGCGAAATCAGGATATTGCAAGATTGGTTGTGCTAATAATTTTTTATTCAAAGTATTAACCGCTAACTCACATTGGTCGTTCCAAATAAATTTCGTATCTTTTTTCAATAGTAAAGTCATTGGTTTCGCTATCTGGGCAAAATTTGGAATGAATCACCGATAATAATTTGCTAAACCTATAAAGCTTTTTAATGTAGTAGTATTATGTGGTATTGGAAATTGTTTTACACAGGCTGTTTTTTCAGGATCCGGCTTAATATCATTTTCCGTAATTATGTGCCCTAAATAAATTACTTCTTTCGGTAAGAATTGGTACTTAAAAGGTTATAATTTTAGATTGTGTTCCCTCAACTTTGAGAATATTTTTCTTAGCTTATTTTCGTGTTCTCTCAAACTTGCGGCATAAATAATTATATCGTCTAAATAAGCAAAACAACGAGTACCCTCTAACCCCATTAGAACTTTTTTCATCAACCTGCTAAATGTAGCTGGTGCTGACGACAATCCAAATCCTAATCGTAAAAACTCAAAGTGACCTTCTGGAGTTGAAAATGCTGTTTTATGCGTATCTGACGGATTGATTTTTATTTGATGATAACCATTACCTAAATCGAGTGTTGAGGAAGTACTTTGATTTGCCTATAATTGATCTAATATTGTATTTATGTGAGGTAATGGGTATGCATCGCCCACTGTAATCTCATTAAGCTTTTTATAATCTATGCATATTCTAAATTGAGGTATTGCCGTATTATCTAGCTTTTTCGGAACCACTATTATTTTAAAGTTCCAAGGTGATTTGCTTGGTTTTATTATATTATTCTTTAACATATCATTTATTTGATTATTAATTTCATCTTTATGCGCAAAAGGTAATCTATATGGTCTTATATTTATAGGCGTTAATTGTTTAGGTGTAATTATTTCCTGCGTTTCTGTTTCAGTAAATGTTAACATGTCCGTAGGAAAATAGAAAATATCCGAAAAATCCTGACATATATTACGGATATTTAACTTCTCTTCTTCGTTCAAATGTCCTAATTGCAAATTTTCGTGAAGTAATGACATACGATCGTCAATTGTTTTATTAGATTTTTCTCTTATAATATTAATTTTATTTTCCTCATATAATTCCCAGTCGATTTCTTTTAATCTTAATTGTTCTAAATTTATATTTTCATTTGATGTATTTACTACGCTTGAAATTATTTTATTTTGTTTTACAATCCCTATACCTACTATTACTTAATGTAATATTTTCATTAATTTCTTTATTTTTTATCAATAGAACTTTGCCTTCTAAATGTACGGGAGTTTCAATATCGATTATCAATACTGATCGTTCGGGTATATTAATTAATTTTTTATTTGGAATAATTAGAAGTTCATCTTCTAGGTCAATCTTTACTTTATTACCTTTTAGAAATGTTTTTCCTAATAATCCTGTTTCTGGTATTGGGAAATCGTCTTTAATTACAAGAAATATTTCGGAAAATTGTTGATCATCAAATTTTATTTCTATTTCCGTTGTACCTATGGTAACAATTGGTATATTATTTATTCCTTTCAAAAATGTCTTTTTACTTTGATCAACTTCTACATTCCCTTTTAATTCTCTTATTTTTTTTAAATTAATATCTGCTCTGCTGTCAATCAGCAACTTTGTAGTTTTATTTATAAATTTATCAGATTCACCTTCTACGTGCTCATTATTTATTTGCATTGTTATCATAATTTTATTTTCATTAGTTATTTCTGTCACAGTTTTTATTTCTTTCGAACCTGACGGTTTCGGTTTTATCTCATCTTTATGTTCTTCTTTATATTTTAATTTCATACAGTTATTGTATGATTATCTTTTTTACAATAATTGCAAAATATTTTAGAATTATATTCTTTTTTTATAAATGGTTTTTATGGTGAAGTTTTATCTAATAATAATTGCCCACAAAAAATTACCAAATTGAAATGTATATGGCGCTGGAGATTTCTCCAGTAGTCCAGTGCGTACGTAAATGTCTGATCTGATGACTATGGATTATGGCAGTGGTCAATAACTAATTTTTACAGGGGTCCGTTTTGAAACCTAACAAACTTCTCACGGACCTAAACTTATTCAATGACTTTTTTTCACAAATTAACAATTAATAACAAATATACACATTTTATTTATTTTTAATTATTTTTATTTATAATCGCAAAACAAGCTTTTAAATATAAAAATTATATTAAGTACGATTTTATAAATGTAATGTAAAAATTTCATTTTTGGAATCCCTTAGTCGCTAAGGGCTTCAATCGGGAATACACCTAGAATGTTTGCACACAATGATTTTTGGGTGAACCAAAGTATAACCAACAATATTGAAATATTACAATTTTTGAGTTGCAATTCATCATTTCCATATCGAATATATATTTGAACACACAAAAACTAAACATACTACCAGAATAAAAACTCATTATTCCATATTGTTATAGTATTTCAGAAGAAAATTATGTACATATTTTATTAATCTATGGATTAGAGGAGGAAAAATACATATTTTGTTATCACAATTATAATGTTTGAGTGATTGTAATAACACAGTAGGTACTATATTCAGGGTTCGCCGTTTTAAACATTTTGTTTAAAACAATCTGTTTTAAACATGTTTTAAACAATTGAAATTAAACATTGTGTGTTTAAAACAAAATGTTTAAAACAGATTGTTTAAATCATGTTTTTTTACGTTATATGTTTCAAAATGTTTTTTTATAATACTTTTAAAACTTAAAAAAAATAAGTACCACATGTTATTATTTAAATTATTTTTGTAGTAAGTAATAACTAACTAATTATATTAATTATGTTAAATTATAATTCAAATTTATTTTTGTTCTATTGATAATTTAACAGTCCAATTTATTTATTAATTTTAAAAATGCATTCACCTATAGTATATTAGTATATTACTATATAGAACTATTATAGAAGCATAGGCATATACTATACCAATAGTGAAATAAATTTATAAATGACATTTCATAGGATATATTTTTAAGTAAATCAATAATCACATTATTGACTGTTTTGCTATTATGAAAACCATAACATAGTAGCTACTACCTATTGATTGAATGACCACCTTCGAAAAGAAACATTGCAACATAATAACATACATTATTTGTGTTCTATCGTTGTCATAGGCGCACATAGGGGGGTGCTTGGGGGTGCTTAGCACCCCCAAGGTTTAAACTAGCACCCCCAGTTCCCTATGAAATTTATTTCAGTATTTCACCAATCATTAATAAATTATTGTGGCTCGGATTTTTTTTTCCATTACAAATATACAACAGTTCACGAATTTGCGATTAAAACAGTATTGCATAAATGCACGTTTCAGTGTTTCAGTTGTCGTCAAAATATTAAACAATAAGCAAATACCCCCCGAATTCACCCCCAATGTGCGCCTATGATCGTTATACCCACTCGAGTTCTATACTTCTATGTGCAATTTACCATCGTCCTTGCAAAGTAAATTATAACAATTTTTTTCTTGTTTTAAAACATGTTTTAAACATGTTCAAAACAATTGAAAAAAACAAAACAATAATTTTGTTTAAAACAAAAAAAACAATGGAAATTAATAAAAAACTGTTTTTTTGTTTAAAATGAAAAAAACTGTTTTTTTCCGAACCCTGACTATATTATACTCATCCGACTTGGGTGTATATGTTACTTGTAATGTTAACATTTGGATAATGTCGACATTATCCGGCTAATGAGACATTAGCCAACTGTCATCATAAGCCTCCATGAATATTGGCTAATGTTAACATTGACCTTGTAATATTACATTAGCCAAGAACTTTTGGATAATGTCTTAACAACCATAAAAATGTATCATACATGAGATGCAATAATTTAAATTATTGACAATGTTAATTATATTTAAAATAACAACCATAAAAAACAAAATATTAATAATATGAATTTAATTTTAATTTTTAACAACCTAACTTACTAATGATACATAATGTGTTATCCTTTATTACATGGCATGCTTCCGTGACATTTTGAATTGCAAAAAATGCTAGATGCTTTACATTTACATCGATTGGTGTCACATTTCCCCTTACATGAACACCTTTTAAATCCTTGACCACCACCATCTGACATTTGACTCGCAATTTCCCTCAATGATTTTTCTACATGTACCACCTCATCAAGCGGTATTAAAGACAACGGGCATACACCAAACTGATTTCTGGTGTTTAATTGTTTCAAAGTATTATATTTATTCCCAATTTTATAATATTGCCCATCCTCAATAGACACAACTGCAAATATAATATTTCTCCGGTCTGCTCGTCCTCTGTCGACATCCGGTTAAGAGACTCTCACACTGTCTCCAATGTTGGCTGGGGGAACTTATGGATAGACCTAAATTCAATTTTTTCAGCTTGGTTCAGTAAACAAATTTCAGATTTTTTTCTATTATTTTCGATTGATTTCTGTAAAAAATGTATTATTAGTTATTGGGAACAACATAGGTAATTTAAAATAACAATATCTTACCTGTCTTGAGCATATTAAGTCACATAATCCTTCATCCTTCGATGCTTTCGAACAACAATTTTGATTCACCACTTGAACATTATTTTTTTCATCCACGCCTTCGTTTTCGTCTTCTTCATTGATATTGTTTAAAAATATTTCTAGATCATCTTTTTAAATATTAATTTTAAATTACCTTTGGATACCAGAATGAAGTGCTTTATATTATTCATTAGCTGCACAAATCTCAACCCTTCTTTCCATGATTTTATATTATTAGTTTGCATCCAGGTTATCAACATATTTTGTATGTCTTGATTAGCTCTTTCCACACTACCCTGACTTTGGCTATGGCGTGGTTTACCATGTACTATTTTTAACTTCGGACAGATAGTTTTCAAGTCATTTATAATTTTATTGACAAATTCTCGCCCATTGTCGGATTGTAAAATAACCGGTGCTCCAAAAATACGAAATATATCCAAAATATTGGTCGCCATTTCGGCCGTTTTTGACTTTAATTTTGTTAAATGATCTTGGTAAACCATAATAAACCAAAATTCTCCATCTGGTTGCGATTGCATGTCGATCAGGTCAACCTGACAACGACTGTTCATTTCTGAATGAGTAATCGGTTTAGCAACAAGACATTTTCGTTTAGATGACAGTTTTGTTCAGGGCTTGAAACCGATTGAAATAAATTCCGTTTCGGTTTCGATTTTGAATTGCGGTTTCTAAATTTTTCGGTTTCGGTTTCGGTTTTGAATACCAGTTTCTAAATTTTAACTTTTTGGTTTCAACTTAGCCATACCGGTATTAAGAAATTTCGGTTTCGGTTTTGTATACCAGTTTCTAATTTTTTTGGTTTCGGTTTTAATTTTTCAATACCGGTATTAAAAATTTAGGTTCGATTTTGTATACCAGTTCTACATTTTTAAAAACGGATTTCCAAGCAAAGACTTGAAACTATAATTAAAGGTTTTATTATACATAATTAATTGATAAGATTTTTTAATGTTTGATAAAAAATAAGAGAAATGTTTTAATAGTACCTAGTGATTTTGTAATAACTATAATATCGATGGCTAAGAGGCCAAAAGTTGTATGTCCAATTTTTCTCAAAATTGTTTTATTAGTTCATAGGGTTTATCTGGGTCGTCTTTTTGATTCGGTAAAACATTATAAGTCAATATCATGATTAAAACATGTTTTATTTATACTTTAATTTTTGTGTTTTTAGTGCAAGATATGTTTTTTTAGTGCACACATATAACAAGTCCTAATTTAATGAGACTTACGATAAATATTTTAACATTATCTAAATATTAAGCCGACAAATATAACAAGTCCGGACTTGTTACTTTTGTCAAAAACAAGTTATTGAATTTTGGACGTGTAATGTTTTAGATAATATTGAATTTGTTTATCTATTTATAAAAAAATAATATGTCCGGACGTATTATTTTAAATAATAAACATTTTTAATTTTAAATTACACTAAATAATATGATATCTTCACTTAGCATAAAATATCATTAAACCCTGGTTTTATTTGACTAAAAATTTGAGGAAAAATGCTACTTTATTATTTTTCACATTCAATAAAAAATTCCAATATATTTTATATTTTTTAATTTTTTTACTGCAATTTTATAAACAAATTGAATTTTTTATATTACAAAAATAAGTCTTAGGTACATTTTAACTATTTATGTAATAAATTAATTAGAGTTTATATTAAATTAACAACTTTTAATATGTCCATCAAAACCTTATATGTCCACGGTAAAAATATATTATAATTGCCATTCATAACAAGTCCCATTTAAATTTAAAAGAAACATTATAATTACGTTTGAAAAAATTTTAAAACCTAAAAGTAATAATTTATGTAATCTACAGAATATTTTACAAATAAATCAGTTGCAACAACGAAAAACAAAAATCTACAACGCAAATTATTTGGTGTAGAATAATTTAAAATCTTAAAACTGCTCTCCCGAAAAATTTAGTGTTTGGGACATACAACTTTTGGCTTCTTAACCATCGATATAATAACAAACACTATAATCAGTGGCGTAAATTAGGTCCAATTTCTGGTGGTGCAGAGGCATATTATTAACCTATAATTTCCAACACAAAAATAATCCAACTTTCTAAGTAAAATCCTTCCTAACAAAAAAAAACTATATATTTATCCATACATTTTGTCAACATTTGAACTTCAAATCCTTATAAAAAAAAATTGTGGCTATGTATTTTTAATATTTTTCAACGCTATTGTAACAATATATCAGGAGCCTTCCATTAAATTTTCACGCTTTTTACCCAACAAATAAAATTTTAATGATATTTATAGAAAAAAAAACTAAAAAAATTAAAAAATGACAATGTCCAGAAACAGCTCAAAGAGAGTTAAAATATTTTCAAAACTTTGTGGTGTATAGAAAATTAAAATATAAATATATAAATTTTCATGTATTTACAGTTATTTGTTTGAATAACAACAAATTAACAAAATCGCTACATAAGACATCTAGTGAATATCCAATCTTGTAAAAATATGATTTTCAAATGCTCATAAAAATTTAATTTGATTTACTTGTGGACATTTTTTTTTTTTGATAAAGGCGTATACAAACTTATGAATAATCTTGTATTACATTTTAAAATCTTAGATTTGAAAAGAAACATTTTTATGATTTTTTCAACTCAAATTATATTGTTAATTTTCGTGATTTTTCTGTATTTTGTCAAGATTTGAACTTTAAATGCTTATAAAAAAAACTGTGACTAAGGATTTTTAATAATTTTCTAATGTCATTGTAACAATATAGTTGGAGCCTTTTATTAAATTTCCAAGCTTTTTTACCCAACCAGTGAATATTTCAATTATATATGTAAATGTTAATTTGTTTGGTCAAAAACCAAAATCGATTTTGTCGAAAACCGATTTCGGGTAAAAATTCCTGTTTTTCCTTAATTTTTATGTTGTTTTTCCTGGCGCTTATGAAACCTGAAGAGAATTTTAAAATTTGATTCAATACGACGTCTAGCTATCATCTGACATTTGACTTTTGAGAATTGAATGGACATTGATCCAGTGATAACACACTATTTTGGCGGTAGAATGTTGATAGCAATATAATTTTACCATATTATACCACAGAACAATTATACGTCTATTCTGTGCACGATTAAAGATATAATATCTTTAATCGTGATTCTGTGATACTGCCATAATAAAATACAAAATTCTGTGGATAGTGGTTACCATAGATAATAATCTAACTATTTATGGGGGTTGTACGATATTTTAGAATATAGATAGGCCAGATAGGGTAATAATTTAAATGATAATGTCTAATACATGCACTAAAATAATTATTTTGTACCTCTTTATATATTATATATTTCAATGATTTTCTGGTGGTGCAAAAACATACCTTTGCACCACCACATTTTAGATGTGGTGGTGCAAGTGCTGCATTTGCACCACCTAGTTTACGCCACTGACTATAATATTATTGAGTTATAAGACAATACGGGACAACTATAAGTCCGCGTCACGAAAAGTGGCGGGTGACCGCCGCGATCCAATCGGACTATTTGCTTTAGTGGTTATCAAACAACAATATAATTTACCGCCGCCGCCGCCCGCCGGATCAAAACAATAGAATGAGAACCACTGTCTACGCGGTGGGTGAGGTTCGGGGTACGACGTTAGTTTTCGTGACGCGGACTAGTACCAAAAATCGCAACACATGGAGAATTCCCCTGGGCAAGTAACGAACGGTCTAGGATTGAAAGATACAAATATAGCGCATTCGAGTATTTTCAAGCGGCTGTGTCTATACAATTATCATTGTTTGTCCGGCCGTATTGTCATGTATATTATTTGCTAGTAACTATAATTTATATCATTACTTAAAGCAACTAATAATTTTGCGAATAATGAAATGGTTATCAACATTTTAATCATGATCTCAATTTTATTATGATTATTAATTATGCGTACTAATGGTATTTACGTATTTAAAAACAAGTCAATTAAAAAAAAAAAAAAATAATGGTTTCCATTTTTTTTTGGATTTTGGTTTTAAAATTTAATACCAATATCCAATTTTTTCCGGTTTCGGTTTTGACTTTAATACCGGTATCCAATTTATTCCGGATTCGGTTTTGACTTTAATACTGGTATCTATTTTTTTCGGTTTAGTTTTTGATTACGGTTTTTTGTTTTTGTTTTCAAACCAGGGCTTGTAACTGCTTTTAAAACCGATTTCATAAACCGGTATAAACAGTTTTAAAACCGAACCAAAAACGTAATCAAAAACGAAACCAAAAAAAATTAGTTACCGATATTAAAGTCAAAACCGAAACCGGAAAAATTGGATACCGGTATTGA
Source organism: Macrosiphum euphorbiae (assembly GCA_949089665.1). NCBI lineage: Eukaryota > Metazoa > Arthropoda > Insecta > Hemiptera > Aphididae > Macrosiphum > Macrosiphum euphorbiae. The sequence goes on along the minus strand of CARXXK010000001.1, from coordinate 57,710,945 downwards.
AAAATTAAAACCGAAACCAAAAAATTTAGAAACCGGTATACAAAACCGAAACTTCTTAATGCCGGTATTGCTAAGTTGAAACCAAAAACTGAAAATTTAGAAACCGGTATTCAAAACCGAAACCGAATTTATTTCAATCGGTTTCAAGCCCTGTTTAAAACTGTTTATACCGGTTTCTGAAATTGGTTTTAAAAACGGTTTCAGCCCTGGTTTTGATTGACAAGGTCCCCAAAATTTTTAAAACATAAGTACAACTTCTTGAGTTAAATTTTTGTATTTTTATTTATTTCTGCCATCATTCGATGCTTACCATCATGACCAATATTGAGATGTATTTCATTTAGTATGTCATATAATTCATCATTGTTTACGTAGTATAGTAAATTAGTACTATCTTTTTCGACGGGTGCTATAAGTTTCTCTTCTCCACCGATATTAATAATTTCAAATTTGTTCAAACGATGAGATTTATTGCCGCCTTTCAATTCATTTATTATATTTAAATATTTTTCATTTGACATAGGTATAAGTATAAGATGAATTATCTTCTCTTTTTTGAGACGAACAGTTTTCCGAATAAATTATAAAATTCCGTTTTGTTTCCATTTTATTTGAATTCAATTAAGACATTTAACACTGTAGGTACTGAAAATTACTGTAAATATCACGTGTGAAAACTGAAAACAGACTAACAACAGGTCGTGTTTTGTACAACATATACAATTATAATAAAAATGTTGTGCAATTAAGATAAATATTAAGCCCATATATATTGTAAACTTTATCGGTAAGATAAAGTACTGCTGCACTATATTATAGCAGGTATACCTACGTTTAGCTTTAAACTCTTAATTCAAATAATCTACAGATAGACGGATCTACATGTGTAATCGATAAAATATAAAATTATTACACGTGTAGATTACACTCGGCCCCACTTGGTATAAAGAAATAGAATTCAGTTTTCAAATTACTGTAAATATCACGTGTGAAAACTGAAAACAGACTAACAACAGGTCGTGTTTTGTACAACATATACAATTATAACAAAAATGTTGTGCAATTAAGATAAATATTAAGCCCATATATATTGTACACTTTATCGGTAAGATAAAGTACTGCTGCACTATATTATAGCAGGTATACCTACGTTTAGCTTTAAACTCTTAATTCAAATAATCTACAGATAGACGGATCTACATGTGTAATCGATAAAATATAAAATTATTACACGTGTAGATTACACTCGGCCCCACTTGGTATAAAGAAATAGAATTCAGTTTTAACTTTTAACATTATCCAATGTTGACTGGCTAATGTCAACATTATCCAAATGTTAACATTACCCGTAACATATAAATTACGATTTTTATTTTGTAAGTAGATACCTTATTTGTAATTAAAAATTACAGGACTAATTGTAGATATTCTATTATTGAAATCAAAACTATTATTATGATAACAAAAATGAGATACTTACTATAGGCAAAGGTTTGATTGGCATTATATGTATCCCACCGATTTCCACAACGGCTGGTACTAATGGTTTGGATTTAAACATTGTGAAATGAGTGTTAACCATAATCAAACTGGCTTTCAAAATTAGTTGGTCCAATGAAATTTCAACGTCAAGATTTCGTTTAATGATTGCTTCGTCTCTAGTCCGACACAATAGTTTAAAACCAAAGAGGTGTATTGCATGAGAAATTATATTTATAGCTCTGTCATTAAAGTTCATTGTTGTGTCCAGGCCGGTCAATGTTGCAGGTATATTGGCTAACGAATATGGCTGTCCGATCACATGCTTATTCCAGGGCAATAAGTTGCAGCTACTCAGAAGTATAAAAGGTATGTTGAACTTTAATGCAAAACCCAAAAATAATTCGTTATTAAAATGTTCTGTAATGAGTAAATCAAATTTAGAAGGACTGTTTAATAATGTCTTCACACTGTCTACCGTAAATATGGCTTCATACATTTTTCCGCGTTTATAAAAACCCCAAGTAATTAACATAGAACGTTTTATTTCGTTCATTGAAACTCCGACATCGCTGATATTTTCTTTGTTATTGGTTATAGGAATAGATCCTCTAATTGATAAATTATTTATGTTTGCATGTTCTATCGGATAGTTACTGATAAAAGTTATGTTGTGTCCTCGGTTGGCGAGTCCTTGGACATATGGCAAGTACACCAAATGATGACTGAATCCTTGATGAGGGAACACAGCTAATATGTTTGCCGTGTCAGCTGGAGAAACCACCGTTACAGTAATAATTACTGTTACAAATAAAACAATCATTATAATTAGGTATAAATGGTATAATATAGTAAAATATTATTAATACGAATGTTTTATATTATGTATTAAAATTAAACACTCTTTTATTATAATTATTATTATTTAAAGATTAAAAATAAATTATAGCCAATGTTTTGTTGCTATTAAATATTTTACTAGACACTTTCTTCAATAACATTTAAGTAAATATTTAGAAAGTTTGGTGAAAGTTAAACATATGTCTGTAGTCTATATTATGTATATTTAAAGAGTACTTATACACATTTATTAAAATTAAACACTAAAATACATAGTTTTATTGTATATCAAACAGGAGTCAGATAAGAACAAAAACCAACATAACTTTATTATGGCTACCTAATCGCCGACTAATGAACAACTTTATATTTTTTTATTTAATGCGTACCTACTACCTACCTATATAAATGATAAGCTATTAATTATAAGGAGAAGGTACCCAATAAAAATAAATCTTTAAGAGATATGATTGGTATACGTTGCGTATCAACAGTTTATTGATAAGACGTATTCTTGCCACTTCTTAGAACGAGCCATGAACATTAGAGGAAGGACGCCGAACTGTGTATATTAAAGTGGTCCGGAATTATCGCATTCCGCCAGAATGCGCGTCGGACCGTAATGATGTCGTTTTTACATATTGTACAGCATAGGGAATTTATTGGTTTTTTAATATTATATTCTAAATGGTGTAACTTATGAATAATTACTATAGATTAGTATAGAACATTTTTTTAAAACCAAATTGCCCTCGATCGAATATATGTGTTTCCAATAATATACGACTTTTATAAAAAAAGATATAGTTGTTGTCTCTTTTTATATTGTTCTGTGGTTATATTGTTATTACTTAATAGATACTTATTATCATGTTATATACCATGTGTATACCTTTATTTAATGATTATTATTGTTATTGTCATATTATATGTATCATGTTTTTACATTTATGTACATTTTACTGATTATAATATAATATTATATACCTATAGTCCAGAGGCGTGCTCAGGATTTTTCTATGGGGGGTTCACTTAATAATTTTTAATAGATTCATTTAATAATATAAAAAATAGGTATTGTAGGTACTTATCACATATTTATTATAGATAATACCATTGATTATATAATACACAGATAAGCAATGCCATAGGAATATTCGTTGACAATTAATTTCTGGCAGCCACTACGGAGCGCTGTCGGCAACCGCTGGCAGCCGTTAGAAGCGCTGTCGGCATTCGATAACCGCTGGCAGTCGTTAGGAGCGCTGTCGGTTAACACTGATGGCTGACTGGCTGGTAGTCGTTATTCGTTGCTTAAAATATATTAAGAACAAACATATACGTAAACCACGTACTAACCGATAGAATGGATAATTTAAGTCCATTCTAATACAGATATTATATTATATAATAGCAAGATAACAGACTGCATTTGTATCAACGATACCACAAATCGCTAAACTAGACCGGTTTAAAATTATCCTACATTATCCCGCACCGGGGCAATGAACCATGAAAACGATCATCCCGGTGCCTTATTTTTCACACCGGTTAAATCTAGCGAATTTGTAGATATGCACTATAGCCATCATATAAAGCCGCGTCCACACTAGAGCACGCACAGACCGAGCATGTGTACTAGAGCACGCAAGAGCGATTTTGACGCACGGCGAACGCGAGCCGATCTAGTCGGCTCGCGTTCGTTGTGCGTCGTGAGCACACATGCTCGGTCTGTGCGTGCTCTAGTGTGGACGCGGCTTTATAAGCTACATAGTAAATTTAATCTACGACTTAAGAGTTAAGATAGAAGTATAGACAGACGTATATACAGGGTGTAACAAAAAGAATTTTTATTAATTTTGACAAATTGATATATTAATTATGTGTATTATATAATCAATGATTATACCTATAAACTATTGAATTTTATATTTTAATTGAAACATTATTATTATTAACATAACAGTATTATAACGTTTAGTGAATTTTTCTTACTTACCTCTCAATTTTATTTATATTACCTGTTATTACTATTATTTTATACATTACAATATTATGACATTTATGGAGTTATCACATGAACAATTTATTAATATTTAATGATTCAATAAAATTTAATGGACCAATTTATTATTATTTGATTATTAATTTTTTAAGCTACCTATTCTATTAGCTCACTATTGATTCATTAAAATATGTTTAGTAATTGTTCATGCAACCCAGCATTAGTGTAGATATTATTTGTTAACCTACTAAATTGTATTTACATTTATATAAATTGTTGACAATTTTAGGACAAATTGTATTTTATATGTTAAAAAAATTTTTATTATAATTTAAATGAAATAATTAATTTGATTCAAATATACAAAATATAGGTACCTATATATAGTGAATAGTGATTCACTCACCTTATACAAGAAAATTCCATTCAATAACTCACTATTGATGTATTGATTTATGTTCTTTAATGTTCAAGTTACAACAGTCTACAGAATATGAGTATTTCCTATTTAGTTTATAAATTATATTTTGAAGACAGTCAGTAAACTCGTGGCCCGTGGTCTGTTGTATTATATAATAATATAATATTAAATTGTCATCAATGGTTATACCAGGTTATACCATTGATATCATTCAATATATTAATTAATAGTGGTCACAAATGCAACAGCGACATCTCGTGAAAATAAATTCAACTATAATTCTAGTCAACGAATATTCCTATGGCATTGCTTATCTGTGTATTATATAATCAATGATAATACACTGAAACTGTTCGTTCGGATGGACGGCCCGTGTCGTAAATAAATAGTAAACTTATTTGTTTTCGGTTATCAGGTGTTTCTATTTCTATATTAAATATATATTTATATTAACAATATTGGGGCTGAGTAAAGCGTCGATTTGTGCCGACCAGACTTATATAAGTGAGTCGACACAATCGGAGGCGTTTGGGTTTTAGTCGGGTAATCACCGGCAGTGGCGTATTTAGGAATTTGTCATGGGGAGGGTCCAGATAATTTTCAGAACACAGAGCCACGGGGGACGAAGCCCCCCACACCACCCATTTACTCTTTATTAAATAAAATATACCATATTTATAAGACGATATAAAATTGTCGAGTTTTTAATTATTAAATAATAATATGTACAAAACAAATTTAAAAAGAAGCGGGTAAGTGGATGTCACTCTGCTGCTGTACAGTAGGTTACAAGTGGGTCAATGTATAATAGATTGCATTAAACTTGAACTCAATGATATAATATCATAATATCATTGTATAAGAAAAACGATTCTGAGCGAAGACGGTTTGTCAGTCTGGATATTTTATATTGTTATTATTTATTATAGCCTGTAAGTTGAATTAATAATGAAATACTTTTATTTTTTATTTTTTTTCTATGGTGATAGACAAAGTGTTAAAAATTAAAATCCCATTTTTAGCGGTTTTTCGTAATTTTTTGGTGGTTTTTACAGTGGCATTAAATAACTATTGAGAAAATCGAAAAATGACCTCTCTAAAGTACTATCTTGATCCAATTTTCTAAAAGATAAGTTACTATATGTCTATACATGTTGAAATCGAAGCACTCCTTCTGGAAGAAATTTTGTATACAGGAAAAAAAATAAACACCATTGTAGAACCAATAGATCCCTCAGAATCGAATATATAGTTATATGTTATAACTTTTATACAAATATTTTCTTAATTACATTAGGTACCTACTTCATTCATAGTTGATCTTAGATAGCTTTTTAACCTTAAAAAGGTTGAAAAAGATCTCTCTGGAGTGGTTGTAGATACTGGCAATGTACAAAACTACAAAATATTTGAATTAAAAAATGAATTTGGTATTTTTCAATCATTTTCGGTACCCAACTGATAAAAATAATCACGATATTTATTGAAAATGTTGATATAACTATAGCTTCGAAAATTTTTTATAAAATCCGTAAAATCGTATGATAAAATTTGTTTTTTAATCATGTAAAAACTGCACAACATTTAACATGTACGAGACACGAGTCAATGGGGGGTCCGGACCCCATGGACCCCCCCCTCCCCCCGTAAATACGCCACTGATCACCGGACTCTACTCATACAATGAGATATATGATTTTATGTATGTTATTAAGACAAATATCGGGCATGGGAGCCAGCCGTCGTCTGTACAAACTTAAATAAGCGGTACTCCGACGATGAACATGGCTCGGGTCGGACAGCTAAGTAAGCGCCGGGGTTGGTAGCGTGTTGGCCCTAAAAAGAGCCATTTTATTGAAGTAACGCCGGAAGCCGCTGAATATTCGATGATACCGCAGAATTGGTTGACTGGCGGCGGTCGATGATTGAACTATGATTTCAGTCTTATGATACAATTCATGAACGCCGATTATTCGGGGTTTGGTAAGTTCCCACACGAAACATAGCAGGTAAGCGAGTACATATGTAAGTTCCCACACGAAAAAAAATACGCCCGTACGTAAGTTCCCACACGGAAAAAATTACACCTGTACGTAAGTTAAGTTAGTAAGACTTAGGAATGACAACTTAAACGAAATTTTTTTAGGTATAAAATAATAATAACAATAATAGAAAAAAATCAAATTTTATTTGGTTTATTTCGAAAGCTCAAACACTTCACATAGTCAATCTGATATTTTATTTTGTTTTTCTTCTTCCACACATTATTTGTATAGGTACCTATAAAATAAATAATAATAATAGAAAAAATCACATTTTGTTTGTTCTAATAACACTTTACAATATAGTGTTTGAGCTATCGCAATAAACCTAATACAATTTGATTTTTTCTATTATTATTTTTATTTTATACATATACAAATATTATACACATTATATTATTAATTTTTATTATACTTATATTATACGGACTAGATTCAATTGGACTTTTTTTATGCAATACAAAAAAAAAACAAATTTTAACCACACCAACTACGTTTAAGTTGTCAGTCCTAAGTCTGAATAAAGTGGGAAGGAAGTTTGTGTTTGGCAAGGCTGAGCATTAACGAATTAAAAGTTAAAATTATAAACAATTTATATAAACATTATTATGTGTCTGAAATTTCGTGTGGGAACTTACGTACAAGTGTAATTTTTTTCGTGTGGGAACTTACGTATGGATATCCAGGGATAATTTTTACCTGCTATATCTCGTGTGGGAACTTACATTCGCCCGATTATTCAGTGTTGTCATAGTAGAATAGTTTCACATTTTATTATATTGAAAAAAAATTTTTAATATTTCCTTCGAGAAAATTTCATATTTCTCGGACGACTTTTGATTATAGTATATTAGTAGGTACTATACAATATATTATATATTATCATGGGGGGTTCAAACCCCATGAACCCCCCCCCCCCCCGAGCACGTCTCTAACCTATACATATACTGTATTACTGGCTACTGTACCTACCATAATATATTATTTTGTTATCATTGAATAAAAAACATTGAATTCTAAGCGTACCTACTGTAATTTTCATTTATTTTTGTGTAATAATAATATTATAATATACTTTTGCCGAGCCGACATACTGCGAGATTGCTGGACACCCGACGGCCGACACATACACACACACACACACACACACACTCAAGGATTTTGACATTCACTGAGGAAATTAAATTTTTAAAAATGTATAAATGGTTGCCTGTACTAGCATTCTGCAGATTATAATTGTAAGGAAGCTAGTGGTTTTACAATGGGGTTTATTTAATTTAATTTTTTTTATCATGTATAGGTACATACAACATTTCTACCAGAAGGAGTGCTTTGATTCACGTCTGACTCTAGTCTGTTCATACATTTTCTCCTATATAGAATCTACCCTTTCCTAATGGAAAGTTTGTTATCCCATTTCTGTGGCCTACGTGCGTAACGGGGTCCAGAAAATGGTATTGACCCGTGCTTGATTAGATTATTCTATGTTTATTGTTTATATTATCTTTTAGTCGTACTGTGGACATCCTATTTAACAGCGCTATCGATAGTATCGATGGTTCATAACAATGTGTGTCCTAATATATATTATATATATACGAGTATATTTAAGGCTGGGCAAATTAAAGATTTTTTTAACTCGTTAAGTTAAGTTATTTTAAAATAATTAAGTTAAGTTAAAAGTTCCTAGTATTTTTTTCGTCAACTCGTTAAGTTAAAAGTTAACTTTGAAAAAAATGTAGGTACAGTCGTTGCCAGATAAATTGAGACAGCGGCGGCGGCGCGATAACGGAAAATCAGTGGTTCTCCGTATTTGAAATTTATTAACGAAAATACATCAATAAACCAACAATTCTCACAAAAATTATTTTACGATATTAATTTAAAATCAAATATTCTGATAATCATCTTTTATTTAAGAACAAAAAGTAGAAATTGTAAAATAATATAAATAATATAATAAATTATAATAATAAATAAAATTGTTTGCACTGAAACTGGTTTGAACAGGTGACTGCGAGCGTCATAGCAAACTTTGTGACCTTTGCACCGCACTGCCAGCGACTAGTTGGGGATACACTTACTGAAAAGCGCCGCCTCCGCCCTCTCAATTTATCTAGCAACGACTGTAACCAAACTTAATTTGCAAAAATAAAAAATTCCAGACACATAATTTAGTTTATTAGATACCTAGTTTTTCTTTACGCTCAAGAAAATAATTGGGGGAATTTAAAATGATACATCAAAGTAGCGCAACAGTCAACAACCTCATTCAAAAATTTGCGTTATCCCCTGGACGAAAATTAACTTAATTTAAATACTTTTGAAATAACATTTACTTGAAGTTAATACCATAATCATGAAAAAAAATTTATACTTACCTAACTACTTTATATTTACCTAACTTATTAATTTAAAAGTTAATTTGAAAAAAAAGTAACAAGTTAATTAACTTAACGCTTTAATTTAATTTAAACTTTTAACTCGTTAATGCCTAGCCTTCTATAAATATATATACATTAATTGCTCATCAGAGTAATAAAGTATATTATATTAATATATTATACATCGAAATTATGTTTATCCTCTTTTTACCAATAAACAATATTGTATGAAAATCCTCCAATTTGATCTTTGCAATTTTTTGTGTGGTCGTTTGTGTTTTTCTACCCGGATATGTTTAATATAACAAATTTCTAATCGTTGAATTTTGCGAGTTCTAACTTAGGTTTTCTATTTAGTGTATTATTGCTAAGCCTTTTCTTCGATATATTATTGTACATACGCTCCTGATTTCTGGGAGAAACAACATTCAATGTTCGCACACGACAAAATGCAATATAAAATATAATATATAGATACTATTATTAAAAAATTGCAGTTTTAATAAAAATTCTTTTTTAATAAAATAATTTAGGTAAGTGTATTATTAATTTTCTTCTTTTCTTCAATTTTAGTAGGGGCATATGAATAGTTTATTGACTACTATAATATTGGTTGACGGTTGTACTATTTATACTATTTACGGTGACAGCTCATTCCTAACTCAGGTAGTAAGGTGTGGTCATCATCAGTTTAAACGTTTATAGATATTATACAAATATTCAAGATAATAAGTTAATGAATAATAATAAAAATGATAATTTATTATAGGTTTACACAGTGTTAATGATCGTTGATGAATCTTTAATGAATCGTTGTCTGTAGCACAATTGTGGAACAACTGACTTCTAATTATTCTAAGCATTATTATAGAAGCATTATTATAGAAGAGGACGTCAGACAGATATTTATTGTCTCCGTCTTACAAGTGCGTATCATAGCAAATTTATCCTCAATAGAACAAGTTTAGCTCCTTTAGTTTAAAAATTACTACCTAATTAGAGTGATTAGTGAATCGACCTATTAGGAAACTTGAAGACAAGAACATTGTCTGTGTTAGTATGTTGTTTTTTTTACAATAATTCAAAACAAACTGAATTGGGTTTAAAACTTATCCTAATAAGCACAGATACGGTTAGTAAATACGCCACCGGTCCACCGCTGGGCGCTAAATAGTAAATACTAAATAGGTAGGTTAGGTTATACTGGTTATACCTACCTGCGTAACCAAACTAATCTAAAAAGAACTATGGAGTGAAGGATTTTCAATAAAAATGTCTACAAATCCACAAAGGTTAGGCAAATATAACTATGTTACCTTGATGCAGGGGCGTATTTATGGGGGTGGCTGGGTGGGCTGCAGCCCCCCTGAAATTTCAAGAAAATCCAAAAAATATGAATGTCAATAAAACTTTATTTGTTGGGTAAAAAAGCTTGAAAATTTAATACAAGGCTCCTGCTATATTGTTACAATAGCAGTTGAAAAATATTAAAAATCCTTAGTCATAGTTTTTTTATAAGCATTTAAAGTTCGAATCTTGACAAAATACGGAAAAATCACAAAACTTAAAATTTTGCTGAATGTTTTCATTTTTTATACACCAAAAAAATTTGAAAATATTTTGCTTCTTTTTGAGCTATTTACGGACATTGACAGTTTTCATTTTTCTTAGTTTATTTTCTATAAATATCAATAAAAATTTTTTTGTTTGGTAAAAAAGCATGAAAATTTAACGCAAGGCTCCTGATATATTGTAACAATATTAGTTGAAAAGTATTAAAAATACATAGGCACAATTTTTTCTTATAATCATTTAAAGTTCGAATTTTGACAAAATTTATCAAATTTAAAATGTAATAAATATTTTGTAATTAAAAATTTATAAAATGTTCAACTTTCATAGTTAAGGATTAAAAATTTAAAACAATGGTCCACGTAAATAGGTAAATATATAAATTACTTTATTTACAATAATATCATCAAATATACTTAGTAATATCATAGGCTGACTGGACCGTTTTCGCTTAGAATCGTTTTTCTTATACAATGATATTATATCATTGAATTTAAATTTTACACCATCCATTACAGTGACCCACTTGTAACCTACTGTACAGCAGAGCGACATCCACTTACCCACTTTTTTGTTTTATTGTGTGACTATGTTGATAATTTTGTTCAGCCCCTCCCGAAATAAAATTCTGGATACGCGCCTGGCTTGATATTTATAACTTTGAATAAAAAAATTAACATCTATTATCGCGTTGAATGTTAATCGTTACCAGCTATTTTTAGAATTTAAAATATAATGATAATACTATTTATATTTATATCGTATTAATCAATATTAACTAGGTATCATGACAAATTACATAATATATAGATTGAGCAACTCTTGATACGTATGTTTGTGATCTGACCACTGACTAGCGAGTGACGTGAGCGGAGGGCTACTACAACAGTACAACAGACTGTACTACATAGTACCTACAGGCTACAGGCTACAGAAGGTAGTAGGTACTACTACTACAACCGTCTTGTAAATTGTAATTTGTAATGCTGTTGACTGTTAGCGTTACACTATTATAGTGCTGTACTGCTGTCTGCTGTCTGCTGTGCGGACATACAGTCCGTATACATCGTAATCCACAAAGAATAATTATTATTATTATTAATATGCAATACCTGTATAGGTAATTAATAACATGGCAGTTTGTGTGTGCTTGTGCCGATTGTCGAGTGTGACCGCACGACTCGACGGCTGAGCACGTGTAGCGTGTGTTAAGAATTAAGAATTTTGTCAATTTTTTTTATCGAATATCACACTCACAACAGTCGCAACTCACCACTCGGCACTCACCGTCTCACCAGTCTTTACCAGTTCGTCATGATGTTTCGTTACCAAGGTGGCGCATTAGTCAAATGTAAAAATCCTGTCGTCATTGGAGTTCGGTTTCAATCTTCCTAGATCATCATAACCCTATGACATGTGTAAGTATAAATATATTTTATCATTGACTGTACATAGTATACATAAGTATACATACTACACATAAGTATACATACTATACATACCTAAGTATAATCAATGATTTTACTGAATACAGTAGAACCTCGATTAACCGTCAGTCTCGAGCCTTAACGGGTAATCGAAAAGACGATTAAACGAGAAATTGAAAATGTTAAACCTATTATATACCACATTATTTAATATTTTCTTTAAGATTATTAAGATATAATTATATAATCACTATTACTTCTTGGTACCATCATTTTACCCATAGAACATATATTACATTGCTGGAAAGCCCCAGATATACCGGCTTGCACTAAAGACAATTAAATATTAAAATGCTACTGCAACGTGCAGGTAATACACAAGTGTAGTCTAAGATGGTTGAACAAAATATGCGTATAATCGAGGGTCTACTGTAAATTCCATCACCTGGATCACCCAACTTCATCAAAAGAAGTTTTTTGACAAAATATCAAAAGCATCGAAATTACTCATAGAAGACGTTAAATCCATATGTGTTTTCTCCGTCTTAACGAACGTACAATATAGTAAATGTGCGTTTAGAAGAACCAATTTTGTATCGTTATCTTTAATATTGAAGTGAATTGCCCAATTATCAAATCGAATGGTTAGAATATTTTCTAGGGCATAATCTCATCAGCTTTCAATGATATTTAAATTTTACTTACTTTTAACACACTTTCATATTCAAATATCAATCATAGGTCAATTCACTCTATTATTAAAGTTCACAACATACAATTGATTCTGCTGAATGCAAATTTGGTATTTTGTAGTAAATTTGTAAGAAGGAGACATCATATGCGAGTTTGGTGTCCTCTCAAATTATTTGCTAATCAGTTTATTATGATTATACCTACCTTAGGTATATTTTATTTTAACTATTGAGGGTTAATGGTATATGATATGTAGGTACATGTGAATTATGGTTTATAGCCGATACCAACTTAGTTCATAGTTGTGTTGTCGTTGGCATTCTTTTTTTTCATTATTGAACCAACTATATAGGTACATTTTTAAGTGATTAGGTACAATCGATGTTTTGCGATTTTCCAGTAAATTATTTTCAATTTTTTCATTGACATATACTAGGTATTTGCAGGGGTTGAAGTGGGAAAAAATTCAAGAGAGGACTAATGTCTCCATATAGTTTTAAGCGTTCCAAATATACCTAATTGTATGTATAAAATTCTAATTTGTTAAAGGGGACGCTTTTTAACCGCCTTTAGGGGTAGGGGGACTGAGTCCTCCTACCCCCCCCCCCACTTTAACCTCTAGGTATTTGATACATATTTTATTTCGAATAGGTACTCAATAATTCTTTATGGTTAATTTTTAAATTTTGTTTGTAAATAAAATATATACAAAAACACTTAAATTACAAGGTAATATTTAAATAATACTTATAAGAGAATACTTTAAGACTAAAACTAAATAACTAAATGTCTAAATTGAATTACAACTTGCCTGGATAATCAATAATAATCCATAATCTCGTATCTACTCGTTATTCTTAACTATTTTAATATTACTTTTATATAGGTGTCAGCTATTATTCCACAGTAGGTATAAACAATACTGAATAATGTAAACTATTTATTAAATTATTAAAATTGAATTGATATATGTTTCAAGTTAAGTATAACTAAATGTAAATACGGTTTTTAGTTGTATTCATGTTCCAATATGTTTACTTTACAGGTGATAAATTGAATACCATGAAAATTAAATGTTGCGATGCCTATATTACATATTTTTATTCATTTAAGAACTTTTATATACAAAGAAAAAATGATCAGCAGGCTATTCAAGATATAACAACAAGTCTTCAACTTCTCGAAAATGAAGATTCAATGTCTGTGTCTATGAAGCCCGGAGATCTAGTTGCTGCTAAATATGAAAATGATGGTCTTTGGTACAGAGCTAAAATTTTAAATATTGAGGAAAATGCTTTTATGGTTCAATTTATTGATTATGGAAATTCAGAGTTATCATCAAATCTTAAAATACTACCTGAAAAAATAGCTTATTGCCGTGCAATGGCATATCATTGCATGCTTGATGATGTGGACCATGAAGAATATGTAATATCAACTGTAAATGATATATATGATATAATTTTTGACTTTATAGGATCTATTGAAGTAATTGTAACTTTTTTAAGCGATGAAGAAACCTATTTGGTGAATATGAAGTGGGATGATAGATGTATAAAAACATTAGTAAATAACATTATTTCATACGGAATTACTCCAAAGACATATGAAACCTTGAAGGAAATTGATCAGCCTGGTGCAAAGATGGCTGTGAATCTTATTTATGCTCAGTCAATAAATGAATTCTATGTAGAAACTGAAGATAGTAAAGAAATACAAACTAAAATTGAATGTATACTTGAAAATGAAACTGTTTGGGAACCATTAACTGAGTATAAGATTGGTAAAATGGCGATTGCAAAAAGTATAACTGACAGTAGATGGTACAGAGTAAGGCTTTTAATGATACATGAAGAAGGTGAATGTACTTGTTATTTCATAGATTATGGAGTTCAAGACAAATGTTCAGAATTTTATGAAGCGGTTGGCTATCTAAAATCGGCTCCTCCATTTATTAAACTATGTTCATTACATATTCCAACAATGAAAAAAAATGAAAAGCTGTTTGAGTGTTTATCAAAAAGTTTTTACAATGAAATGGAACAATGCAAAAATAAAAAGATGACTATGACTGTAGTGAAAACTGGTGAACCAATTGTAGTTGAACTTTTTGTCGATGATTTTAATGTGGCCAAACTTATCAAACCTATTCCGGTGATAGTATTTAATGTTATTCATTTGAATATATTAACAGTTCAAGTAAATTCTCCTAGTAGACCAAGCTGTAATATCTGAATTAAGTACTAATTAAACTTTAAACCCTGTTGAAAGACCAAAATATTGTAAGATGTACGGAGCTTTGGTGAACGATCGCTGGTATCGTGCGGAAATAAAAAATAAGTTTAAAAGTTCAATGGATATAATGTTGGTGGATATGGGAAGTACTGTGATAAATGTAGAAAATGTATATGAGCTTCCTAAACACTTAGAAAATATTAAATACTTGACTTTACGCTGTTCCCTTGGATTGGATCAGAAATATTTCAGTTTATATAAACT
Organism: Macrosiphum euphorbiae; assembly: GCA_949089665.1. Lineage (NCBI taxonomy): Eukaryota > Metazoa > Arthropoda > Insecta > Hemiptera > Aphididae > Macrosiphum > Macrosiphum euphorbiae. The sequence continues at coordinate 57,695,583 of CARXXK010000001.1, read as the reverse complement.
GAAAGAAATATGTAATAGTAAAACAGAATTTATGATGATATTATTCGAAAACAACAACGTTGATGGACATCTTATACGCTTATTTTTGAATGATGAAGATGTTACTACAATCATAAAGAAAGATTGAATAAATAAAATAATTGTTATGTTATGTATTTCTATATGAATTTTTTTATTTCTAAACATTATTTTTAATTAATTTACTTATTTATTTATATGTTAAAATACACAATATTGTAATGTATCCAAAAAAATTTACATTTATCATAACTTTTTTTTTTGTAAGTACATAATATTTTGTTTATTTGTTTCCTTCTTTTATATGATTCATAGATACTTATAAAACAGTTAAATTATTATTATCATAAAACCAATAAATTTGTCAATTTTAAATGTTTGCAATTACTTTAAAATCTTTTAACCTATACCTAAATAGTATTAGCCGATTCTAGCATTATATGGTATTGAGGTTGATGCTTCTATTGAAATTTAAATGGATCTCTCAACAAATATACTATAATACATAAATAATAAAATAAAATTAATGATTAATAACCATCAACTTAATAGTTAGGGGGGAGGGCGCAATGGTCACTAGCCCCACTGTATATGCCACTACATGATGCACAAGCTAAATCTATGTGTTTATGGATTGTGATAAAGATTATAATATATATGAGTAGTTGGATTTGGTGCTTACCATAGACATGTTAATAAATATTAATATTAATATAATAACTTTTAATTTGTTATACTTCAAGTATATTTGGTTGTATATTAAAAATATGAAAGATATACAATTGGTTTCCTTAAACATCTTAAACCAAATTATGAAAATTGGACAACATAACATAATATATCAATTCCATATTTTCATGGCATTACGGTTCTTAGATTAGAAAGCATATTTCTCTAGATAGGAATTATGTATGAACATTTTTGTATTTTTTTTTTTACTATACGTATCTAAGTCACAAAATAGTATACAACAGTTTCATAAATTTTAACTATGGCGGAATTTGCACCTGTTATGTTTTACTGTAATTTGTATCACACAAAATATAGAGTAAATTAGTCTCACAATCCAAGTATCTAAATGTAAAACAGAGGTCAACTAAAAGTTTATAGTTTTATCAAGTTATCATTAATTTTATTTTGTAGGTGAGATTCTGATATCTATTACCATTGAAATATACATTATTGAAAATATATTTTTATGTTTTTGGTTGAATATAGCATTAATATAGTTATGGTTTTATTCACACCAAATATAGCTACAGCACACCTAACTATGGCTACATTATTTGGATTCAGTCTTGTAAAGTATTCAAATACTTTTTTTAAAAAGTATTCAAATATGTATTCTGAACACTTATATTTGTATTTTTCATTCATTAAAAAAATGCTTTTTTTGATCCAGAAAAATAGTTTTCAATTTGTGACAAGACATTATAAATCATAAATATTAATTTTATTCTTTGAACGAAATATAATATTGACCCATGATATGATTATTTTTATAAACACCAATCTGTTGTATCGGGATACCCTTATCATATGTGGTCAAAATCTATGAATAACTTATGATTACGATGTATTTTTAATTATTAATTAATAAATGTTAATTACAAGCCATTTAAAAACTGACAAAAACTAGTTGTGAAAAAAAATATTCTAATAGTATTAAATTTGAATACCTTAATTCTCATTTATTCGAATATGTATTCCGAATACAAAATAAAAGTATTCTTTAGAAGACTGAAAACATCTGTTACCATAATACCAGGTACATCATGCATCCTCAGCCTAACACACCATCAATAAGCAAATAAAGTAGCTAAATGTAGACTTTGAGAATACACACGATTCAACAGCAAAGTTTAAGAATTGGTGGGGGGGGAGCTATTTAAACTTGGGACCTAAATTCTCCCTCCTTATTTGTGCCTATGATTCACAGTCTTAAATAAATGCATAGGTCTATAATCACTATTTAATCTTCAAATTTATCCTTGTTCTAAAAGATAAAAACGTGATATATATTATATACATTAACAGTCATAATTAATATATTGTATATATTAAATGGTATATTATATATAAAAACAAACATTAACTATACTACAAACATTTGTATTAATTTTCCTTTTTGATGCCTCCAACAATTTTTGGATTATATTTAAACGTCTTAACCGGTGCTGCTCGACCGGCTTGTGTAAATTTCATATGATCTAAACGTTCCCTTTCTTCAATTTCTTTTACGACTTGCATATTTTTCCATGCTATGAAAAAAAGTGCATAAGATTATTTTAAGAATGTTATTGTTTAAGAAAACTAATTAAAATTTCTTACATTCTTTAAACTCTCCGATGACTCCTTTCTTTTTTGACTTCGGTTTTTCTACATTCCTCTTTTCTTCTATATTAAAATAATTCCTTACACTTGGTATTTTCAAAAATAGTACTTGGCCTAGTGAAATAAAGTTAGTAGACGCCCAGTATAAACATACTGCCTAAAAACAATAAAAGTAATAGTGGTAAACTGATTAATTACACTGAATTTGTTTTCTTAAGTTTATACAATATGTCAAGCAACATATCTATTCAATAGCAGAATTATTATATTGTTTGATTTAATTTGGTGTTAACAATAATGAATATAAATTGTATAATAATTTTAAAGTATGATTTAGACTTTAGAATGTAAAATGTTCCGAGATTTCTCTGATTAAGTAATAAAAACAATATCCGTTAATTAATAAAAAAAAAAAAATAGATCATAATCCTTTTAATATCAATGTTGCTTTGAGAAAGTTAATTGATACTTACACATGGGAAATTCACAATAAAAGGAAACACAACAAGAGGTAATACACGAACTCCATATTTCAAATATTTTCCAAATCCTACACCAGAGGATGCAAGTTTACCAATATCTGCTCCAAGCTAAAATGTTTGAAATAAAAATGAATCAATATAAATTACATTATTTTTGAAGTCATATTACAATACCTCTAATGTCACTCCAAGAGTAATAACAGTAACAATAGGCAATATGAAATACTGGTCAGGCAACGTAATATCTGAGAACCACCAGAGACCACCATATTTGAAACTTTCTAAAGGTAACATTGCCATACCTCGTAATCCCAAAAACATACTTAAAAATATAGGAAACTACAAAAAAAGTATAATATTATAATTTAAAAATCAATTTTTAGGATACAATGTAAATTACTTGAATAGCTGGTAGTATCATACCCTTCAATGGGTTTACTTGATTCGTTTTCATAAATAACATAAGTTCTTGTGAAGCCCTTGCCACTAAAAATAAAATAAATTTAAATACTAATTACATGATTACTTAATGTTTTCATTAAAAATATAATTTAATAAAAATAGTTTTGATATTTTCATAAATAATTATGACGTATAATAACCTATTATTTTCACTATTATTGGCATAAATGCATTTATTAAATTGTTACAGGTCTAGTTTATTCCTACATTCATAAATCAAGAAAATAACTTTTCAATGCCAATTTGTACAATAATCACATTAAATTGTACAGAAAAAACCATTCTAAAAGTGTAACATAGTACATAATTAATTTAAAAATACTGGACACTGGCAGTTTCAAGTAATCTACTAAATGCTAATTAAAAAAATATAGGCTGGTTGTAAAGTGTGTACTAAACTGATTTTAGAAATAGCAATTTTATCATTTATTGACTGATAATAATGTTGTTTGATAATATATTTAATACATTTTTACCTCATAAAAAATATATATTATATATTATTGCTGTATGCATACTGGAAGCCTATAGGTAAACTTTAGGGGAAGAGACAAAATAAAAAAGTTTCCTAAATTGCAAGTTAAATAAAGATTAAAATGTTATTTATCTATATATACTCTGTTCAAAATAAGATCGTGACCCGGCGGCCGAGTTGTGCGCATGGGCGTGGCTCTGTTCCGTGGCTGCGCCCCACGCGTCGCTGTAGTGGGGACGGCATCTAGCCATATGTCTGACCGCCGCCCGACGAAAACTGGTCGCCGCCGAGTCACGATCTTATTTTGAACAGAGTATAGGTACATATGGAGGGTTACGGGGAAAAACGATATTTGTCAATATTCCTAAAATGTTTAGTATTGCAGTTTTAAAGTGGGACTATGGCCTTATTTTCCCGTTATGGTAATATTTATAAACCTGTATTATATCATTGACCGTGATCTTTTTTCCATAACTCGATTCATGTGTCGATTCGTTATGAAACTAACCAAAAGGTACTTTAATTATTTGATTATGATCGTTTTTCCCCGTAACCCTTCATATATAAGATATAAAAAAATGTATTTTAATAATTAGAGTAAAAAAAAGTAAATCAAATGTAATAAAAGGTATTATTTGGTCAATTTAAACTATAATTGCGAGTTTCTAAATTTCATTTAAAACTTAGTAATATATTATGTCTCATGTCATATGTAATTAATACTGACATACTGAATAAAACTACCAGTATAAAAGTTCTCTCCTTCACGATGAGCATTCATTAAATTATAAGTTTACTACGGGTTTACTATTAATAAGGCAATTAATAAACAATAAAGTTTTGATAGGTAATTAGTTAAATCACACATTTTTTAAAATCAAGTAAAATGGGTAAAAAATTTTAAGTTTAAATTTAAATAGGTGACAAGTGCACTAATTATATCAGTAATTTTAAAGAGATTTCTACACCGGTATCAGTAATAAAAAGAAATACAATTTACTTTCATAAGGATTTCCATGTAATCGGGCTTCTGTCATTTTTTCTTGGTATGCTTGAATCTGAGGCATATTATTATTCATTCTTGCAGTATGGCGTTGAGACGTAACTACTAAAGGAAAAACCAATAAACGCAATATGGTAGTACCTGAAAGAAGAAATACATTTTTTATCATATTATTTGCAGGTAACAATTTCATGTAAGGGACATAATGAGTTTCAACTATTATAATAAATGTTATACACTGTTGAAAATAAATACTATTACAAACTAAGTATAACGAATCCTTTTTAAACAATAAACATTAAACAGTATTTTAGTCAATTTTAATAGTTTCCAAATTTAACTTGAAACAATTTTTATTTGAGTTTTTTTAAAGAAAATATTTATGTATAAATCAAATATTTCCCCAATTGTTTTCATTATTAAATGTTCATTTGGTTTAATAAGTACTTGTTATTTAGAAATAAATTGTTCAATTCACATAATAATAAGACAGTTAATGATAACAAATGTTTGTCTGTATTCAAATCTTTAAAATATATATATATATACAATTGCTATAATTTGCTCACCTGCTATAATGGCACCCCACCAGGGTAAACCACAAGATACGTGCATAAATTCTAAAGCATTTTGTAATAATCCTACAGGAGTGAAAGAACCAAGTCCTGCACTTTGTAGTGTCTGTTCACCTAATGCATTCTGTACGGATGTTGAAATTGAAATTATTATTATAACAGTTCCTTTTTAATATGATTATCAGATAAAAAAAGTTATACCAATGCTATTGCGACTTGTTCGACTGCCGCTTCAATAGGCACTTCTGGTGCATCAGGTATAACGTCTTCGGTCAGATCCACGGGTTCACTGTTGACCGATGAGAGTAGTTCCGGCTGTTCACGACCATCGCCACTGCTGTGTCGAATAAACGTGAGATTTGTGGCGGACAAGACGTGCCTATGATCCGTAAATCTGGTGTGACTGAGTTTATCAGGGGCAAGTAAAATTACCCTTTTAGAAATGGAAACTCGGTGGAAATGACGTACCTGTCCAACACGCATGCGGAGGCATAAGCTCATAACTAATCGCGGCGGCGGCATTTTCCAAAATCTGAAAAACCAGACCTACAGATCAGTCGAGAACACTCACTGCGGCCTTTGGGCCAGTAAAATAGTAATTTGTTCGATGCTACAGACTATTATATAGTACCCACGATGTACGGAATATATTACTATATTAGATAAGGTGACGCCGCTCTCGTATCTTTCCAAAAATTAAATTTTTGTTGTTCAGACTTTCTCACCAGAGTACGCTAGCATTCGCCGGAATTTATACTAAATTTTAATTTGCATATTTTATTAAATGTCTTTCAAATGTCAATAATCATCATTTAAACATTACGTTTAAGATATTATAGATATTTAGCTTGTAAAAAAGATTTGTACCTATTAAGTACAGTACCTTTTGTTCCACAAAATAGTTGTTCCATAGTCAATTCGTTCAAATATTAATTGTTCCAAGAAAGTGTATTTGTTCCAACCACCAATTGTTCCATGGTTTATTTATGTCATTATTTTTTTTAATAGCTAATGCCTAATGGCTATTACGCCTGTGCCAATACTGAATACTTTCAATATTTTTTTGTTCTAGACTCATTGTTCTCAACTAAGTTTATTCCCAATTGCATTTTGTGCCCAGGGCCCAGGGGCATATAGAAGGGGCGACGAGGGGGTCAGATCCCTTCATTGGCTTTTTTTTAATTACCTACCTTAGTAAAAAGTTTTGAGAGGGTGGGGGATTTTTCGATTTTCCATTAAGATAAGTTTTATCTATTAGATATCCAATTTTTTTTTATCCCCCCCCTTCAGAAATCATGTCTACGCCACTGTTTGTGCCAATGGATTTTTATCATGCAACATATTTTATAAGTTGGGAACCAATTTTTATTGGAACAATTATAATATTTTGGAATAAACATTGATTAGAACAATTATTTATAGGTATAAAAATTATTTAGAATAATGATTTACCAAGAGATTAAAATTTAGATTAAAATATAATTATTAGTAAAAAATAAAAAGGTAGGGAACAGTGGGTACCACCCAGGGGCGGATCTATGGGGGGGGGGTCAGGAGGTCAGCTAACCCACACTTAAGTTTTGCTGATCAAATTGTCCTCTTTTCAGATCTTGGGTAGTTAGACACTTGTAGGACCCTCGAATAAACACACATACAGTATACATTAATTTTTTTGTTTTATATACCTACCTAGTACACAATTAGTATAGATTTCTAATCAGGTTTTAATAAATGGGCCCTTGAAAAGTCCTGACCCACAGTTTCCTAACTCTGGATCCACCCCTGGTACCACCATGTACCACCCTGCTGTACAGTGTGGCACTATAAATTTAAAATTATAATGGATATGATAAATACTTAAATTTGAATTCAATGATAAATCATTGGGCACTGGCCATTGCATACGAAAAATGATTCTGAGCGAGGTTTTTTAGCCTGTATTACTATTATTATATTTTATGATTTAATTACTATTAAACTAATTTTGTTTTCTATTATATAGTAATATAGTAGGTTGAATTCATTTTTTCCTAAAACATATTGAATTTGAAAATGTCCTTGTGCGTATAAAATACAATGATATGCTTTAAATGTTTCATGTTCCCGAGTTTAATATTATTTTTAAATTACAACAAAATAACTAAAATCGTTGTTCTTCCTTTAGGCTTTAACTATATAATTTCGTCCACATTTTTACTTAGAATATCTATGAAATAAATTTTTGATTACGTGAATTTATACATGTAAATAGGTAGGTAAATTCAGGTGTATTCACTATTCAGGGGCGTCATTTGCACCAACTCTTTTTAAAACGCCTTCTTTGGCCTGCCAACAATAAATACAAGCACCGATATACCTAAGTGTTTTATATTATATATATTTTATATTTTTTCAGTATTAAAAAGAACATGTAATGTACTCATGTTTAATTTCCAAAAGTTTTTTTGTGGTCTCACAATATTATAATTGATAATATTATATATAACACAAACATTGTGAAGAATGGTACCTATAAAATACATTTCTGGTTTTATAAAGCTAGGTATATTATATATTTTGAGTACGCAGAGAGAAAAAATGTGTAAGTTAGGTTCGGTTAGATATTTTATTATAAAGATTAAAGGTGTTATACTCATACATTTATTTACCAAGTGTAAATACCACTGTACACTGGTATCCACAATATAAAATAAATACATTAAAATTACCTACACATATTTCGTCAAAAATAGTAGCATTATTGTGAATTGTGATACTTTCATACTAATATAAGTGACATATTAAATAAATTATACAAATATTTTACACTTTTTTTAATCTGTGGTTATGGTTGACTTGAGCTACTGCTGATTATAAGAATGATGTTGTATAATTGATATATTTATACATACATATTGTATTTATTGTATCGACACTCGACAGCGGCTTCAAAAACAAAAGAGTTATTCAAAGATGCTTTATCACAATCAGTTAGATTTGGTAGGAAATAGCGACAATGATAAGGATTCACAGATTCTAATATTCTATAGTCAGTACTCAGTCAATTATTTTATGTTTACGAAATTATGTAATATATTACTATTCAGATATTCTTAGTAAAAAAGATTTTTATTAAATTACCAATAGTCTTATAATAATAATCGTTAGAAAAATGTATTAGATCATTTTTTTACCGCATACAGATCAAACAGAACGAAATTATGTAACAAAAAGTAAGTTCTAACTCAGTGCTTGCGAAAGTAAGTTCATAAAAATTTAACGAAATCAAGAGAATGGATTCCTTTGATTTCGTTAAAATTTTATGAACTTATCGGGCACTTAATTCGTTTTTCATGTTTAGGAACGTACTGGAAGTTCGTTCAATTTTTAGAGAAACATGAACGATTTTTGAATTTGAGTGGAACGATGAATGTATTGATTTCACAATGATGTTTTTTCTTTTACTTTTTATTCATTTTTGTGTCTGTCATCACGGTTTGGGGCAGTAAAAGTGTTTCGATTTTCTTCAACAGTATCTTTTTCGATGGGAAAGTGAATCTAGTTGGTGCATTTGGGAGGTCAAATTTTAAAATACCCAACAGTTTTCAAGAGCGGAAAAATAACATAAAAATTAAAGAAAAACTAGAATTTTTACGCAAAATCGGTTTTCCAAAAAATCGATTTTTGTTTTTGGTTTAACTCTAAAACAAACAATTTTCACTGGTTGTGTATATTTGCATTTTCTATACACGATAACATTTTCAAAATATTTTGATTTATTTGGAACTGTTTAGGGACATTTTCATTTTCCATTTTTTTTTAGTTTTTTTTCTAAAAGTATCAATAAAATTTTATTTGTTGGTTAAAAAAGCTTGAAAATTTAATAAGAAGGCTCCTAGTATATTGTTTCAAAGGTAGATGAAAAATATTAAAAATTTTTAGTCACAGTTTTTTTTTTATAAGCATTTAAAGTTCAAAAATTGGCAAAATATGGAAAAATCACGAAAATTAGCAAATCATTTTGAGTTAAGAATTCGTAAAAATTTTTCTTTTTAAATCTAAGATTTCAAAATGTAATTCAAGATTCCTTATAAGATTATCTACCTTTATCAAAAAAAAAAAAAAAATGTGTATAAGAAAGTCAAATTAAATTTTTATGAGTGTTTGAAATTCAAATTTTACAACATTGGATATTCACTCGATTTCTCATGTAGCGATTTCTTTATTTTGTTGTAATTCAAAAACGTAAGACTGTAGATACATGAAAATTTCACTGAAAAAAACTAGAATAACTATTTGAGTTATTTTGTTGTGATTGTATAATATTATTCATGGGTACTTGAAACTTCTAAAGTACACTATTATATATCTATAATAATATCAGGGTTTATACCTAATGGATATTGTGATATGATTAATTTTGAATTTATTATAGGTCAATTTTTTTAGTATCATAGATAAGTACATAATATGTCTTATATCTATAGACTGACATACCGTCTCCTCTCAGAATCGTTTTTCTTATACAATGATATTATATCATTGAATTCAAATTTAATACCATTCATTATACAGTTACCCACTTGTAACCTACTGTACAGCAGAGCACCTTTTATCTTTCATTTCTTCGTTCATTTGTTTTTAAATAAAAGTAATTAAATCATTTTTAAAACTAAAAGGCAAAAAAAATAGAGCTTCTTTTAAAATTGAATAACTAATATGAACAGCTATAAAAATAAACCTGAAGTATCTATACGATATTATTGATAATTTTTACAAAATTTAAATTCTGTATTTCTGCCTTAGTGGTTTATTTATACAGTGTATTAATTATATAAGTTAAAATTATTACTAAATGTCTAAATAACAATGTGTGATGTTTAAAATTTTAAAATTAAAACAATTATTACTATAGTATAAACATGTACGATGTACCTATGTTTTTTATTTTATTTTACTTCGTATTAAAAAGGTACGAGGAAAGGAACTACCTAGTTCTTTTCTTCAAGACAGGTATGGTAAAGGATTTAGTTCCTTTTTAACAAGAGGAACGTGAATGTGAACTAGTTTCTGTCTTAAAGGAACTTTCCAAGCACTGTTCTAATCATCTGATCTTTTATCAGAATTAATCTGATCCTGATGCATGGCGTAAATATGTCTAAAATCCATTTTCTGGGGGGGGGGGGGTCGAGGGCTACATAAATAAATTTACATATAAAGGCGGAGTGGTATACCCCACGACCCACCATAAGTTAATTGTAGGTTTGGTTCTAAATTTTTTTATTTGAGCTAAAGTGCTAAGAGTATATCTTAGAAAAACATTACTTAAAATTTAAAACCATTCTGTGAATGGTATAACCTTATACCAGAAACCAAATTTTCATAATTGAAAGAGAATTTTGAACAAAAATTGTTTTTTTTTTTTAAATTACGAAAACTGTATATTTGGTTGCCTATCTCTATAACACCTTGTGATAAAGATTTTAGTTTACATCTCGGCTATAGATCAAGCCTGGCCTGATAATTTTTAATTGAGGTATTGAGTTGAGTTGAGTTGATAGAAAACATTTAAGAAAGTTTAGTAATCCAATTTTTTTTACTCGGTTAAGTTAAAAGTTTTATGGAAACTGACAATTAACTTATTAACTTGAACTTTTTTTTTTATATTGTCTAAAATAAAAAAAAGTAAATTTTTATGCATTATGCATAATCAATAAAAATTTTATTAGGTACTTATCTATATTTTAATATTTATTATCTAATTATTTATGAATAAATGTAATTTGGATTTTATTAAAAGTAACTAGTTATTAATAAGTTTATATCAATAAAAATCAGTTAAGTTAAATTAAATTAAAAAAAAGTTTAGTTAAACAGTTAAAATTATTTTAACTTTTAACTTAATATTAACTTTTTAACTCGTTTATACCCAGGCTTGCTATATATACTATGTATATCTAAACTCTAAAGCTGTAGCCTGTAGATCTTACATCATGATTTAAGATAGGTATCTTAAATTTAAGACTACCTATGTTAAATCGTGGTTTACATCAACATCAAACATTTATACTTGATGATAACCGCATAGACGTGGGGCCGTGGTAGATAGGTATTTACATTAGTAACATTACTATCGAAATTAATATAATAAGGTATATCTATTGTAATAATTATAAAATATAAATTATCATTATTCTACGAAAATTATAATCACGAAGTATTGAATATTATATTAATTATTAATATATTATAATATATTTTTTGGTTTATAGTATTTTATCTTATACAGTACATGTATATTGTAATAGTATCTACACTTATAAGTTAAAAAATAATGTTCTTTATAACAATATATGCAATCTTATTTATTTAAAAATAGTAGGTATGTCATTCAATAAGATGTACAGTTAAATATTTAAATAAATAAATGACTAACTTGGGGCCCACACCTTAAATCTAAACGAAAATTACTAAATTATCGTCTACACATACTTCGCCCAATACTTAAATCCAAACTTTCTATAATTTCAAAATTAACAATATACAAAACTTTTTTAAGACCCATGGCTCTCAAATTTGAGGTACCGCCAAACCGTCCCAACTACAAACTATCCAAGTATTCCAGTCCATATCCCTCCGTCTCATAACAGCTGTCCCATGACACGTAACAAATAATAAACTTCACAAGGACTTAAAAACACAAACTGTGGAACAACTACTAACTAAACAATACTACACTAAATTTCACAAAAAATTACATCTACATCAAAATCCTCTTATCTCCCACCTATCATCACGTACACTTCCCGACAATCCCCCTCGCTGCCTTAAAAGACGCTGGTGTCATGATCTTTTATGATTAAAAAAAAAAAAAAAATCAATAAATTATGTTAAATTTAAATCTGAAGGGTTCTATCATTGGATGATCTCCCTTATCCTGTAATTATGTTATTATATTATATTGTTTTGTTGTACCTACATATTATCACATTTGCTCATTGTGTTTTATTAATACAGATTGTAAATTTAACAAAATAAAAAAATAAATAAATAAGAATATTATTCAAGTGTTTAACGTTAAGTATAACTACGTATATATGGCGCAAGTAACTATGAAGATCGATGAACTCTTAAATATTCTGGGATTGAACTTTTAAATTACAATTACTTACAATTATGAATCAAATACCGTTTCTTTGATTTCTAAGTTGATAACTTAATACCTAGAATGCCACACCTTCCACACAACTGCACAAGGCGCAAGCATAAACCATTTCCATTTAACTATAATGGGTGACAATGTGACATACTGACATAGTTAGTAAAACTATGTTAATTGTTGGATATGTACTTATAGTTTAAACTGTGGCGTTTAGGTTGACATTTTGTGACTACCTATCTACCCGTGTTATTTAAACTGACAATGTTACGAGAGATCATCAAGTTTGGCGACCTTAGATGGTGTGAGTAGCGAGCGACAATATAATACTGTATAATTGTCATGCAAGATTACAAATACAGTGAAACATCCATCTAACCATAGAACATTATGTTTAATAAGTTATAATATTAACGAAATTCTCTATAATAGGTCTTTTTAGCGTCTTAGAGGCTTCATAATACGGAAGTTTTACTGTAATCCGGTAATCGTCTATCCAGTTCAAGACTGCAACAACTCGAAATTAAACAAATTTGAGTTATGTAGGTACACCATTTTATAGACACCCTCTCATGACGATTTCATTCAAGAACGCAATAAAATATAGTTTAATTATTGACCACGAGAGAGCAATCTCAATATTATAATTTACATTACGTTACATAGAGAAAAAATATAAAAACCCATTATACCCAACAAAACAATATTTTGAGTTGTTGCCATAGATGTTGCAGTCTTGACTCTTGAACTGGATAGTCGAAATGCCGTATTATACACCCGTTTCCTATTGTCTACCATAAAATAACTGCAAAAATAGTTATTATACCTTTTATAGCATAAATATAGGGGCGGAAACTAGAGCGTTGTGAGTATGCGTTAAAAAAACAAAACCGTGTACTTCAATACTAAATCCGAATAACAAATTATGATTGAACCATCTTTCTTCATTCAACCATTTTCCCAAAGGCCCTAATATTAATTAAATTAGGTGTGATATTAAAATACTGTATGTTAGGGATGGGCAAAAATTTTTGAACATCGATGTTCGATGTATCGATACATCGTTTTTTGAAATATCGATGTGTTCGATGTATCGGAGTAAAAACATCGATGTTTAAAAACATCGACGTTTAAAAACATCGAAAAAATTTTTTCCCCTTCAGCCTTTAGGGCTAAAATCTGATGCACACCTAAGATGGCTTTAAAAAAAATGGAAAAAAAAAAATGGAAAAAATGGAAAAAATATGGAAAAAAAAAAAAAACATCGGACCATAACCTCGATGTTTTTTTCGATGTATCGAAGACTAAACATCGATGGTAAAACATCGATATATCGACCAAAAACATCGATGTTTTTAAAAAATCGATGTTTTTTGCCCATCCCTACTGTATGTCAATATGTCATTGATATGGTACAAATATCGCGGTGTATTTTAATTGTATAGGTACTGGTTTGTGTTGACAAATTATCTAAACTTTCAAGTCGTTTAGAGTAGTTACTAATAAGTAGTAACTCTAGTAAGACGCAACTGCTATAATCACGAAGAAAGATATACTTAAGAAATATCTTTTAACTGTGGACTGCGGTGTTAATCGTCATTCGCACTCAGCGAAAGCTCCGAACGTGAGGCACAGCATCTTTAATCTATTCTAAACGACTAAAGACTAAACTGTCAATCTAAACTACTAATTAGTAAATTATTAGTAATTTAGTAATTAATAGTGTAATTATTAGGGCTAAACTGCAAAAGGACGAAAAGCCTGATCCCCCGATCACGATTTATCACTTATCATAATTTATCAATTATCTTCATAACCAAAACAAACACGTCGTGATGGTCACACTGAGCTTTAGCGCGTGTGTGGCCTCTTCGATAGATGTCGCCGCGGTCCACCAACGGTCCCGATCGCCAGCGGCGGAACACGACGAATCACCGAGAGTCGGGCGCTGCTCCTGGCCAACGGGGACTTCGACTGTCTGCTACCATTGATTCCGTGTTGACGTTCAACCGGCGGTGGTGTTGTGCGTACGAAGCCGTACGAAAAGTGAAAAGAACACAACAACGATAAATAATACGTTTATTTGCTAGTGTTACTGGTTATCCACGGGTTTTTGTTTTCGATTCGACGTCTAGTGATCACGATGCGCGCCACTCGAACGGTTTTTACGTGTCGGACAGCCGACACTGACCAGACGTCGTCGGATCACGGCCGAGCAACAGTTTGAACCGAGAGCCGCGATAACACCGTAAGTTTTACCCATAGAACAACTAATATGTATGTGTCCACGGTTCGACCATTTAGAGATTAGAACTGTATTCATTTAGCTCGTTATGTGAAACCTGCCCAGTATTGTCGTTATATTTGGCAATTTAGCATTAGGCATTAACTCATTGTCACAATCTTACTAGACTGTAGAATCGGAGTGTTTCTAATGTTATGTTCATCTGGAGTCTACTATACTACTTATGCGATGAAATGATTCCCACTGACTGACTTGTAGTTTTTGGAAATATTAATCTTTATTGCCCTTGCTGCGATTGTTGTTGAAAATGCATAATATACATGCCACCCTCTTGTTATCACGGTTGTTGCTCTGGTTGTTGCGATGGTACAGATCTCTTTGGGTAATATCTATCAACTTGTCTAGATGTCAGCTCCTCTAGAGATTTATATTATCTTACCCTTAGAACAATATAGATGGTATTCTGTTTGTACTTTCATTATAATCTTACTGTTTATATTTACATAATCTAGCACAGGTTTGTGTTGAATCCATAAGAATATCTTTTTCTCAGATTCACCCCTCCGTTTCAATTGTACTGTTGTAGGTACAACATCTAACTTTTTGTTGAATTGATGATAGTTAGGTAGGTAGCTACCTCTGAGTCAGGTATGGCTAAATTCAATCTGATCACCCACTCCCTTGTCATGGTCACACAAGAAAAAAATTATAGACATTTTCACATTTCAATTCAAACTTTTTAGTGATCCTTTTGTTGGTTACTGGAAAATTTAAATAATCAGTTTTCATTATTTCAGACGTACAAAATTCATCAATATTGATTTAAATTTTAATCAAATATAATCTAATAAAACAATTTATTCAAAAACGTTCAAAATATTATATGTAATATTAAAAATTTTCAATTAACATTAATAGTTATTTATTTATTATTATAAATTATTCATGGTAAATCGACTATAGGGCTAGGTATTAGTTTATGACATATAAATATTAAAATTAAGATGAGCGAAGTAGTGGACATACATTTCGCGGGGTAACCCCGCAGTGGCGTCATTTGAGAGAGGGCAACTGGGGCATTGCCCCAGTCTAGTATTTACATCAACCCCTAGTTGGCACATTTACCTCACGCCCTCCACCCCCGATTACCACTATGGCACTATACTATGAGAATCTGAGTGAAAAAAAAGTTGAGTCGGAAAAGTAGTGAAAAATTGCCTTAGTCTAATAAAATCGGAAATGACGCCACTGTAACCTCGTACCACTCAATTCTACTCATCTAAGCCTTATAACGCATAGACTACTTGCACTAAATTCAATTTTTATGTATCGAATTCGAAATACTTAGAAAAATATTATACTTTGGAATATGAAATTAAAACTCCATTTTGTCAAAAAAAATTTTAAAAAATAAAAAAAGTAGAAGGATAAAAAGTGTTTAAAAGTATAATTTTTTAACAACAAAGTTGTTTTGTAAACGACTCGAAACTATGTAAAAAAAATTACACTTTTTGAAATAATGAGTGTTCAATTTTAAATAAATCAATCACCCTGTATAGTCTCCGGTAAACACAAACGTTTAAAATCTAGAAGGGCTATCCTACTTTTAGTCATGTCTTCATAAGGTACCAACCTACCCACGTTTAAAAAAATCTCAGATAGGGCTAAAGCCCAATCAGCCCTACCCGTAGGGTACCTATAGTTTCAGTACTTTGTTCAAAAATCATCAAATAATATAAATACGTTCTACACCGATAAGCTATAAGGATATCAGGACGTACCTGTGTATACTATAATATGGTATATGCAATAAGTTACTTAAGTTTAAAACTAATTAGGTATTTGAATATAATTTTGATGTATTAGTTGACTATTTTAAGTATTACTAAGTTTTAATTTGTTCTATAATTTCTTTTAAAATACTAAGTAGATGCCATTATTAAACAAATTATAATAATGGTAGTTAGAAGCTTAAAACTTTATTCAATAAACATATCTTTTACATTAGATATTCAGTTGGTTTTTGACCGTTTATTTGTGTATTATTAAGTATTTAGGTATATATGTATTAGTAGTACATAGGTATAGATTGTAGTATAATGTTGGTAAACATTGCCGTTTATTCCTTATCGTTTATGTTAGTCATTACTTATTAGCCTTGTATCTTAAAAAGTTATGAGAAGAGAATTCTTTAGGATTGGTGTTTTGTGTAGATTGAGTTAAGTAATATTGTAATATGTACAAGTATTTATTTTTAAAATATTCCATTTAAAAAAACAGAGTTAACATTTTTATTAGATTACCTAAAAATGTTATTTTAAATACTTAGTGCCTACCTGACTTGGACGGTTTTCGGGAAAAGGGGCACAAGTCAAATTTTGACTTTTTCAGATTATGCATCAATTTTGTAGGAAATTTTACGCCCGATCGAATGGTACCACTGTTATTTAGATATGGCTGTTTGTTATCGCATAATTGACAAATGCCGTTGGGCACTAGTCAATTTTCGTTATATGCGAATGGTCACAAGTCACTAGTCAGTAGTCACTAGTCATAAATCATAACACAGTCTTCAACATGGGGCACTAGTCAATCTTTGTGATATTCGAATGGTCACAATTTTATTAGTCTTAAAACAGACTTCAACAATTTTCATAAACCTAGGTAGTCCGTACCTGTGATTTATTTGTTTTATCTATAGTATTTGTTTGGTGTTGAAAATGTCTAAACGAACTAATTTACTCATGTTATTAGCAAAAGGTAAGTAATTATTTTAATAATAATATAACTATTTATCAAATATTACATGTACACATTAAATTGTTCAAGAATATTTAAATATATAATTAGATTATTGTATTATTACATAATAAGAAAACTTATTGAATCATAATGTATTGTAATTGTTATAATAATTACCTATATTTAAAATGTATATGCAAATAATAATAATGTTGGTGTTGGTAGGTAAATAAAATTACTAACCTATTGGTTATTTTTATTTACATTATATATATTATATCATATCATATCATATTAGTTAAATAATTAATATATATGTATCTATAAATAGATAGATTAGAAGTAGGTTTACAAAATGTTCTGATTATAATATTATCTCTACCTTTTTAGTACTTTTCTAAAAATTACCTAGAGCACCTTATTACTTAAAATAGGTACCTACATTAATAATACAATAATATATTATGATAATAATTAAATATTAGTAAAACTTAATTTTCTTTTTTGACATAGAAAAAAAACAAAAAGAGGAACATAACAATGCAAACGTAAGAAGAAAATTGTTTGATAGTAATTGTACTTCTAAAACGTTAACAAAGTCTTTCCATCACAATCGTATACAGGTGAATATATTTAGATTAAAAGACTATTATTCAATATTCATAGGTATAGATTCAAAAGTTTAAATAATTATGTTTTATTATGAAAATATATTACAATTAGGAATGGGTAAAAGAAAGTAACCACAATATAGTTTATGGTAATGGAAATGCTGAAGTTCAGAGTGTTCAGACACATGATGTAAGTTACATTATTTCCTTTGATTTTTACACTTACTACCCTTATTACTTTATTCATTTTGTTTCTTTTATTTTTGGTTTAACTCATTTTAGATAATTGATAGTTGTCAACCTAAAACTGTAGATAATGTTTTAAATCTTGATGGAATAGATTTTGAAATTGTGTTTGAGAATGAAGTAACTGATTTAAATACTACTACTAATGCAGATGATAGGATTCTATGTTCTGGATCTAAAGAAAGTGATAAGCTAGAGGTAAGCATAATAAACACAAAATAAGTATATAAACACCTATGCAAATTCTATTTAACAAGGATAATAATGTTATGATCTCCCTTTATAATACAGTTTTATATGGTTAGTATATTTTTATGTAAATAACCTACTTAAAAAATAAATATTTTGCCTACTATTCTAATAATAATATTTTTTTTTAATGTAGTTATAATATTATGATTATGTTTTAAAAAATATTTCATTAACTATGCAATGCAAATATTAATCTATTAGAACTTTAAGTTATATAATTACCTGATTATAAAAGATTTACACTTTTTAGTGCAAACTGTATTCAATTTTAACATACATATTGTAGAGCTATTGAATAGGTATTTTAATACGATTAGATTGTATATACACTAAAAACTGAAAACATCAATTATTATTTAAATAATTTAAACATTTTTTTTATTGTTCTATTAAAATATATAATTATTTAATTGATTTTTAAATCAAGTTATAACATTTTTTGTTAATACAAACTAGTTACAAAGTGGTAAATGTCAAAATGAAAATTGGAGCAGTTCAATCAAGACATTAAGTGTAATTCCGGGTACTCCAGAAAATATTTTAGTAGAAGATGATGAACATGATATTTTGGATAATGAAATTGATGTATTAATTCCAAATAAAAGAAAGATTAAAATTAGTGTTAAAGGAGAAACAAATGAGTTTAGAAAATACAGAAAAGTGAATAGAAATAGTGGGTTAGAATACATTACCAATAAAGGCAAAATTGTCAAAGCCAGATCATCTGAGCCATTAACCAATTGTAGATCAAAATGTAATACTAAAATTGATAATGAATTGCGTGAAAATTTGTTTAAATTTTATTGGTCAATGAAATGTTTTACTAGAAGAGTATCTTATATTTCCGGATTGATACATTTTACTGAAAAAACAACAACAAGAAAACGCAGATTTACCCCTGAAAAGCAAAAAAATAGGGAAAAAACATACCATTATTCTGTTCCAAAATATGGTAACTTAGTGTCAGTTTGCAAAATATGTTTCCTTAAAATATTTGGAGAAACATCTAAGTTTGTGCGCAATGTCTGTGCCCAAAAATTAAACTCTCCAGTAAGCAATACATCACCAGATAAAAGAGGCAAATCAGCACCAGCAAATAAAACAAGTTATAAGGAAATAATTTTTATTAAAGATCATTTAAAAAGTCTCCCTACCTATGAGAGTCATTACTGCCGAAAGGAAACAAGTAAAAAATATCTACCACCATTCTTTACTTTACAAGCTGCCTATGATGAATATAAAAAATCTGCTCAAACTCCTGTAAGTCGTACTATATATGAAAAATATTTTAAAGCCTCCGGACTTAAAGCCAAAAATCCAAAGAAAGATACGTGTGTAGCTTGCGATAGAATTCATATGCAACTTTCAAACATTAATATTACTGCGGATCAGAAAACCGAACTCATGTCTGAACAGATCAAACACCAAAATCAAGCTGAACAAGCTTACACCTCAAAAAGAAATGATTCATCATGTGTAACAAAAGACAAAAAATGTATTTTAGCTTTCGATCTTCAACAGTGTCTTCCAACACCAAGCTTAGAGTCTTCTGTTGTGTTTTACAAACGTCAGTTGTGGACATACAACCTAACAGTCCACAATATCATATCCTCTACGGCTTCATGTTATATCTGGAGTGAACCCATTGCAAAAAGAGGTGCAAGTGATATAAGTTCTTGTGTTTTTGATTTTTTGAAAAAAATATCTCCAGATATAGAGCACGTTGTAATGTACAGTGACTGTTGCTCAGGTCAAAACAAAAATAGTATTTTTATGGCAATGTGTCTCTGGTACTTGGAACATAATAATTCAATAAAAATAATTGATCATAAGTTTATGGTTCCGGGTCATACTAGGATGGAGTGTGATTCAGACCATGCTAGGATTGAGAAGGCAAGAAAAAGGTACACAGGTTCAATAAACCATCCAAATGACTGGACACAAATGATTCGATGGGCAGGAGGTAAAAAATTTGAAGTGATTGACATGATTCAAAGTAATTTCTATAATTTCAGCAGCCTCTTAAAAACTAAATACAAAATGCCAAAACAAAATATGGTAGGAGATAAATTTTTGTTTCAACAGACTAAATGGTTAAGGTATATAAAAGGAAAAATAAACACAGTTTTTTACAAAACCTCCTTAACAGAAGAAGAAGATTTTTTAAGTCTTGATTTGTGCCGTAAAAATGTAACAAATAATAATATTTTACCTAATACATATAACGAAGAGTTACCAATAACCACTGAAAAAAAAAAAGATCTTCTGTCATTATTACCATTGATACCGGAAGTGTTTCACCAATATTACATTAATTTAAAAACAAAAAAAGGTATTAATGATCCTATTATTTCAGATGATGAAGACTGTTAATACTGTGTTTTTTTTTTAATTGAATAATAATTTATAATAAAATAAAAATAAAAGTTTATTTTATGTTCTACATTACTAATAACTAATACATTGTTTTTTTTTTTTAAATGTTTTATAATGAAATAAAATAAATAAAATGTATTTTATGTTAAACATTAGGATTTGAAAACATTAGGAAACTAATAATTCGACAACATTTTAATTAATTTGTATGAAAGCCTAAAGGATAGGAAAGTAAGTTTTCTTCAGTTATAAAAATAGTAAAAATCCAGTCATATTATATTATTTTTGAATAGCAAATAGTCACAAGTCAAAACAAGAGAAAGGGCACAAGTCATTATTGGAGTTGTTTTGAATAGCGAATGGTCACAAGTCAAAATAAGAGAAAAGGCACAAGTCATTTTACAGTTATTTTGTTATGCAGATAGTCATAAGTCATCAAACTAAAAGTAAAACATTATTTTGATTATTTTTAAATATTTTAAAAAATCTATAAAAATATAATTATAAGAAATGTGAAAACAGAATAAAAAAAGATAATAAATATTAGATTTTATTAAGTTTTAAGCTCCTCCTGAAAAGTAGCTATTTTTGACTAGTGCCCCTTTTCCCGAAAACCGTCCACTTATGTGAAGTTGGTAAATTATAAGTTGTAATTTGTTCCCTCCTTACTATAGTACAGTAGTTCCCAATTGTAGGTCTGCATGTTGGTATTAGGGGGTCAATGATTTAGTACTATTGTATTGATTTTTTATTTTATTTTAGTGAAATTATTAAATTTGTAGTCGTTTGAATTTCCGGGTATTTTTGGATTATTGAAACTTGATTTACCACAAAAAAGGCAGGTAATTAATTTATTCAAATTGATAGGTAAGTATTTACAAAAAAGAGGGGTCCCCTGACTAATTTAAGTTTTAGCTAGGGTTCCGTGGCTTCATACTAATTGAGAACCACTATTATAGTATACTATTATATTATACTCATGTGCATAGGGGGTCAACATTTTTGAGAGTAGGTATACAATTATTGATGTATTAAGTAAGCTCTGTTCTTGTTTTTAATCTACCATTAATATTTTGGCTACCTACCTAGACACTAGTCTAAGAATCGTTTAGATCTATGTCTTGTATATATATTATATATATACCTTTAAACGTGTTTATTGTTAGAATTAGTTTTGTTACTATTTATTTGGATTAGTGATATTGTTTTATAAATCAAGATAGTTCATCTCATTGAGTTTTTAATGTTAAATATTCTCAATTACTTGAACTAGATAATACTTATACATAAAATATGTATAAAATCCTTACATTTATTAATGTGGTTATACCTACCAATCGTATTTACGTATGTTACAAATTAAATTTAATCTTGTTCCTATACGGCCGTGCTGAGCGTGAATAGGGCAACTCCACTCAATATGATTGTTGAGGAACACCAAATAACGTTTTTTACAGTAAATCAAGCCCACAAAAAATTGATCGAAACTTGTGCTGATATATCTAATTTTAGAATTGGTTGAACACTTTTTAATTAAACTATTTTGAGTTTTTTAAGGAGAAAATAGACTTCCCATAAAATCTATATAGGAGTACTAGCAAAAAATGTATAACTCCATAACAACAATGTACTTACCGGATTATCGCTTAGTTTCTTCCGAGGTCTTTTCTGGACATACCTTGTTTTAGCCTAAATTGTTACTATATGCCTTTTTTTTCCAACGTATGAACTATGGTTGAAATAAATATTTAAAATAATATTTCAACCATGGTATGAACATAAGCCAAAATACGTTAACTCCATAATTTTGACATGTGATATACCGAGTTTTTGCTTAGTATTTGGATTTACCGATGGATTTTAAATTTTAATAGGAAAATCGCTATTTTTACTTAAAATCAGTGTAAAACCATTAATTTTACCTATAGGAAAAAAAAAAATGGAGATACCCTGAGGTATTTATGCTTAGCACGACAGTATAGGTAAATAAAAATGTACAATACTATTTAGGGCCAGTTGTACAGTCTACGATTAAACTATGATTAAGCTTAATTAGCTGATAACAGATATTTACACGGGTAAATTCGGCTGATTAAACTCTGATTAACTTTAATCATAGACCGTACAACTGGCCCTTAGTCTCAGCCCACAAGTATATAGAAATTTAAAACTTTAAAAAAAATTAAAATATGAGCAGGATTATGGTTTATGATGCATATTTGAGTATCATCCTATGTTTATGTTTAAATATATTTGTGAACATCAGCCAAATAATATAAAACTACATTTAGCTTAATATAAGTAGACAAAATGGATCTGAACCAATTTTTTCATAAGATAATTGATACTTAGTACAATTAGGTATACCTAACCTAACTTAACCTAGTTTACAGCAAATAGGTACCTAGTAAAATAATAGGCTATAGCCACTGTGGTAACAGTAATACAACCTACCTGTGTATCATACAATTAATAATGTTGGCTGTTCAAAATTTATTTTGCTGATTGGAAAAAAAAGGACTGCTTTATTCCGTATGCTGCATCTACGATTAAATTCTGTGCACACCTATGAAGTATAAGATGTACTTATAAGTTAACTTAAGAGACATTTGATAAATTAATACTTAAAGTTTTGTTTTATATTCTCTAATGGTAGGTACATTTCATTTACCATACATTTTTTTATATATTTCATGATACACTGTGGAAGTAATAATACCTAATAAATTTTCCTGGCTGGCTGCTGACTGTGACTAAACAGCCATAACTTACACCACAATGGCCTACAGGCCAAAAAATATTGCACATTCAGCCAGTGGCGTCCGCAGGATTTTTCAATTTGGGGGGCTTGAAAATTAGTTACAAATTTATTTTTATTTTGTCCAGTCTAATAATTTTAGACGTTTATTTGAGGTATTTTAAAATGTTAGTAACTTTTCAAGTTTTCTAGTAGAAAATATGCTCTTATCATAAGCTTCGATGGTAATTTTAGGAGGTCGAAATTGAATCTGCTCAGTGTTTTTAAAAGTACCTAATTGGAGAAAAAAAAATGAAAACTTATTTAAATTGTTTGATAACAGTAGCTTGGTTTAACAATGACGTATTAATGGAGGGGATATGGGGGATAGATCCCCTCCCTTACCCATTTTTTTCCATGTATAAAGTACAAACTGCTGCAGTACTGTTGTTATTTATAATTTTGTTATTCTGTGGGCATGTGAGTGACATTACACAACATTTATTATTATTATATACCTTACATGGAGTAACTAACAAAAAGTTGCAACAGCACTAAACAAATTTTGATATCCCCCTCCTCAAGAAAATCCTATATACGCCCCTGCTTGGTTATACCGTCCTCACTTGGATTGTATTTGATTAATTCAATTTTTTTTTTTATAAATGTCAATAAAAAATTATTTATCCGGTCAAAAAGCTTAAAAATGTAATACGTAAGTTTTTTTATTATAGCTAAAATATTAACGATACATAGGATATGCATTTAAAGTTCAAAACAATTTAACCACAGTTAATTTGTAGTTAAAAACTTATAAAATATAAAATATGTACAGCTAAGGCTAGACAATTTAATACAAGGTCTTTCGTACAAGTAGTTCATTCTTTTACCAAAAAATTACAGATAATTTATGAAAATTGGTATGCAAATACAATGTTTTTTCAAAAATGAATTCATTCTGGTAAGTCATATATGAAATTTACGTCTTGCTTACTATAGTTGACAGTTTAAACTTGATTAATATATTTTTTTAAAAGTAATAATAATACGGGCAATGGGGGGGCTTCAGCCCGTTAGCCCCCCCCCCCCTGCGGACGCCACTGCATTCAGCACAATTAAATTTTGCTGCAACGGTGTGCAGGCCTGCATACTTGTTAATACATGAATACATGATATAGGTATTTGAATGTTGATATATTCAATGCATAGGTATATTATAGGTATAGTGCTTCATCCAATCATCCCCAATATGTTTTACTTATTTTATTATAATATAGGTAGTTGAGTTTATTCAAAGCTAATTAATTATTTTTTCATTCTTGACTGTTAATTATTTGATAATTTAAGTTAGATTAGAAAAATAAAATATGATATACCAATACCTAAGTACCTAATCTATTAGTAAAGTACCATCAAGGTTTCAATGTTGTATGTATTTATATTGTGTGTAACAAAAATCATGTTGTCTGGAGTCATTTGGATCACGTTTAACTAAATTATTTTTTACACTTAAATGAGTGTGGTAAAATGTACATTTATTTAAAAGTGTATATTATCTACAAAAGAACTTTGTATTGAACTTGGTTAAATTGACCTTATTATTTAGTGAATTATAACTTGGTAGTAGTATAGTTGCAATAACATTATTTTAATTCTGTCCAAAAATAGTCTCTCTTAATTAAGTTATGTAATTTCAGGTATTTATTTTTAATTTCATCAAGTTATTTTTATTTAGTATCATAAATACTTAACAAGGAATGTGTTTGCATAAATTAATTTTACTTAGATATTTGTATAATTATTATAGTTCTACAAATACCTATAATTAGTTGCTTAATTATTTTTAAACATCTATTAGGCATCTACTATTTGTGTGCATTGTTATTTTGTTAGATTATTTATTAACTTACCTAAATATTTCTTTGTGATTAGTGATAAACTGATAACTAATCAACCATTCTGGAATAGTTTTATTAAACTTTAAATATTTTGATTTTACTCATTGAACAAATGAGAAATTATTGTCTTCAGCTGTTTACCCAGTTTTTTTTATGCATTTAACTAATCAGTTCATATCAGTATTTAGTTAATTAAATAAATTCATTACTGTAATGCTCTTAGTAGGTATAGCAAGGGCCAAGGAGTAAAGTTTAATGAGAATTATTTTTACTGTGATAAATATTAATTTTTAGCTTGGTAGGTACATATTTTATAATTATATAAATATTTATTATTACCAGGAATGCTACTTAGTTACCTAGCTTATAAAACGATATCCAGATCAGTTTTCTAAAATATTATCGCATTATTTGGTCGATTAGTAGGATGGGTAAAAAGTACATACAAATTACAAATGAACATAAATTGTTTACCGTTCAATCGCGTAACACCCAGGCGGTGACGGTGAATGTACATTCGCGTGCGGGAGCGCTTCGCTATTTCTTTTACCCACAGTCACACACACTAACGATCACTTACTACGCACACATTTACAAGACCCGCAAGTATGCAATTTGAAAATTGCCTATATCGAACTCCTTAAAAACTGCCCGATCCCCTCGAGAGCTAAGTGCAAGCTTATTTCTGAACTTAACTACCACGCCCACATTAATTATGTTATTTAAAACCACCTTTCTCAATCACCGCGTGACTTTTGGAAATATTTCCACGATATCAATGAGCACTCCTCAATTCCTACCAGAGTTTTTTACGGCTTATCCAAGGCTTCTAATAACTTCTCTTTTCTCTAAATGTTTTGCATCTGATTTTAAAACTCTTAATGCATCCAGTGTGTCTACCAACTCTTACAGCCTAACTTACTCATGGAATCTCAGCTCACCTACTATTTCAATGTCGCTTCACTTTTTTTTTAAATTTAATTTATTTTAATTTATTTTGTTCAGAAAGTGTATGCATGAAAGTTTTTTACCCTCAGTTTTAAAAATCACCTCCGTTACTACAATTTTTAAATCGGGCGATTCATCCTCTGTAGTCTAAACAATTACAGACCTATTTCTATAACACCTCACATTGCTAAAATGTTTGAATCCATTATATTTAATCACGCAAGGCCTAGACTAAACCATAATATTCTTATTCAACAGCGGCATGGTTTCCGTAAAAAGGGAAGAGCACTATCACCTGTAGTGTGTCGTTCTCTTCCTTTATTTTAGATTGCTTTGAGAGTAATTTTTAGGTAGATGTCATTCTACGTAGATTCCACTGATTTTTCTTAAAGCGTTTGACACTGTATCTCATAATATACTTTTATAATAAACTTGACCATATTGGGATTGGTGATTCACTTTTGTCGCATGGTTTCGTTCCCACCTCTCTGTCCGGAAACAATTCGTCGAATTTAATAGAATTTCGTCTGACTTGGTTCATGTAATTTCTGGTGTACCACAGGGTGACCACTTAAGTTCTCTTAAGTTTTGAAAAATGAATTATTCAATTTAATCTGTACCCTGTGGGTCTATATAGTTACAGTTTATTGGCAAAATACCTGATAATTGTACTAAGTATTGTGTAAGAACATTTAGGAAAAAGCTTAAATATTCAAGTTAGTTAACTACCTACTTATTTTGTTTTCCTTGTGTGTCGTACCTATCAATTTTATCCGAATTTAAATGAAGTTTTACCATTTTTGTGTTTTTTAATTACAATAAAGATTGAGCACTTAATTTTTAATATTTTTATTATTTTTATTTTATTAATAGGTATTTCATCAATGGATTTTTTCGCTTTATAATTCTCAAGTATTTATTTTGTTTATTTATAAACAGAAAAATAATTAAATTAAATTAGATACCTAGATAATTCATTGTATCTAATTTTTGCCCTTTGTTAATAAATATATTTCGATAACAGTAATACATAGATACCTACTTTATTTAATTAAAGAAATGTCTAAAATTGTGAGATTTATATATTTTATGTTGTAAAAATATTATATGTTATATCAGTAAGTATTTGTTTATTGTATGATGTGGGATAGTTTGTAGGTACCTACTAGTTAGTAGTTATTCATTCAAAAGTAAAAGAGTGTATGACTGAACAAAATTGATGTGATAGGTACGTGAATGATTTTGCCCGAGATTTTGCCTCTTGCCCGCTCCTTAGTAGTTTTTAAAAGCCCACGAGTTAATTAATTATGATCAACTAGGTCGTCGTCTTTATGAATTCATAATAAAAATGACTCTTTAAAATGTTGTCATAATTTTAATCAACATTTTTGTTTTAACAAGCAACAGCTATTAAAACATACGCATTGATAGTAATAAATGCCTAATTTAAAAACAAAATGTACAATACAAATGACTGTTTTATTTCTGATTTTATAAAGTACCCCCATTATTATAACAAAATAAAATAATGCAGTTACATTGTATATTACTGTTTGTATATTTATTGCACAATAGTAATTGATACATTATGATTTGTTCAATTTGTTCAATTTGTTTTTCTTAATTTTTTGTATAATCTAAACATGAATAAGGTGGACAAGTGGGTGTCGTTCTGCTGTACATTCAATTACAAGTGGGTCACAGTAATGGATGGTGTTGAATTTGAATTCAATGATATAATATCATTGTATACGAAAAACTATTCCGAGCGTCAGCCTATGATATTACATTATTACTAAGTATATTTGATGATACTATTGTGAATAAAGTAATTTATGTTAAATCGCTTTTTTACCCAACAAATTAATAGAAAAAAAAAATTTAAAAAATTTAAAACTAACAATATCCATAAACAGCTTAAAAAGAGTCAAAATAGTTTGAAAATTTTATCAAGTAGAGGAATTGATTAAATGAACATTCAGAGAAATGTTCATGTATCTACAGTCATTCGTTTTTGAATTACAACAAAACAACAAAATCGCTACATGACAAATCGAGTGAATATCCAATCTTGTAAAAATATGAACTTATCAAACGATCATAAAAATTTAATTTGATTTGCTTGTATTACATTTTCAAAACTTAGATTTAAAAGAAAATTTTTTTTGAATTTCTAACTTAAAATAATTTTCACGTTTTCGTGAATTTTCCATATTTTGTCAATTTCGAACTTTAAATGCTTATAAAGAAAAAACTGTGACAAAGGATTTTTAATATTTTTCATCTGCCTTTGAAACAATATACTAGGAGCCTTTTATTAAATTTTCAAGCTTTTTTAACCAACAAATAACATTTTATTGACATTCATAGAAAAAAAATCTAATGAAATTGGAAACTGAAAATGTCCCTAAACAGTTCAAAATAAATCAAAATATTTTAGAATTGTTATCGTGTATAGAAAATGCAAATATAAACAGCCAGTGAAAATTTCATGTGTCTACGGTCATTTGTTTTAAAGTTACACCAAAAACCAAATTCAATTTTGTGAAAAATCGATTTTGCGTAAAAAGTTTTCCCTTAATTTTTCTTTTGTTTTTCTTGGCGCTTTTGAAAATTACTGAGAATTTTAAATTTTGACCTCCCCAATGCACCAACGATATTCACTTTCCAATCGAACAAGATACTGAAGTTGAAAATCGAAACATTATTTCGACTACTTACTTTGTACACAGACACAAAAAAAAAATAAAAAAAAAACACACCATTGTAAAATCAATATATTCATCGTTCCAACCAGAATCTAAATATTAAGAAAAACGCCAATTTTTATACAAAATCAGTTTTTGACATAAAGAATTTGGTTAATTGTGTAACTCAAAAACAATTAACCGAGATACTTACAATTTTAAAAAATGTTTGTTTGTTGTTGTCATTTTCTTTACACGAAATACAAATTTTAAATATTGTTTGACGCTTCTTAAGCTAAGCATACATATAGGTATAGAATTTTAACAATTTTAATTTTTTTTCCTTATATGTCGATAAAAATATATTTTGCTTTTTCAACTTTGACAATTTAATACAAGGTTTCTCATCAGTTATTCTTATACTTACCAATTTTAAATATCGAAAATACATAATAGTCATTACAATATTTTCTTATAAGAGTTAAAAGTTATAATTTTAAAAGTTGTTAAAACTGAACATTTTGGAAATTGCTGATTTACCCAATGAAGAGATACACTCGACACCTACAGCAAAGTTGTACCTACCTCTCCCTTTTTTTGTAAAAAATATTTCAGTGACTACCTATGGCAATTGAAATTAAATCATTAAATATTTATAGTTACCTATACCTACTAATTATTTTTTATGAGATTAAAATCAAATATTTTTTTAGATAAAAATAACATTTGTATTGTCTTTAGGTACCTATTATTTATTTAAATAATTAATATTATTAGCCTCCAAACGACCAAACACTATAATACTCAAAACTTTTGATCAATATAAAATACTAGTTTGTCGTGGGCGCCTATTTTACATATGCATATCAAATTTCATCAAAATTTATCATGTAGGTGAAGCAGTTTGCCTGTTAAGGTGTGTGGTTAGTTTAAGTGACCATAGTTATTCTCACTTAAAATAATTCATTGAATAGATTAAAATATGATGTGTGTTCATTTTTATTTTTACCGCAGCAAATATAACCGAATAATACACCTTAATAATTATTATCCACTGCATCTTGTGTTGAAATTCAAAAATAATGTGAACATATTTTATGATAGGCGTATATCATCTATTAAATAATTTGGTGTTTAAATCAATTGAAATTATTATTTATTCCTACCTATTTATTGTGAGATTTAATTTAACGATCGTGTTAGGTACCTACTAGAAATTTTTTTTTTTCACATGTTCTCATTTCAGAGTGTTACTTTTATTTATTTATAAGAGTTACTTGTGTACTTAAATACACTTTTTGTAAAATTTGTAATTTTTGCAGAATTATCACTTAGGTACCTATATTTTAGTATTTTACGCATACGTAAGTAGGACAATTGTGGTTTATATATACATATGGTTCTATATATATATAGAATCAGGTTCAGAAACAGTGTTATCTAATGTGATACAGTTAGTTTATCTTATATTGCCTTGGTAAAATGGTTTATTTTGATTACATATATAGGTATGTTTACCGTTAAGTACTATTATAGTTTAAGATTATATGTATGCAAACATATATTATCTATAATTATATGCCTATAGGTAATACTACCTATACAATTTGTGTTAATATTATATGGTGTAGTAAAATTGTCAGCTATTGTACTTGTTAATTAAAATCTGAAAATATGACTTTATACTTTTATCGTTTAATCACATGTCAACACTGCAAAATCAAATTTACCAATTTTACACTAAATTTGATTAAGGCTGTTGCTGAATTTTTCCCGACGACATCCATAACTCATTTTTTTCACATAGTTACAACTGTATAACCATCAATTTAGTTTTAACATATCATAACTGTTTAATATTTTGGTATGTTAGTTTTATCAACAAAATTCAATAGTTAATCGTAAATTTATAAATTTTAATAAGTACCTACATTTTATTAAAATTCGTTGAAGTATATAATATACATCATGATTTTGTTTTTCTTCCTCACACATAGTGTAACAATATAGTTGTTGTACTTACAAAATAGTAGGTACGTTTTAGTTTTTTGAATTTTATAATGCGTATTTTCTATACAATATACGTAGTACTATACAGCACATACTATATAACTTATCCAACATTATTTAATGTTTTATTTTAAAAATATAATTAAAATCATATAGGAAAAGAGGCTCTGCTGTACAGTAGGTTACAAGTGGGTCACTGTATAATGGATGGTATTAAATTTGAATTCAATGATATAATATCATTGTAGGTATAAGAAAAACGATTCTAAGAGGAGACGGTATGTCAGTCTAGGTTTAAGACATATTCTAAACATATCTATGGTATCAAAAAAAAAAAAATTGACCTATAAAGGTACCTATAATAAATTCCAAATTAATCATATCACAATATCCATTAGGTACTTATAACGCGACTAAGGATTTTTAATATTTTTCAAATGTCAATGTAACAATATAGTAGGAGCATAAAACGGGAATCAAAGATTTTTTTTAATATTTGAAACTAAATAAGTTAAACGTTGTCTCGAAATGGATTAATTTTTTACCTGGTATTTACCCTTTATAGGTAATATATTGTTGTAGTATGTTCATTGTTCACGCATAGTTGAGCTTAGTTTTTGCTACATACCTAGAAAAGAGGAAACATTTCGCTTGTTTATGCTTGTTATTATATCACGATTTAGTGAAAATGTATTGAATATCATATTATAATACATAAATACCACGTATCTTCCGACATCGATGAATAATTTCAATACAATGTTTATTATAGGTGGTGTATAATATGTTTATTTAAAACATACAGCAGCTGTACGTATTATCAACATAATTTAATATTTATTGTAGGTATTCCATATCGTTTAATTTATACTTACATTCTACGGATGTTGTATTGGTTTGGCAGATTGGCTAAATACATTTGTATTTGGTGGTGAGAGTGTCCTGTTTCGATTATTGTTTTTAGTTGTGTAATTTGAGTGATATACATAACGATATTATTAAAACAAACCAAATTGTTTGTAATATTTAAGCGATAAAAAAAAATAAAAATAAAAACAGATAACAGAATATTTTTGTTTGATACTAAATTAATAATCAACATATTATTATCACAGAGTTTTTCCTATTTTGTCGTATAGACCGCTCAAATGCATCATAACTCATAATGTATAACGATTACCTAAAGGGTATTTTAAATAACGTTTTTATCCTTATGATATTGTTTAACAGTTAATATTGTTCTTATATAGTATATACCGATGTACATCATACATATTTCAAGTTTACTGTTAACGTGAACTTCGCTAAAGGAAAATTAGTCCCATTACACCACAGTTACCACTTCATAAATACGCCACTGATTATTGACGTTATCGGTGAACCATGGTTACGTGTTTCCAGTACGAATCTCCTCGCCCGATGAAGTCAGTCGATTTAAAAGTATTATAACAGTTGTGTTTTTAACAAACTTTTGATAATAATAATAAAAATATTTATCCTTGTGTGGAGAGTCTGGTTTTACATGGAAATTGGGTCACGTTGTTTAGATTCATAAACGCACGCGACTTACATTATTATGACGGTATAGCAATGAGTTTCCCATCTAGGTGGCGCGGCGGGGTGATGATGGCTTATCGTCAGGAAGGAATTTTACGAAAACATCATCGCCTCCGCCGTGAATATATATTATTATATTTTACATGCCGTTCTCATGACTACGGCTGGACGGCGGCACCGCAACCCGTTTTCTAGCGATCGTCGACGGTGGATGCCTCTGCCCGTCACGATTTGACCGCGTGGAGGAGAGTTGCACGTGCTTATTCGCTCTCACACCTGTGCCCGTGCGTAGTCACAAAACGTGGATCTAGTTTTTTTTTCTAATTAAGTACATTTTTTTTCCTACAAAAACTACTGTGACGTTTGATTTCATTATTCCGTCAACTTCCTATAACTATGTACATTGTACACTATTGGGGCTCATCGCGGGTCTGAATTCTGGACCTACCGCTTGAGCTGTGTTCGGTATTCATATCAAGTAACCAATATAATACAATTCAGAATTAATACAAATTGTATTAATAATATAAAACAATATTATTATATAGGTAGGTATGAATCTTTGCCCCCAGGAAATTTCTGGTTGTGCTACTGACGTTTGTATTATAATAAGTTTGTATGTATTTTAATATTAAAATATTTGGTCGAATATTTCACACTGTATGGCTGTAAAATATGTATAATAATGTAATAGTTTATATATGTATATATGCAATTTGTATGTACCATGTATATTACGCCATTACGGTCATTACGTTTATTGATGTACAATGCTTATAGTCTACTGACCACGACGGAGTACGGACACGACAACTTCTCATGTAGCATTCGTCTGAATTCCAAAATATTTCCCCTTCCTATTTAATCGAGAAATGGAGAGGTCCGCCGCGAGCGTATTCACAGGTAAATCTCCGGCAGCGGCGTGTATAGGACATTATTTTTCTTCGCATGCACGTGTCTGTTTCAGTTTATATATTATTATAGAATAGTGCGAGTTACGTGTGTTCGAGCGCGCCCGCGCTCTTATATTATTTTATACTATATTGTGTGTATGATATAATATAATATACCTCGTTCACCCGCACCCGTCGCCCTTCGTAAATATGATTTACGGTCAAACAATTTATTTTTTTTCCTTCTCGTTATCTCCGCCCACTCGATGATTTTTTTCCCCTTTTCTCACGCCGAGAACATGAAAACGCGGCGGCTGTGCACTGCCGATCCGATTTTTGTCAACTGACAGACCGACTATACAAAATAATAACCCAGGGGAGACTATCGCCGACGGCGCACCGTTGTTGCAGCAAAAGAAATCCATCGTTTTCACTCTTCTGTCGTTTATATGTCTGCCTCTATAGGTATACCCTTATCTCAACAGCCCCCGAGTGCCGACCGCATTGCGCACCGATCGTATCAACGCTCCTTAAGGGGCCGTTACAGTTACATTTCTTGTCTCCGTCTTATACAAGTGTGTAAAATAGCAAATTTTACGCTCAGCAGAACACGTTTATCTCCCATTAGTTTAAAAATTAGTGCGAATTGACTTCTTATACAATTTAAAGGTAAGCTTGTTATCTAGATAATGACATAGGCTTTTCATTATAATTAAATTTTAAATTGAGTTATGAGTATTTTAAGATGTACAAACAGTTTACAATTTTAAAATACATATAACTCACTTTAAAATTAAATTATAATGAAAAGCCTATGTCATTGTCTAGATAATAATCATAACTTTAAATTTTATAAGAGGTCAATTCGCTCTAATTTTTAAACTAATGGGAGATAAACGTGTTCTGCTGAGCGTAAAATTTGCTATGTTACGCACTTGTAAGACGGAGATAACAAATGTCACTGTAACGTCCGCTTAAGTGGCCTAATGGCGCTTCCTTACTCCTCAGGATAATGTCGATTTTACACTCCTATAAAGTTGTAATTGTTATTATAATTACTATTATCTAATCAACAAACCCAGTGAATCGGGGTCTATGAAACTATATGGTATATTGTATATATCTATATACAAATGTATCACGTAAGCTGTGTCGATATCCAATAACAAGATGACGTGTATTGCAGGATACTAGTATATGAGTATAATATTATATATGTATTATGTATGTTATGATGAATTCCAATGTGCACTATATTCTCTAGTATTTATCGTTGTTCGGGTTTGAAAAATTATATCGTCTTAGTTGTCAAGTTTATTATACCATTCCGATTCAATCGTATCTGTTCTTGGGTACCTATATAGGATATAGATAATTCATATTTTGTACTGTGTAGAACTAGACGTAAAATCTATTAAATATATTATTCTTGTGTTGAAATGTGCAATTGATTTTGTATATTAAATTACACTAAGCGTGTTTTAACATTTTATAGTCAACTCCATTTACTGTGGTTAAAATAATTTATTATATATAGACTTTTCTGTAATATACCATATACATTTTTATACAGTTAACAATCCGCATAATCATAGATTTTTTTGGAATTTCTAAATTTCTAAATACCATAATATTTTAAAATTGTTTGTTCCACTAAGAGTGTCCTTTAGTGATACAAACTTCGGTTTCAAATGAGAACCTCCCCCCTTTTTTACTGAATATTATCAAGAGGATTATTTTTTGAAAATGTTGATGTACCTTACCTAATTCAAAATTTGAATTAGTAGGTTTTTAGTTATTAAAATGTTATTTTATATTAAGAATAATAGTCCTTAAATTTGCTTATAGAAAAATATAAAATACATGTAACATCGGTAGTATTTATTATACTTATAAGATCGATTAATATAAATTACTAACATTTTAAAATTACCGTAGGCCCAATGTTTTCCAAACTCATTATTGTGGGACTAATAGAGCGTTATATAAACGATTTTTTTTTTTTAATTTTATTATTTTATTATTTTTTTTATTTTTTTTTGTGTCTGTGTACACTATATGTAGTCGAAATAATTCTTCGATTTTTAACTTCAGTATCTTGTTCGATTGGAAAGTGAATATTGTTGATGCATTGGGTAGGTCAACATTTAAAATTTTTAGTAATTTTCAAAAGCGCCAAGAAAAACAAAAGAAAATTAAGGAGAAACGGGAATTTTTACTCAAAATCGATTTTTCACCAAATTGAATTTGGTTTTTGGTGTAACTTTGATTTATTTTGAACTGTTTAGGGGCATTTTTAGTTTCCAATTTTATTAGTTTTTTTGTCTATGAATGTCAATACAATTTTATTTGTTGGTTAAAAAAGCTTGAAAATTTAATAGAAGGCTCCTAGTATATTGTTTCAAAGATGAAAAATATTAAAAATCCTTAGTCACAGTTTTTTTTATAAGCATTTAAAGTTCAATAATTGATAAAATACTGAAAAATCATAAAAATTAGCAAATTATTATGAGTTAAGAATTCGTAAAAAATTTTCTTTTTAAATTTAAGATTTTCAAATGTAATACAAGATTCCTTATAAGATTATCTACCTTTATCAAAAAAAAAAAAAAAAATGTGTATAAGAAACACCATACAATTTTGAAAATATTTTGACTTTTTTTGAGCTGTTTACGGAAATTTACAGTTTTCAATTTTTTTACTTTATTTTTTCTATAAATATCAATAAAGTTTTATCTGTTGGGCCAAAAAGTGTAAAAGTTTAATACAAGGTTCCTGCTGATATATTGTTACAATATCAGTTGAAAAATATTAAAATACATAGGCACATTTTTTTTTTTACCTATAAGCATTTTAAGATCGAATTTTGAATTTAAATTTAAATTAACTTAATAAACTAAATATTTTATCTTATAATTTTAATTTTTTCAGTACACTTAAATATATACAGAACTCAAAATACCAACCATGTTAAGAAATTCCAAATTCCATCTATGAAACAAAGAAAATAATAGAATAGGTACGATATACCTATGGTAGATATTATTCGAAGGTTGATTGACAATGTGGATCTATTAATACCTATATAATAATATTACCAACTATAAATAGTGAAAAATAGTTTTACAACTGAAAATTGTAGATACCATTTATTTGAATCATTCGGAACATTTAAAAATTATGCTTGTACTTAAAATTATACTTACATGTTCTTTTTATATTGATTTCATATAACTATTAAATAGATTGCGCTGAGAAATAAGAATAATAGTAGATCATGTGTTAAAAAAGGTGTTAAATTAATTTTTGCTTTTCTTTAAAACTGTAGACAGGCTACTATTATTAAGACACGGTGTCACGGTGGTAAGTGTGTAGTAAAAAATATTGTGCAATGACTAGAATGAAATATTATTATTTATTTTCCCATGCATTTTGTGTCTAAATTGTTCATAAATAATGAGGTTCACAGTTTATTATAAAAGGTATTAGATATTAACCTACATAAAATAGTCGTTTAAATATTTGAACAATAAAATGGTAACTTATAGTTTTTAGGTAATAAAGTGTATTTTTTGTAAAATAGTTCGGCGTGTTATTAAATAGTTTATTGACATTACACTTGTATCAAATAAATTAGATTATTTAAAATGTGTCTTTTCCTTACAATAAATCGTTGATTCAATTATTCTGGTATTGTATGATAAATGATAATTTTATATTTTTATAGGTAACTTACATGATTTAAGATATAAAATATAAAATATATAGATTTGTTATTACTGCTTAGCACTCACTTATCACTTTATTTAGATAAACTGAGTTGGTATAGTATTTTTACTTTTAAAGTGTTTATGAGAACAGACAATTGCAAAAAAAAAAAACAATGGGAACAATTTGCTCTGTATTTAATACATATTATTAATAATAATATTTAAAGTATTTCAATGTTCATAAAGTTTTTCTATAATTGTATTGTTAAATAATATTATTAATGATAAGTGATAACCTTTATTTAACATATAATTAATCAGATGTCTTTCAATAGTGTCCGTTACCATTACAAGTCGATACAGTGTTGTACTGTATTTAATTGTAATGAGCAATACCCAAACAAAATAAATATAATATTTACATTTGTATCTAGATATATTTCCATATTTTGTATTTTATAACAGTGGATAATATTTCGGTAAATACTGTGAATAATTTAAAAGGAAATATATACCTATCACTTATTTTGTGTGTGAATATTCAATATTGACCAAATTTAATACAAGATTTTCCATAAGTTGTACGTATAGAAATTTAAAAATACAGAATATATATTGGTATAATTTGTCGCCCTATAAGCGTTTGGAGTTAAGGGGCCTGGTCGCGACCTGTTTTTTTGCTCAAAAACATGCCTTACAGGAAAAACTCTCACGCCTTCTAGATAGGTCCGATTTCCGTAATTTTTTTTTTGTTAAATAGAGGAAGACGTATTGCAGGGCGCAATGGACTTGGATTTTCAAAATTATTTTTCGAAATCTTATATTACAAGTTTGAATTTAATCCATTTTTACAACTTTTTAGTTTTTGTATTCTTATTTATTTTTAGCAA
Organism: Macrosiphum euphorbiae; assembly: GCA_949089665.1. Classification (NCBI taxonomy): domain Eukaryota; kingdom Metazoa; phylum Arthropoda; class Insecta; order Hemiptera; family Aphididae; genus Macrosiphum; species Macrosiphum euphorbiae. The sequence continues at coordinate 57,657,294 of CARXXK010000001.1, read as the reverse complement.
TGTAATCAAAAATCAAAGTCCAATGCGCCCTGTAAAAAATATTCTTCTATCTAACAAAAAAAAATTTACGGAAATCGGACCAATCTACGAGGTGTGAGAGTTTTTCCTGTAAACTGTGTTTTGACCGATATAATACACCCTATCAACCCCCCCCCCCCCTAATAGGTATTGGGTAGTAGATTAGTGGAAAAGTCTTATAATTGAGGTGGCAACTAAAATATAAAATTTAATTTTCAAATTTTATAGAATTGCGGAAAATTTGAAAAATCGCGACCAGGCCCCTTAACAAAATTTGTCAAAACCTCGAACATTTGAAACTTATTAAATTAAATTATAAATTAAAATAATTTTCAATTTTAATAGCCTTGGCTTAAACATTTATTTTAAGGTTATTGATTATTCTTATAGTCATCAATACAATTTCAATACTATTCTTTTTTATTGACATTTAAAATTAAAATGTTGACAACATAATATTTGAACGAAAAGAAATCTTTCTTCTTAAAAAATTAGTTATTTTATTTTAATAAATTATACAAAACATATTAATCGTGATAATTTGAAACTTTTTACAATTATATAATTCTTATAGATTTAACTATTTTATTTTCTATACACAATGACATTTTCAAAATATATTTAGACTAATATTAAACTATGTATAATATTAAGGGTTTACCAACCTATATACTCGTATACCGTATACCGTTCTGTACGTCGATATCGAAATTTGGCTTAATAAGTTATTAGTTAATAGATAATAACTAATAAGTAATAACTATAGGTGCAACTTGTAGTGGCTGGGGGTGTTTAGCATCCTAAAATATTTAATTTAATAGGTGCTGACAGTCTCCACTCAAAATTATTTTTCGTACACAACGTATCCAAATATTGAATTTTAATTTTACTCTTCATTGTTACTCAGTGAACACTCAGTGAACACTCATCGAAACCTCCTTATTATGGCAGAGTGACTTCCTCTGATTTTTAAAAATATTTATCTATAGAAATGTGTATTATTCAAATACTATTTACATAATACTCATTAGTTTTGTTAGTAAGTTATTAAAATATTGTTTTAATTTTATATGATTAGATCTCTTAATTTAGAAGTTTAGAACTATAAAAACTTTTTAAAAATACAAAACTTTGAATTTCATATGTATTTAATATTTTAATAATTAAAATCATGGTTGAAATATACAAGGTTATTGCACATATACCCCTTCTCAATCAAATATTTTATGATAAAAACAAAAATGGCAGCGTAAAGAGAGCCAATAATAATCAAGTAAGTATGCTCGGAATTTTGAATTTGTTAACTTATTTTTGATGATAAGAAAAAATGATATTTGTGATATCCTTTTACGCAGCCATTTTGTTACTGATGATAACAATCCGAGTCGATATGCAATAACCTGAATATTTTAACCATGATTAAAATATTATTTTGAAGCTGACATTATTATGACCTACATTTTTTTATTTTTCAAAATGTGATCAAATACTGTTTTAGTTTATGAAGAGGTAGGTAGGTATGTATATTTTTTACAATAGTGCAATCAACTGAAAATTGCAATGAATAGAATGTGGAGGTCGTCAAAATACTATAGAAACGATTGATTACTTATAAGCTTCTTATTTCTTCGAACGGCGATGGTTGAATAGTTACCGCAATACGTTTTTATTTCATATTTTAACTTGTTAAACTTTCTGTTCCTATTGATGGTCGGAGTAATCGATTTTGTAAACAAGTTTTCGACCGCTTAAATAAATCGTTACTTTATTATACAAGGTTTACAGCATGAAATATATAATGTATTCTTTACACAACACTCAGATTATTCTTCGTCGTAATGATATCGTAAATTTAATGAATACAAATGATATTTCAAAGAGTCGAGTACGGTGAACGAGTGCGTAGGTGTAGTATTCTGTAGTACCTATACATAATGTATTATATTATTTATTATTACAATTGACGCAATGACGGCTATACTGTATTTACGAATTATGTATTACTTATTGTGGACAATTCTAACGGAGCTTCCGCTAACAAAATGTCTGAACTGCACGAATTATTTTTGAACCTTTGCTGTTGATAAAAGTATATAACTTGAGAAGTTGATTATATAACTTATTGGCATAATATACTGAGTATAGTTTTTAAATTTAAATACTGAACGATTCACGTTATTATTAAAAAAATGTATATATATTTTTAAATAACGTAGGTGAATTGTAGGCGTTTTGCATACATTTGTAGTTAGATAGCTGCATTTCATGATATTATTGTGCTTATAGAACTGCACGTTAGCGCAAGCTTTGGATTGATGTAAAGATTTTTTATTCATGGTGTGCCACTTGTTAGAAATTCAGAGATTCCTGAATACTGTTTGGTCGTATGATTGGTCATTTCTACTCTAGACCTACGGCAGCCGTCGATAACCGCCATCCACTGTGTGATATCGAGAATACACGAGAACATAATAGTATTATTATATATAGTCTGCGGGGGACCGTCGTCTGTTATATGTACGTGATTAATTAATTAAAAAAAAAATAAAAAATAAAAGATGAGACGAAAACCAACTGCGGCGGTGGCATAGTGGCGGTATAAAAACGTACGTGCGCCGCGGGCGGTTGGCGGGGTTCGATATCGCGTTCGGTTTGGTCGTGGAGCTGTGCAGCAGCAACCGCCATCGGGTCCGTCGTCTGTGCGTGCTGGCTGCACATATAATACCATACGCTATAAATTACGCAAAAGGCATTGTTTTCTGTGTACCCAATAAAAATAATAATAATAAAAAACCTGTACGACCACTGCCGAATACCTAGAATCGATACGAATAATAATCATGACGACATCGCCAGATCGACACAGTGTATTATAATATTATATAGTATATTCTTATTTTATTATGTACTATACAGGGTAACTTTTTGAATAGACACTTGTGGTTTCTCTGCAGGTTTTGATTTAAATTATTTAAATGTTAATAGCACCTACTTTAATCAGTAAATTATTCTTGTTTTGAAACATAGGCAACATTTTATGTATATAAAATATATCAAATAGTAAAATGTATTATCATTGTTATTTGCATTTGAAGTTTGGGCAAGTGCAAGTATAGTAAAGCCTCGGATAATTTTAAACGGCGTTAAATAAAATATTCGATTTAGAATTTAGAATTTATAAATCGAAAATAACAAATGACTGGGGAATAAGCGTGTTAAAATCACCTTGTATATTATGTATATGATTAAGGCATGGTATAATATATAATTTAATATTATTGTGTTGCCACAAATAATGGTTTATAAATCTGATATGACGATATCATTTATTTCTAATATTACCTACTGCGGATGATTGTGCGCTCGCCAAGTCTTTGAGAAGAGCAAAAACTATTGGAATACCTATTTATTTATCGGTCCATGAGAACACCATCATATTATGGAGTATTAAAATATTTTATTATTATATACAGAGATTTGAGATTTATCTACTATATAAACATTAGGTAGATGACCGATGCATAGTAATTAAAGAAAAAGGTATTACATACATTAAGCGTATAAGTAATAAGTATAAAGTACTTTATACCCAACTTTATATTATTCGCTTATATATCACATTGAAAGCATCTCCGAGATGTTTTTTTATGCAGTATTTTCTATAAAAATCCACATGTATATGATTAATGGTTATTGAATATAAATTCTGTCTTCTTGAAATGTAGAAAGTATTTCTATATTTAGATTTGTGTATTCGATTATGATATAGTACATCGTATTTTTATTGCTGTATAAAGTTACAAATGTTAACTAATACAGCCGTTTACAATGCTGCAGTCATTTGCATTTCTTGTCTGCGTTAACATTAATAAAGTATGGCTAATACTGTAATAGGTTATGTTATGATTTTATTCCTAAATATAGTACCTATTTATTTTTACATATTATTATAGGTATCGGTATTAAACCAATTCAATAATTTATTATATTACTTAGGTACTTTATTATACATGTACAAATTTAATTGAGGACTAAATACATTTATTATTATTTAGTATTATTGGTAGTTCAAATTTGTGTTTTCAGGTGTAGCTTTCGTTGTATAAAAATTAAGAAACAATTTGGTGTTTATATAGTCGCGACACCTAGCCACGACAGTGATTGTAACCGTTCAATCATTGATTATAATTTATAATCAATGGTTTAATGTTTTATTTTTAAAAATGAATTGAAGCTTTTAGTCTGGTAATTTTTTTTGTGAAGTTTATTATTTATCATTAATATTTGTTTTATTAAAAAAATCTTTAGAGTGATGTTATAAGCTGTAAAATAATTATTAACTTAGTGTAATATATGTGATCGTTTAGTATCTATGTATTATGTATATTTTTAAAGCCATTGAACTAACTTAGCTACATTTACTTCATATTTTATTTTAGTTAAAAATACCACGAACAATAACAATCATAATACGGTTATGTTCATTATATTGGTGGTTTTCACTCCTGATCACGATTCATTGATGTTGAAAACTAAGTATAATTTGTGCACGAGACGAAATGCATATATTTATACTTCAAGCCAATTTAATTTGAATAGTAGTTTCAATAGGACAATGGGTACGGGAGTTTGTTTTATGTTGCGTTCTATTCAGCTTTTTTTTTATTGTTATTCAATTAAACAATTCAACAGTTTCCAGATTGTACTTTTTGTAACTTTAACATTAATTCATAACTTTCTGAATTCAGTTCAGTATTTTATTGTTAGCATCAAATATGACTTGTAAATATGTTTATTAAAATAAAGTTTAAATTAAATTATTATAAATTGAATCAATTATATTATATTATATTGATACATATATACTATAATAATTAATATAGAAAATCAATGATAACATATAGAAAATTGAGTAAAAATATTAGTTTGTTTTATTTTTTAAGGTTAACTATGGATAGTGTTCGAGCTCTAGAAGTGATGGGCCTTCTTCAAGAGAAGATCGCATTCCTCACTGGTGGTCGAGACAAGCGAGGGGCGCCTGTAGTTACGTTTCCCTCTACTCCACGAAGAGAACGAGCTAAGCTTGAAGATTATCGACGGTTATTGCAATATTTTGGATCTATACCCCCGTAAGAATTTTTACTTTGTATTATTATTGAAATTATTAATTTAATCATACGTGTTTAATTGTATGAATATGATATAAATTATAAATATGTCTGTTTCCCTTTATAATTCATGTTAACAAAATAGCTGACATGTAAATTGTTGCCACCCTCAGCTTGCTTAATCCTCAGTTACGCGTTTTGTCGAACTAGAAATTATGAGACTACACAATGCATGAGTACAAAACTCGTTTTGCTAGTATTTCGGTGCTCTGCAGGTTATGACTCACATATAATATAACGTTTAATGTATATCACACGGCGAACGCAATAGAAAAAATGGCCGGCCCATTATTGCTTTTTTCTGAGACTTAGGCGGTTCCATAAATCAATGCGTACGTGCATTGCGAGGTGTTTACGATAGTACCACACGGTAAACCATGATGCCGTTTGGGACAAGCTGACATTATTGCTTTTTGTCGTGAGACCCGCTGATCGACTGACGACGGTCGTGAATTTATACGCTGTCGAGGTAGTAGATTTTGTCGATAGGTATAAGCGGGTACTGCCTTACTAAAGTAAATATAATACAATATAGAAAGTTCCTTTTTTATACTCATGATTCTTGATCAAACCAATTTAGGGTATTTACTGTATATAGATAGGTACCAACGTGTTAATCAGTGCTATAACATTTCGGCATCTGCCGAATAGAGTCTTACTCTTTTACTTATATATATTATACTAGCTGTATCACCCGACTAAGCCCGAGAAAAAATGAACACACCTAAAATGCGGTGCTACGTATATCGGCGTATCTCGATAATAGATAAAGTCATAAAGACAATACATTTTAACTAATCCTTATAATAATAGTTGAAACTAAATTATATTATAATATTATTATTATTATCTTTATTGACGGAAAAAACTCCATTTACAAAACAATATAGGTATATAAAATTGTGTAGAGACACAGATACAATAAAACTAGGTACGAATCATATACAATTTACATGCAATTATATAACAAAGAATATATTATGAGGTATATAATTGTACAGCCATAATTAATTATTAACTAAAATGAATATCCATAGTGTTTCCTATAGTCATCAGTATATTTGTAGTTGATGATATTAAGTATGTTTTAGAAACATTATTGATTAAACAATTTTCTTGATTATAGTTTCTTAAAATCATATCCTGGTCATCAGGCACCCGGACCTTACCAAAAATTAATTTTCTACAAATAGAGTTTTTGATAAGTATCCTTATAAATATATAAAGGTTACAGATTATTGTATCCTTATATATATATAAAAGAACAGGCCTTTTTATGTATACCAATTTTCTGGCGACACAATTGAACTTATTTGGAACAATTCTGTGAAAAAAAAAATTTATAAATTATTTAAATGATACGCTAAAAAAACCGGAGCTTTTAAATACAGTACGCCCCCTCTTCTCCTCCCACATACAGAAAATAAAAAATCGAGCGACGTGATGACACACAAGAAAGTATTTGAAACAAATTTTTGAAAAAAAATTGGAAAAAAGTTCAATAGTGTCGTCAGAAAATTGGTACATAACAATCCTGGTTTTTTATATATATATACCTATATGGTAAATTGTACATATGTACATATAAGGATTTGCGAGTATCATCACTTCAAGTAAGACAAAATTCGTTGCCCTTTTCTCGATTATTGTGAGCCTCAGATGCACACTCGTCACCAATATATATATAGTAATTGAATATTTAATTTTATAATATTTTTTAATATTTCATATTTCATCATTGATATTTCACATGTTCTTCGTATTTAATACGAACCTTATGCAAGCCCAGATTATGGGGGGGGATGGTCCCGTGGCCCATTTATTTTGGAGGCCCATCTTTATACCCAAAATATATTTTTTTAACTCGTCTAATACAGTTTTCAAAAAAAAAAAAATTATTTAAGTAGGTACTTACCTATAGTAGGTAAATTATTAAAATAAAATTGTTCTCCATTTTATACTACCAAAAATTACTATAAATAATGAACTATGTTTTCCAACAATTTTGTTTGTTTGTTTTTTTTTTTTGAGCATTTTAGATTACCGATTTAACCAAAAGGTAGTTATAAGAAAAAAATATTTAGCTCTTGTATATTAGGTATTTCAGTTAAAAGTATTAATGCATATTAAACTAAACTTTAGACTACCATAGTTAATAACCTATCGAACCAAAATTGATCATTTGACTATCAAATTATTCAGGATAAATGTTTTACCAGAATCCATAAAAAAATATAGTGGTTACCATTTGAAAAAATAAAGTCGATTTTATTATTGGTACAACTGCGTGTTTAAAAATTTTGAAAATGTAAAAAATTGCCTGTTAAAAATAAAGAAACGTCTTTTTTTGTTTTAACAAAATTCCATATCATCGATTCATAATTGTTAAAAACAAAACCGCCTACAATGACACATGATACACCCTGTATATTTTTTGTATGGTAAAAAATTATATAAATTTACAATAATATATAATGATACAATTGTTTTGAAGTTAAAGTTAAAAGGGGGCCCACTAAGTGTAAGGTGTCCCGGGGGCCCAATTGATCCTTAATCCGGGCTTGACGTTATATAATGTTATTAAGATTGTTATTCAGAGTTAATTATAGTTTCATACAATATAATCTAAAGTGTATATTGGTAAGTTAGTAAAATCCAAATAAAATCTTGTTAAAATAGTCAAGATCACTAACTCCCCAACTCCTAAAGATTAAGAAAAAAATGGTTTATAAGATATTTGTATATTTAAAAGTTCTAAAGATTAAAATTGAATATATTATATAATACATAATCCATGCATTCAAATTGGGTTGAATTATACTTAAGATGACATTATACTATGTTGTCTTTGTCTTACAAAGGTGTAACTATAGGCAGGAAGTATACTACGTCACAGTGGCGGGTCCAGGGGGGAATATCCCCCCTCCAATCGCCGAAGTTTTCCTCTGTTTTACACTGTGTTTAGCCAATTTTTGGGACTTTTTGTACCTTACCCCACTCCAAAAAAAAAAATTAAGCACTGGATCTGCCACTGCTACGTCATAGTACATTTTAGTTCAGCAGAATCCATTTTGTGTTGTTACTTTTCATGTAAGTGAATTTCCCTATTATCAAAATAAAGTATAAAATATAATAATATTATCTAAAGCATTTCAAAATATATGCTTTTATTGATATTTACATTTCAAAGTGAATTGTAATATTTGACAGGTACCTAGTACTATGTAAGACAAATTATGTTATAGAGTTACAACTCACTCAGTAAAGACAGTCAAGATATTCTAAAATGTATAATTCTTACCTTTAAATTATGTAATATTCATATGCGAATTCCCTATTTCTAATATTTAATAACTAACAACACAAAACTAATTCTTCTGAACAAAAATTTACTATGATTCTTTTTAACGTTTATACGGAGACATCACATGCATGTGTATTGTGCACATATTACCATACCCCATGCATATTAATTATGAATTTATAAGATTTATAAATTTAATTAAAATGTGTAAAATTTTTATAAGAAATTTTCCAAACATTTTAATTGTTATCACTACACACAAATACATAAATATATAATAACTAATAATAGTACCTACTACCTACCTACAGAATAAACTATAGTTAGTAGGTATATCTGGTTTTTAATAAATTAAAGAATTTTGTGAAAGGTAAACACATCATTTTAAAAATTTAGTTTTATATCTCTCCTAGAATATATAAATGTCAAATTATTGAATTGAATTGTATATTAGTTTGTTTGTTAAGTAAAGTTAATGTATTTATTTAATTCTTAGATGTGAAGCTAAAGAATCAGGTTTAGTAGCTGTGATTGATATGCGAGGTGGTTCTGGCTGGTCATCGGTCAAACCAATCTTGAAAGCCCTCCAAGATTGGTGTGCTGGAGGCAATGGGAACCATGTGTATGCTGTATATGTTGTAAAACCTGATAATTTTTGGCATAAACAACGAACCAGCATGGCTAGTCATAAATATAAATTCGAAGTAATAACTTTATACATTTTAATATGACTTGTAAAAAATAATGTAATCTCTCTTATGGATTTTTTTGTAGACAACGATGGTTAATTTAGAAGGCTTATCAAAGTTTATAGATTCTACACAACTTACGTCAGATCTCGATGGATCTCTACACTATGATCACGCACAATGGATTGATATTAGACTTGTAAGTATAATTAATTTAAGAGCCTTTTGTTTTATGTGATTATTTACTATTGTACATTATTTTTATTATTTACAGAGTATTGAAGAATTTATGTGGCAAGCTGCTGATTTGTTAGATCGATTAGATGATTTACAAGAAGATTTGAGTCGTAATGATTGTAGAGATGATATTGCTGGTGCCAAACTTGCCCTTGACTTTCATACCGACATGAAAAAGAAAGTACTTAAGACCCCTGTAGAGGACATGGATTTAGCTGGTCAACAACTTTTGCAGAGGTAATCTCGTTAGACAAGCAAACTTATTCAAATATATTTATTAATTATTATTAATACATTGTTAGATTATCTGGAGACAATAATAGTGGTTATGATTCTGGTTATTCTGGACGTGATAGTGAAGCTAGCAATGGTATTAGTAATCCAGATTTACAAGCATCTGTACCACAAATACTTCAACAATTGGATACCATTAGAACGTCTCATAAACATGTGTTACAGCTATGGCAGCATAAAAAACTTAAATTAGATCAATGTTTCCAGTTGAGACTGTTTGAACAAGATTGTGAAAAGGTATTTTTATATTAATATATTCTGTGTTTTTTTTATGTTGATATGGATCTAAGTATATGTCATAGACTTATATACTTAATATTTGTTGTATTATATAATGTAACATAATCATTTAATTAGATGTTTGATTGGATTTGCCATAATCGGGATGTATTTTTGATGAGTTATGTTGAAATTGGACATTCCTATCAACTTGCCAAAGATATACAAGAAGAGCACAATCATTTCACAATGAGTTCTATGGTATAATTTTTAATGTTTAGTTAATTAAAAACATTTTTAACCATATTGATTGCTTATAGAATGTGTATGTGAACATAAATCGTATTGTAGCTGTTGCACATCGTATGATAGAATCTGGACATTATGCTTCTAATCATATAAGAACAGTTGCTCAACGATTAGATAGAACATGGAAGCAGTTTGCAGCTGGATTAGATGAACGGACATCAGTGTTAGCATTGTCTGTTTTATTTCATCATAAAGCTCAGCAGGTATGAATTTCTATCTTAAAACATAAACATGTATTTGAACAATTTTATATTATTTTAGTATGTGGAAAATGTACCAAACTGGGATGAGGCCATTGAAAATGTAACCATACCAAATGAAATTATGGTGTTAGAAAATTCAATTCACCAACATCAGAACTTATACGAACTCATGTGCCAAGCATATACTGAGGTAAATTATTTATTATATTTTTCCCTTGACAAAACTTAAATTTTTGAGATAAATATAGGTTTATAATGGGTATCAAAGCCTATTAAACGGGCTGGATACTTTGGTACAAGTCTGCGAAAGTTTTCCAACTCCTCCAAGCAATGTACCATTAATACATTATGGCAATTCTCCACAAAAAAATGTATGTTCCATTGTTGTACAATTTTATGGATTCTTTGATAACACAGAATCCCTAAACAAAATGACTAAAGCCTTGGTTAGAATTTGGTGGCAACTTTTGCATTGGCTATGGTTTATTCCTTGTATCACAACACTTTGGTTTATGGGCATTTAAAATAATTAACCATCATTATAAGCAAATATTTTAATATTTATCTAAAACGCATGTTGGGATTTTTTTGGTTTGGGTTAGGTTCATAGCACGAGTAAGAAGCTGCTCTATCAGTTGGACCATTTGGTTCAGGTGTGTAACCAAAGTGACTTGACACCAGTCGCTGAACAACATCATAAACATGTAAGCTTTTCTTTAACACGCATGAAATTGGCTTATAGCTTCTACTAGTTTTATCTCTAACATGATTGTAATGTACAAGCCTGATTTCTCATTTACTTATAGCTGGATAGTGGATCAGATTCTTCAGCCAACACAACTAAGACAGTTGGAACAAACCACCAACAAGCTGCAGCTGATTATTCGGAAGGCGCCAGTCATGTGCTTGCTGTCATACACCAAATTTTAAACCATCATAGAAGTTTAGAACATCGATGGCATTCTAAGAAAATAAGACTTCATCAGAAATTAGCATTACGATTATTTCAAGAAGATGTCAAACAAGTATTGATAATTGATATGTCATAATCATTTTTATTTATAGACTTCCTATATATTATATTTAACCAATTCATTTTTAGGTTCTTGACTGGTTGTCTAACCATGGAGAAGTGTTTTTAAGAAAGAATACTGGAATCGGACGGACATTACAAAAAGCTCGGGTGTACCAAAAAAGTCATGAACATTTCGAAAATGTGGCCCAGGTAATTTATATAGTTATTAATTGTATTTAATATACTTAGTCACATTTATATAATCTATAGTATATATTAGTAGTCTGTAAGAAAGATTTCATTCAAAAATAATTATTAGTACCAATAAAGAAGGAAGAAATATAATATTACGTTGTGTATAAACCAAACATAGTGAACTACTTTATCAATTAATACAAATCAGTTACTACGTTTATATGATGGCGTTAAAACGGTTTAAGGCTAAACCGTTTTGAAAGTTAAAACGCTCGCGCTATGTAGTTTAAGAATTTAAAACCGTTTTATTTGCTTAAACCGGTTTATTAGATGTACATATAAACGTTTCAGCAAATAAAACTGTTTTAAATTTTTAAACTACATAGCACAAGCGTTTTAGCCTTAAACCGTTTTAACGCCATCATATAAACGTAGTAAGTGATATTTAATAATAAAATGGCATGTCATCATTTTATTCAAATTATTTACGTATTAATAATTATTATATTATTAAATAGTCACAATAAGATGTTACAATATGATGATTTGAAGGAGTTATATATAGGCAACATTATCAACAATATCTAAGAACATAAAACAAGAATAATTATTATTAAAAAATGTTCCAACCCATTTTGTTTAAGATTAAGATATGTAGCTTAAGAATCTTTCAAAGTTTTCTTGTAAAGAAAATCATTTGTGTAAAAAATTCAGGATCAGAAGTGGTACTTACAGACATTATGTTGATTGAACACAGCTTGAACATATTGGTTTTTTATTTTTTATTTTTCGTTAATAATCATTTTATTTTTTTGTTTGTTAAGTAATAAGATATTCCTAGTCTATATGCAGCTATCTACATCTACGGATAATTACAGATGGTTTTATTTTTTTTTTGCCATTTTTACATGATAATAATTAAGACATAGGTCATATACCAGGTATTCATGACAAATTTATCTTGGTTGCTTAATACTAAGCGTTATTTAAACAATTAAGTCTTGAGGCATCCCGTCTAAGGCGGTGCAATAATCATTTAAATTGCCATATTGGATCCCTTCAGTATGCCCTTAGCATAAAATAGAATTCTTTCACTTCCAAAGCGAATTTTTTCAGTGAAAAAACATTGCGTTTATTTCTCGCTTGGTAAAAGTTCGATTAGTGTTAGATTAAATCAAAATTAAAATGCCTAGTTCTTCTTACTTCCCGTTTGGGTTAGTATGAGAAAAATACCAGAGTAGTATTGTTACCATCTAACATTCGATATTTTTTTTTTAAATTAAAAAAATAAGTTCAACAATATTTGTTTGTAGTAGGTAAATTATTTTGTAATATTCGTTCTAAAAACCTCTTGACAGCCTGACTTAAAAAGTCCCCTTTCTTTTTTAAAATTCTAATAGGTTTTTGTCTGAAATAAACATTTGAAGTATTACTTCTTTAGTACTATGCATAGGATAAACAAAGACAAGCCCCTTGAGTTGTAGTCGTTTTAAGTATTATGTTGGAAGTAAACATTTAAATTACAATCTTTGTACGTGGTTATGTATTATGGCTGTTATATAAAAACGTTCTGCAAATACATCAAGTTTGCAATATTATAATTTTTCAAATTTTTTAAATTTTTGTTTATTTCTTTATACTGTATGACAATAATTAGTCTCGATATTTATGTGAATTAGTTATACAATTACATTGATTCAATTAAAAATACGTCCCGATATATATTTCATATTTTAATAAATCACAATCCCCCAACAATCTATCTATAAATTATACTCTGTATTTACTAAATAATAAATGTATCGTAAATCACAAAATAAATAATGTAGGGACATAGGTAATAGGTATTAATGTAGTATAATGGGGGACGGAGTGGCCGATCGGAATAAGCCGTCGGTTGTGACGCACACCGATGCTGGTTCAAACCTCGGTTCAGGGGCACTGGGCAGCATTTTTCTTCGGGTAAGTCACGGTATCCGGAGAGAAGTGCCGCCATCCCCCACCCGGATATGGCAGATACCCACGGGTGCCCACTAAAAAATATGCCAAAACTACACACAAGTGTTTATAAACCAACAGCACCCCCCCCCTACAAACAAACAAAAACAGCTAATGGCCATAGTTGCCGGGCTTAAAGATCAATAAAAAAAAAAAAATATATAGTATAACATATTGCCGTATTTAACACCTACGTTTATACTAATTTTGTAGAAAGTAGTCGTACTACTACACGACGCGGCAATGCATACATAATAAACGTTAGGTACCTATACCAAAATATTGTGAATTATGATTATAATGAACAGCAGTAAAAATTCTGGACGAGTATTCCATTTCGAGGGGAACGGGACACTTCCTGCTGCGAATGCACAATAATCATACCTATCGATAGACATACAATCAATGACGATTGAACGTCTGTACTTATACGTCTGAAATGTATAGCGTTATCCGTGGTAAATTGTTCACAAGAACAAATAAGTAAGAAAGACTATTGGGTTTTTTCTTTTTAGTTAATACCTGTGATATTATTTTATTACCGACTATTCCGGGACTAGTAGTCCCCTGTCGTGTGTTGCATGAATATTATATTCATGTATTATATATTTATATAGTTGTCGTTCGCCCATCTACAGTATTCTAGTTAGGAATTTAAAAAATTTAAAGTTAGCAATTTAGGGTTGTCAAATTACTATATTAAAGGTGTCCCGTGAGGATATACCCATTAGCCGTAGAGGGAGACTCGCGGCCCTGACAAAAACCGGTTTTTTTGCCGTTTTATCTATAAACTAAAAAAAGGTGGGCAAGTGGGTGTCGCTCTGCTGTACAGTAGGTTACAAGTGGGTCACTGTATATGATGATATTAAATTTGAATTCAACGATATAATATCATTGTATAAGAAAAACGATTCTGAGCGGAGACGGTATGTCAGTCTATGTATAAGACATATTATATACAAATCTATGGTATTAAATAAAAAATTGACCTATAATAGGTACCTATAATAAATTCCAAATTAATCATATCACAATATCCATTAGGCACTGGTAACGCGTTATACATCAACAAAAACCATGATACTACCATAGATATATAATAGTACACTTTAGAAGTTTCAAGTACCCACGAATAATATTATTCAATCACAACAAAATAACTAAAATAGTTATTCTAGGTTTTTTAATATGTAATTTCGTCCAAATTTGAATTAAAAATGACTGTAAAAAATAAGTGTGTTCATATATTTTTTAGATTTTTTGGTTATAGTATGAACTATTTATGAGAACCTTTGTGTTGAATTTGTAATCCTTAGCTATAAAAACTGAACATTTTATAATTTATTAATTACAATGATTGATAATTTTCGAGATTTTGATAAATTTTGTCAAAATTTGATCTTTAAATGCTTATAAAAAAAAACTGTGCCTATGTATTTTTAATATTTTTCAACTGCTATTGTAACAATATATCAGGAGCCTTGTATTAAATTTTTACACTTTTTGGCCCAACAGATAAAACTTTATTGATATTTATAGAAAAAAAAACTAAAAAAAATTGAAAGCTGTAAATGTCCATTAACAGCTCAAAAAGAGTCAAAATATTTTCAAAATTGTATGGTGTATAGAAAATGCTAATTTAAACATTCAGTGAAATTTTCATGTATCTACAGTTGTTCGTTTTTGAATTGCAACAAAATAAGGAAATCGCTACATGAGTAATCGAGTGAAAATCCAATGTTGTAAAAATTTGAATTTCAAACGCTCATAAAAATTTAATTTGACTGTCCGGTAGAGATTTTTTTATTGATAAAGGTAGATAATCTTATAAGGAATCTTGTGTTTCATTTTCAAATCTTAGATTTAAAAAGAAAAATTTTTACGAATTCTTAACTCAAAATAATTTGCTAATTTTCGTGATTTTTCCATATTTTGTCAATTTATGAACTTTAAATGCTTATAAAAAAAATTGTGACTAAGGATTTTTAATATTTTTCATCTGCCTTTGAAACAACATATTAGGAGCCTTCTATTAAATTTTCAAGCTTTCGCAACCAACAAATAAAATTTTATTGATATTTTTAGAAAAAAAACTAAAAAAAAATGGAAAATGAAAATGTCCCTAAACAGTTCAAAATAAATCAAAATATTTTGAAAATGTTATGGTGTATAGAAAATGCAAATATAAACAACCAGTGAAAATTTCATGTATATACGTTCATTTGTTTTAGAGTTACACCAATAACCAAAATCGATTTTTTGGAAAACCAATTTTGCGTAAAAATTCCCGTTTTTCCTTAATTTTTATGTTGTTTTTCCCGGCGCTTGTGAAAACTTCTGGAAAATGTTTACTTTTGACCCCCCAAAGTACCAACTAGATTCACTTTCCTATCAGAAAAGCTACTGATGAAGAAAATCCAAGCACTTTTACTGTCTTAAAACGTGATGACAGACACAAATATAAAAATATAAAAAAAAACATACATCATTGTAAAACCAATACATTCATCGCTCCGCTCAGAATCTAAAAATTATTAAAAATCATGAGATTAATGATAATAAAATGTTGAAAAGTCAAAATTCTCACAAAAATAACCTCTATAAAATGGCATCTTCAATTGTTTCAAAAATTAAAAATAAAAACTTTTTTTATCAAAATATTAAATTAAATATGTGTAGTCTCTGTGAGTCTAATAAATAAAACAGATACATGATATATTAATTTATTATCTCAGGAGATGTTTCAATTGGTAAATCCTTGCGGGAATCCTTGTATATAATATTGTAAACTGAATCAAAATTTAACAGAATAAACAAATTGGCCTGTAGATCTTTGTAATTTTGAAAAAGGTGTTTTCATTCATATACTTTGTACGAGAAATACTTATTTATATAATACTACCTACCATTTATAAAAAAAATTAATTTGTCTTCTATTCTTTAGGTATTTTAATAACTACCTATACTTTAAATTTAATAACGGGAAGATAATTATTTTGAAAAATATACTGATGTGTTGAAATAAATTGTTTTTTATTTTTTTTTTTATTAATGAGTAGCTTAGATTTTAGATGAATGGATTATAAAATTACAGGGAATACCTAGCTAGATTTTTGATCCACTAATTGCTCATCAACCTTTGATTATAATATTATTATTAATAAAAAAAATCTGTTTGTCGAATATTCAATATTTATACATTACTTTTTTTTAGCAGTTTTCTGTTCCCAATTGTGAAATTAAAAATGTAGGTTGTCATAAAAAATCTTTGTAATGGAGAAAAAGTAAAAAATTAGATAATTTTATTTTTTTCAAAATCACTTGAACCGATCAGGGAAATGAGTGAGGCCTATGCAGATAAATGGATGGCCTTGTTGTTCGTCATCATATTATATTATCATTATAATATATTATAAATATTATGTAGGTATATAAATATATTATAATCTAGCGAGTGAATCGAAACGATAATTTCGGACGGTTTTCATGAACCGTGAATTGCTAACGATATTGCCAATGATGGAATTACACACCCCAGGTTGTGTGCGCGTGTGTAGAGATAGCAGCACAAGCATTTAATGTGCGGTCGATGGCGCGAAACCGGTGAATTTTTCATATTATTATTCTTATTTGTTTATCCCGTTATCGGTAAACCGTGCCTTCATCTAGCTTGTATAATGTATATATGTATATAATAAGTATCATCGCGAGACCATATTATATTACATTATGTAGGTAGGTGTAGTGTGCCGCTGAGGCAGTGGCGGCAGTGAGTTGTAGCGGCAATCCTAGCGAGTGGCGTCGACGGTGGTGATTATATTGTGGTGGTGGTTGTGGTGGTAGGAGTAGTAGTAGTAGTAGTAGTAAATAGTAATAGTAGTAGTAGTAAATAGTAATAGTAGTGGTAGCCGCGGCGACCGTCGTATACGCGAGCCGCGCTGATTCTCCAGTCACCAATGCCGTGCAAGCATGCCACAGGTACTTGGTATAAGGTTCTTCTCTCCGGTCGACAGTACGCCTGTACTTGTGTGCGTGTGTGGTGTTTCTTTTGTGCACGTTAGTTCGCGAGTCGTGTGTG
Organism: Macrosiphum euphorbiae; assembly: GCA_949089665.1. NCBI lineage: Eukaryota > Metazoa > Arthropoda > Insecta > Hemiptera > Aphididae > Macrosiphum > Macrosiphum euphorbiae. The sequence goes on along the minus strand of CARXXK010000001.1, from coordinate 57,639,567 downwards.
TAATATAATGTAATATAATATAATATAATATTGTTTATTATTTCTATTTTTTCCTCTGCATGCGTGACATATATCGTTCATCTCGTCGTCGTCGCCGCCGCCGAGATCAGTCATCTATTATATTTACGTCTAGGAATGCGTGGAGTTCTTTTGTACTTCCGAAAATAATAAAATATAAGGATAATAAGAAAAAAAACGTATCTCCCCGCACATTTGGTGAGTACATTATTATATACGCAATATATATTATTATATATAATATAATATATAATACCTATATATATATATATGTATAATATGTATTCTTCTCGTCGACTGCACTCGCCATCACTATACAGCACTTAATAATAATAATAATAATAATAATAATGTATTATAACACCCAAATTCTTCACCCATTCTCGGACCCGTCAAACTTTACCGTTGTTCAGCAATTTCGTTATATTTATATAACATATATATTATTTTATTGAGTGTCTCTCAACCCCATAATATGGAGACAAGAGAGAGAAAAGTGAACATATGGCGCGCGTGGACAAACTCGGTGGGAATTGTTATTATTTTGTTGAAGTTATTGCGGAAAAGTTGTTTTTCGCGAACGCTCGTGCCTGTGTCTATCTCGTAGGTACGTTAACTTATCCCATCGAAATGATGGATGCAAGGGCGGCGAAGGAGAGTTAGCCCCCTGGGCTGTATTTTTAATTTTATTTTTTATAATATTTGGCTAAACAAAAAGATAATTTAATTTTTGAAAATTCGCTCCCCCCCCCCTTGGGTGACGTCTGGATCTGCTACTGTGACCCATCGTGTGTTTGATATTTTTCCGGATGATTATTATGTTGTATAATATGTATTTTATTTTAATATAAGATACATAGGTACCTTGTAATAGGTACGTTTTGTAAGAATAATATACATCGTTCTCCTCGCTCGTGTATTTATTCGATTTTCCTATTGATTCGTATCAATGGTGTAAGTATAAATAGTGATGAAATAAAAAGACAACAGGCATCGATATTTGTGGGTTTTTTATTTTTTCTACATTTACTTAGTTCCAATATAAACACTATAGGTATATAAGTATATACTTATAGGTACTTATTTTGTACAGATTTGAACACACACAGTACACATATATAATCAGTAGGTAGATAATATTTCGTTTTTTATGTCTCGAGGGAAATGTTTTTCTGATGTCGATTTCCCTATAGAGAGACTATATTATCAACAAACGAATTTCTAGTTTTTTTCATTTGTTTAAACGTGTAACGATCATCCGTTACGCAAAATTGTTTATTAATTGATAATAATCTATCTACAGCATCATTTGTAAGAAACATTATTATTATATTTTGTAATTTAACTGATTTTTCAATAATGATAATACGTAGTCATAGGTTTCAGAAAAATATATATATTTTAGTGTCCCAAATTTTAATCAATGATTTTAAAGGTTAGTACTTAATATATGTTATTAAGTATTATATATAGTTTGGTAGACTGGGGAGCTTTTAAACCTATAATATATTGCATACATTTTTTTGTAGATTTATTTTACAAGGTCATTAAATAATATATATATAATATACTTACCTACATTAATGTTATTTAAAAATCAATTTCTTTGATGTGCCATAATCATCAACAGATGCGCGTCCACAATACAAAGATTTTTTTTTAATTCAACGAAAAGTACATTGTTGTTTTATTATGAAAATCCAACCATCGCGTAATGATTAAAAAGGTATAGACTTGTCCTTGGGTTAATATTACTAACCTATTATATACTGAGCAAAGATGTACGCGTATATATAGTCAATATAGTGTGTATTTAGATAAAAGTGGTCCTGTAATCGGAAACGAATTTATTCGTTTTGAATTTCCATAGATGATAAATGTATGAATATACTGTATTCAACATATCACCCCATACACGTATAAATAAGGGGTTCATTGTTGTTGTTCTCTGAAGTTTTTAGTTTCCTCTCCCATTATCTCCGATTATATCCTCAACATACACTGGACCTGTCGTTTTTGTTAGACCCCAGACTTCTTCGTGGGCGTCGAGCATGTCCTATGTCATAACCGTTCCTGTGGTTCAAAACATATTATTATGTATGTGCTTATAAACAACCCCTAAAATAAACACGCCACTGCTACTGAAGATTCGTATTTATAAATGTTTAATTTCTCGTGTCTCGTATAATAATGATATTATTAATAAGGTACCTAACCTATATCTACTAGATTATTTATTTATTTTTTATAGTATGAAAATTAAAAAAAAAAACTGAAAAGAAAACTTCTACACTTCTATACTCAGCTATAGTCTTATATACTACCTGTATATCATGTATTGAAACATAATAGAATAATATGATAAATAATACTATGAATATACTATGATTAAATTTATATGAACAACAAATTATTATTTATTTATTTGTCATAAGTTGCCAACATTTTATTTTTATTTTTACAACAAAATATAATTCTAACAACGGTGAAGTAATATGGGAAAAATTAAAATAAATTGTTCACTATACCAAACCATAATACCGTGTTTTCTTGATTTTAACAAATCGTAAGTATGTAAGTTAATAATAATATTATAGGTATTAGATTAAGTTTTATTTAGATACAATATTTTTTTATTAAATAATTCAGTTTAGAAGATAATTAAACATGAAAGTATTTTACTATTTTATAAAATACCTTTAAAAAACATAGAAAGTCACTGAATTTGTATTTAATGTTAACAGAAATTCTATACGTATTCAATTTAAATTAAAATAATATAATTTTTCGAAAATATATAAAGTAATATCAACGTCGTCTTAACTTTGAACAGACCATAATACAGGCTGCACCCCGTTTTTATCTGGACAATAGAGTTGGTTTTTGTTTGATGAAATCTGGGACGTGGGGTTGTGTGACCTAAGCCAGGAAGTGGTTTTGTGTTCACGCCTTATTGTTTTTAACCGCTAACGAACGCGTTTACTCATTTGAAAGTGCTCTTTCCTATGTATAATTTTATAATTTACGTGATGAGGCATAGGAAAAAAATATGATCTTAAACAAAACATCGAATACAAATAAAATATTAAAAAAATTTATAATTGAGTTATTTTAAAACAAGAAGATTAAAATATGAAATGCTTGTTAATGTAGGTATGTACCTATATTCTTATATCCCTCTTAATATTTAAAATGGCCAAGTAAGTAAACCATTGCTGTATGCTGTTACATACTTGTCCTCAGACCTCAACCAATTTTTAATTCTTCGCATACTAGAAAAACAAGTTCACTTGTTACAGAAAACAGAACTTATTGTAATTGTAATTGAAATTTGAAATAAATAAATAATATTAGGAAACGCTCTTTTTGAATTGTTTTTTTTTAATAAAAACGTAAAAAAAAAAAATCTCACATAAAATAATAGGAAATTGCTCTTTTATCACATTATTTTTGGTGTTTTATAACAGTGGCTAGGGGGTGCTGAATTAGTGATTGGGGATTCTAAAGCACCCCCAAGACCCTCATATTTGCGCCTATCTTTTATTCGAAATATCAGCACAATTAAACGGGAATACTTATTATGTTAATATATAATGGGTATTATTTTGTATTTTTTTTTCAATGTACATAATATTTCCTTCATAATTTAAAATTCAGTTTATGTTTTATAGAATGGTTTTATAATTTTATACAAAATATGAACCAGTTTCTCATTTTATATTGTACAGAACCATTAAGTATATTTTATAAAAATGTTTTATGATAAAAAATGTATATAATTTTAAATAGATCGTGGGGATGTTTGTATACACTCATTTATATGATACATTTTTATAATAAATATTGTTATTAAATAGGTTCTGCCCTCAACCGTTGGTTCTTTGCTTTGGACTTTAAAATTGTTTTTAAAGTTATTGAAACATGTTAATATAATACTTTGTATATTTAAATATAAACCATTTAAATGCATTGTTATCAAAAATATCGTAATCTTGTTTATTGCCAAATTAATATAAACATTATATACCAATAATGTTATTATATTATGTACTAGATAATAATTAATTTAGGTTTACATAAACGAATTTGTATTGCACTGTGCATTAATTACATGGTTTCAAAATTAATCTTTATTGATTCATGTAAAGGAAAATAATGTGTTCATACTGTTATATTCCGATGTCTTTTACGACTGTATTTAATATTTATGACAAACCGGTCAGCCTTACCTATAGAATATTTCGTAACACTACAAAATTAAAAACTAGTTTTGTATGTTTAAGCTTATATTTTTTAGGACCTGTGACCTGCAGGTGTGAATTATAATTTCAATAATTCCTATAAATATAATTATTAACAACAGTTTAATTTGAATGTATAGTTATGAATTATTATTCAACTGAGATATTATGGATGACCATAGAAATGTCCTATGTGTGTGAAATATTAATAAAATAAATAGGAAAATAATAATGGCACTAATGAATAAACCCAAAATAATTCATTGAGATTGGCCTACATATTTAAAACGTGGACAACATCTATCATCCGTATTATGTAGCATGCCCGCGATATAAAACTGTCAATACATGGCTTCTGAATAAACAATACATCGAGCCATTTCACTTGTCGCCTCTAGAAAATTATACGAACAATGATATTATTTGCCCTGGTTTTCGACAAAATAGTATTATGAAGTACACCTACTGCTTAAGAATTAATATTTATCGTGTTCAAAATTATTCTTTTGTTTCGAAATGTCTTATTCATTCTCGTTTCTGTATAGTGAATATGAATAGCAGCCTAATACAAGTTCTTATTACCAGATGAATATTGTTGCATACGAATTCGGTCACAATTTGTCTTTAATTATTCTTGTAAAATATTAAAGTACTTACTTAAGTTTTTTTTTAAATTAATATTCTTAATTAGTTCCAATGTCCCATGTAATCTATACCTATACTTACCAAAACGTATACAAAAATAACAAAAAAAATAAATAATTGTTCATAGTTTATGGTAACAGAAACCTCAATCGACTTATCAGCTTTAATTTTGAGGTATAGCATACCAATATTTTACACATGTTTAGTATGAAAATTACAATAACTATAAGTTTTCAAAAAAAGATTATTCGTTGAGAATATAATTTGGGAAGTATAAAATTATATAATTAAAAAAAAATTGGAATATATTATTAATATAAACTTTAAAACTTGGGTGGAAACTTTTATGTGTAAAGAAATGTGTACCTATTATGATTTTTGTTTTGTATTTCATAATCTAATGTCTCTATAACTAGTGTAGTTTAAACCTGTCTTGAAAAATATATAATATTGTGTGTATAGGAAAAATATATTTGTTGTAAATAACGGATTATCTACACGAGTACATGCATCTACTGGTAAATCGCATAATAACATTTATTGTCAAGTCATAGCTAGTGTACTGTCTGTGGTAGTGGTTATAATAAAATATAAATACATCAATTTAGGTTCAGCGGGTTCGGTGATTTGTAATTGACAGTCTATGATCTCTGAGAGGGATATGGAAAAAATCACATAAATCATTCGGAAATTGGTTTTAAATTACATATTTCAAACGAAAACCAAACATCTTCGAGTATATACAGAAGTATGAGATTTGATTAGATAAAAACGAACTCCTCGTCAAGATTCTTAAAGTCCGTAAAATCACCGTATAATCACTATACTATATACCTATAGTACACAATTATATATCTGAAGGCGTATAGGAGGATGACTCTAGGGAGGCTATTAATGTGAATATTATAGCTTCCGAAAGAAAGAATTAAATTTATGTTTTAGTCCGTTCAATAATAATAATTGTTGAGTTACATCTATGGTATTATAATTTAGACTTATATAATATGATGTACCTATCATACGAGATATATTATATATAATTACACTTTAGTGTTTACTTGAATATCTAATGACTATTTCTCCGTATATACTCAACCGATATTATATTGCGTGTAAATTGGCCGTGTTTCAATGCCGGTGAAACCGTGTATTTCACCCAGTTAAATTTTACCCCCCGGTAAATATTCGCTAGCGAAATTTTACCTCCCGGTAAAAATTCACTAGATCAAATTCATATATTTACACTATTAAAATGTTTTTATATGAATTAATCTTTTACGTTAACTTAACTAGGATTAAGGTCTATTTCCCCAACCACCCTCTTCTCAAAACCAAAACTAAATAAAAATACATTTTACCAATTTTTTTCTTTAGCTCTCGTTTGAAATGTTTTTATGAAAATACTCATTTCATCTAGTTACAACCAGTTAAGATTTAAATTCAATTGGTAGTATTTTAATTGTTTTATAGTATTACATAGTATTATTATTACATTTTATAATTTAAAAACATGTGCAACGAGGTCAACACAATGTTACATAGGTATTGTCATATTCAGTTGCATAGTCAGGCTGGTTTTGGGTGTTTAACCACCCCTACACTCGCCACAATTGACATTTTTACTCCTAATAAATGAACAATGAAACCTCTATAAATACCAGACGCTCTCGATCACCGAAATTTGGTCCGTTATTTTGAAGTGTCCGCTATTGAGAGTTGTCCGTTAAAGGGAGGTTTCACTGTATAGTTATTTTTAAGACAATACATTATAGAGTATAGACAAATACAATTAAGGAATACAAATAAGATAGAATAAAATATCAAATACTGTTCTAAGAATTTTAAATAGATAGTGATGCTTAAAATATAATCATACATACAGTCAGTATATTGAGAATTTCAATGACAAATAATAAGATGCGTTATGCCGAAAAGTTTCAAATCCAAGAATAATATGTTTTGAATTACATATTTGGTAAAAATATCAAGTACCGTAAAATCTCTAAACGGACAACTCTCAATAGCGAATACCTCCAAATTTTGGTAACCGAGAGTTTCAGGTATTTAGAGGTTTCACTGTACCTATAACTATCTATATAAACAGTTTTTCGTTATTGCATTACAACAAAATAAAAAAATCAATTTTGTATAAAACTTTTAGTTTTTCTATTTTTTTTATGTTTTTCAAAAAATATATTGAAGTTGAAGATAAAAGCATTTTTTTTTTATATAAACAAGTCTTTGGAAACCAAAGAAACAAAATTATAAAACCCATTGTAAAGTCAATACATTAAACTATCTCCGCTCAGAATCTAAAATGAAGACATTGTAAGTTGAATGTAGGTTCTTTTATTAGTTGTCTGTTAAAAGTCATTTACAAATTACAATTTTAATTTATTCAGTTAAGTTAAAGTAAAAGATTAATGTATTTGATACCTACATTTTAAAATTGTTTTACAGTCTATCTTGTGAATGTAAGACGAAAAATTCAAACATATAATAAATACCTAAAGCAAACATATTATTTTCAAATATATAATATTTTATTAAGTAGAGTGAATTATACCCTGGGGTAAATATTCGCTACTGAAAATATCGCTGGTGAAATTTTACTGGGGTAAAATATACCTAGTGAAAATTTACCGGTGTAAAATATATCTAGGGAAATTTTACCGGGGGTAAATAATCGCTAGTGATATTTTACCTTAGTGGGGTAAAATATCACTGAGGTAAATTTTCGCGGTTACCCCGGGGCTACAGCAGATGAGCGTCGGATGAACAGAATCGTAGTATTTCGTTTTTTCTAAACTCAGAAAACGTATTTTCCTCGCTATACTCTCCGCTTATTCTATTGTTATTTTTCCAATCCAATTAGCATTTTCCGTGCGGTGGGAAACGGTAGCGCGACAACAATAACGTCACAATAATAATAATAAAACTATTACTTACCCACCTACTGTGACTTTCCGACGATTATTGCCACCTCCGTTATTGCAGAGAAATAGGTGTAAGTGTGAATTAATATATATAATATTTATTACGTATAAGACAATCACTGCGTATAAATAATACCGTTGTCCGTTACCTGCGGTCACTAAAAATTACATATATATATATATATATATATATATATATACTTTATATAAGTACTGCAATGGCAGCGAACAATGTTATTGCTCGGGAAAAAAATCGATTATTGACCTTATTATTCAATCGAATACGAAATCATCTATGCCTCCGTTTGCGCGGCGTCGGATCGAGATCGCGATTGCCGCACTCTACCGCCGTCGTCGCGACCCTTTCGACCAGTTTTTGTTGTTTTTTTTTGTTTAGCCCGGAGCCAGCATAAAGTGAATGGTTGTGTAGTAATAGCTAGCATAAATGTGTATAGTATATACCTACGTAAGCGTACATACTTGTATTATAATATGCTAAGCCTGGGTAATGGGTTTAATATAATAGTCGAATTCGCAGAGAATCACGGTTGCCGGATTTCTCAACGACCGTCGTTCTCTTGTTTATAGTCGTCTCCGTCTCCGAATCTCCAGTTCCAAGCACTTGTCATGTTCAAGTGTACTTTATTATATTATATATTTGTACCGGAGAGATAATATATTATATTTCCATGTTAGCGGACTAGCTAGTGCACATGGAGGATGCTATAATAATGATTTCTATAAAAATCCTTGCCGAACCGGTCAATTTAGCTGCAATTTACCTGGGTCGTCTGCTGCAATAAAGGTGTTACTACATACTACTTGAACAGAAATTAATTTTAATTTTTAGATCCAGCTTTTGTATAACAATTTTAAACTATAATAATCAATTTATTGTGTTGAACATTATCACTAAGAAATGCACCTATGTATATATATTTATATACTGTATACCTTTCTATAAAAGCCGTTTGCGTTAAGTTTTATAATAGATAAATAAAATAAATATATATATATATACGAAGATACTACCCGCCAGTTCGATGTGTGTGTATTGTGTATATCTAGAAATCGTGTGGCGTTGAACGCAGTGATTTGTATTATATAAAATCTTGTATTTCATCACATCTGCGTAGTATTATATTATATTATATATAATATATGTGCACAAGAGGGATGAACTTGATATAAGGGTAGGTTATGTATCTATATAATATGCACAACAATATATCACAACGAATTTACCGGAGCTACGAATTATATATTATATTGTATCGCGGTGATGAACGTTTTAAGAATTTGGTATTGCAAACCCGACGAGAACAGTGACAGTTCTCATATAATATTGTGAATTTTATTATACCTACGTATATATTTGCTGTATGTTTGCATCCAAGTGTTATGTATTATGCTTCTCATCCTCGCATGGATAAGTAAAAATATAATTTTAATTTTTTTGGAATTAAAGATTTGTGTTTGTAAAGATGACTGTTTCACCATCAATCACCCGCTTATTAATGTTGAAATTTTATCAATCCTGTTTTAAAAATAATGAAGTACCTACTATATTTTCAAATACATTTCCTAAAGTTACGTAGAGTTACGTACCTACTTGAAAAATAACAAAAATAAGATTTTAGAAGAATGTATTATCGGTATATCAAAGGAAAACATGGGGGAGAGCATGCTAATCAAATAACACCGTATACTTGATGTGCATAATATGCGTTATATCGTCGTATATATTATATAGTATATAATATAAATATGTAAGTTGGTTACAAATACTGCTATAAATCAATCGATTATCAAGTCGACTATATAGAATATAAAACACTATTTTAAGTAAAATAATAATAAATATTAAGCACATCGTTGTAGCTGCTCATTTAAAATTCCTGATTCAACCGTAAATTGTTTCCTTAACTATCTCTGTGCGAGAGTACGATGAGACTGAAGTCGTGTTCCCAGCTACATCGTCTGCTGTGTCGTGTCGTGCCCAAAAGTTGAGCTCGACCTAACTGAACATTTCTTGGTAGATCATGATTCATGGTCGTCATGTCGTTAGTGAATGATATACCATGAGTTCCACGGCCAATCAGAAAACGATAAAAGTCTCATGGAACGACAGTCTGTAATCCCGGCTTTTTCCCCATAAACGCACTCAGAGGTAATTAAGGAGAAAATTTACAGTTGAATGCTTATTTATGATAATGATCCCACTTTCAACCTCCCCATCTGAATCTGAATATTCTTTGACCATGATTATCTCCCATATTTATAATCTTGTTACATATATTGCTATACATTCTCAATGTTTTGTTACAATATACACACTCTGTATTTACTTTAATTGTATTTTGGGCCTAACGATTTAAGTATGTATAATATTAAAATATTAGCTATAAATGTTCGACATTTTTTTTACTTAAAAATCGACCGATTTGTGTATTTGTGAAATTAAATATCTATACAACTATAAATTATAATACTACCTATGTATTATATTGCATTATTACGTATGTATTGCGTGATTATTATTCCTCAATACGAATGTTTTCAGCTTGAAATTTAAAGGCCCTTAAATTTTGAAACGATTGCTGTGTTTGTGAAATATTTTATGTACGCTGTACACTTTATAATATAATGGGTGTCACCGTGATGATTAGGTCAAACGACTGCAGTCATATCAAAATGTATAGAAAATATTAATTTAAGGCGTAAAATTATATAATAAAAATTACTATTTTGATGCTATCAATAACTTTATTTTATCGCCATTACATTAAATTATACAAATAGAAGATGTGTGCAATTGACGGCTTCAATTAATGTTTTCACGATGATATTAAAATATTATATACATAGAACTTAGAGAAATCTAGTCCATTTCTATGTCTTGACGTGTGTGTGTTTGTTATTTGGTTCAGTACTTTTTTACAAACGCATTTTATTGTTTTTTCGAGGACGGCGTAGTCCCGGATGATTTAAGTTTAAATCAAAATTCTTTAAAACTCTTGTCGCGGAAATATTAAAACAATATCTTGGAAAAGTTTGCTAAACCGGTGGTACAACAATTATGTAATATAGCTTATATGATATGAGTAGTATATAATATTACTATTAATTAATAATTAATGTTAATGTGGTTATTTACTCTCAATAATTTCATGAAATAATATTATATGTTAATATTTGTGAAGAATAAAAAATTATATACCTTCAGGCAATGATAACAAATGTTTTATTTATATACCGTTAAAAAATAATGACCTGGTGTTATTTTGATATTATTTGCTTGTGTTCAATTTTTCCTATCGTTTAATGTGTATTAAATATATTATATAGCTTATCTATATTATGTTTGAAAGTGATTTTGAACTATTAAACTTAATCTGTTATCAATTATAGACATTATTTTATTGACTTTATAGTATTTTATTATTTTGGATATTTTCGTGTTCACTGATTAACTCTTGTAGTTTTGTAACCATTCATTGATATATAATTGAACATTTTATCAGACACCGACAATTACACCATATTTCATATTTCTTTTTTTATGAATGGGATCTCAGTCTTTTATTGAATTCAATTTTAAATGTAAGAACATATTATTTAACTATTGAGGTTATCAGTTGGTATTTGTTGGTTATATTTTTTCGATTAAATTGTAATAAATCATAATATTTGTATTATATATATACTTATTTTAAATAATCTTACCTAAGTTGTAAGTATGATAACGGAAACACAATAAGTAGGTTGAAAACAAAATAAGAATTAAAAAAATATATATAAGACATTATTTCTAACAAATTAACAAACATCCTAAAAATAATGTTAATATAAGATCCATAATATTTCGCTGTAAATCGAGTATATAAGGCGTACAGCCCAGATTAATTAAATTTAAATGTATCCGACGTGAGCATTAAATTGCATTTAATAATTTGATTCATTGTTTGCGGAACGCCAGTTGAATATATAATAAAACGCTTATTGGTAATTGATCCGTTTTATTGTAAAGCAAACATTATACTCAGTATATCAAGTTAAACGGTATACAAATTAAAATCTAAGTGTGTACAAAATCAGTATGAAAATAATGTATACTATGCAATTTAGATTAATCGATTTATTTTAATTTGGTTACATTATTATTTAATTAAGACATAATACCTATTATAATATATTTCCTAATAGTTCATGTCAGTGCCGTAGCCAGGTATGGGGGAATTGGGGGGGGGGGCGTGGTATTGCAGTTAAGTTGAATAATGATTGACTTTAATGGCCTTTTTTGTCATCTTCCGGTTGACTTCTGGTGCACTAAAATTTGCATTATAATCTACTCATATTATATGTTTAAAATAATAATCCGATTGAGTTAAACGATAATATATAGGTAGTTTCATTCTAGTTTATTGTTTTTGTTAAATATATATAATAGGATGTTCCTTAAGTAATAATTATATATATATATATATAATTATTACTTACAAACTTGACGGTTTCTTGTAACTGACCAGAAACGATGACGGACAAAATTTAGTTTTTTTTAATAAACTATGATTGTTTGTTATCTAGCATTTAAAAACTTAAATTTCTTGTAATTGTAAAGTAAGATTTTTACATGCCATTTAAACTTAATATTACTGTTGATAATGTTTATGTTTACATTTTTATTTTTATCAAAGAAGAATCGATTTAATATTGTGTCTTAAAAAAAATAATTGAACTTCAGTCCTGTGTGAGGTTATTTTTGGATTCATTAAACACAGGAGTTATTAGAAATCTAATAGGCGTATTTTAGGAGATCCATATAATGATACCTATGGTATAAAATAATTTAAATATATGCAACACGTATTCGGTGAACTATAACGACAGCATTTTAGACGACAACAGTGCGTTGTTTATTATAGTAGATTAGTTTTTTTTCTAGTGAAATTGAATTACATCGTCATCAAATAAATTGGTAGATAGGAAATTTTTATGAAGACTAAAAAATATTTAGATGCTTAGTTATTTTAACTGTGGTGTTTTGAGTCTTTTTGTATCAGTATTTTATTTTTAAATAATCAATTCAATCATGTTTATAAACAGTATTAAGTATATCTACTTAAGCTAACATTAATTAATTATGTATTAATATTTTTTTGATCGACATTGCTGCTTATTTGAGGAAGCTAGTCAATTTATTTGGTTAGTTAGTTCAAAATCGTCAAATATTTGAATTTAAATATGATTTTAATGTATTTTTTAATTTAAATATTTGATAACCTTTTTATATTTTTTACTTCAAATTTATAGAAAAAAATTCAACTATACATATAATATTATATTAAAATTAACCTTAATTTATTTTATATACCTTGAGTTCAAAACTCAAGTCAAAGTTTTTATTTAAAATATTAAAAAAAAAAAAAAAGCGGGTAAGTGGATGTCGCTCTGCTGTACAGTAGGTTGTAACCTGTAGGTTGGTCATTGTATAAGGAATTGTATTAAACTTTAATTCAATGATATAATATCATTGTATAAGAAAAATGATTCTGAGCGGAGATGGTTTATCAGTCTGGATATTTTATATTGTTATTATTTATTATATCATGTATAAGTTGAATTAATATTATTATATTTATATTTTTTTATTCATTTCCATGGTGTTAAACAAAACGTTAGAAATTATAATCCCATTTTTAGCGGTTTTTCGTAATTTTTCGGTGGTTTTTTTCCGTGGCATTAAATAACTGTTGATAAAATCGAAAAATGACCTCTCTAAAGTACCATCTTGATCCAATTTTCTAAAAGATAAGGTACTATATATTGAATTCGAAGCACTCCTTCTGGTAGAAATTTTGTATACAATATATAAAAAGAAGGAAAAACAATAAACACCATTGTAAAACCACTAGCTTCCTTACTCCGCTCAGAATCTAATAATTGTAGAATGTGAAAAACCTATACTCACATAACATTAGTTTTCATACATAATACATATTAAATGTATATTCTACGTATAGTTGTCAACACCAAAATTGGAAAAATACAAGATATCTTTAAACAAAATAAATGAAATATTTTGTGTACATTTGAACTTAGTATTGTGTCAAACAATATTTCTTAAACGTATTCGAATATAATGTAATATATATTATATTGAATAAAATATTATCTTATTTAGTATTTACTAAACACAAAATTATTGTTTATTGCTGAATGTATATTACTATATTATTTTTAAAGTATATACCTATGTATATGTATTTATGATTCATATTTATTAATAATATATAGGTAGTAAGTACTTCCTACATAGTATAATACTTTATACGATTTTATGACAAAATGCATAATACCTATATAACTATATATAAGTGTGCATGTGTAGGAGTATAACTACGAAGTTTGTGAATCATTACTTATTTTTTGAAATATTAACCGTTTTTCGTTCGATTTATTATTATAGCACCATAGTATTATATTATCGTATACAACAAGTTAGTAGGTATAGCAGTGCAATATTATAATTTTACGAACGAATACTACACGCAGACGTACAATATTAGCCAAATAAAAATGTCTGATGTGGAATGTGACATGGTTCGTTTAAGGTATATACGATTATTGTGTTTACAGTAGGTATATATAATATAATAAATATTTAAGTCTGATCGCGGTCACGAAATAGTCTATCTTAATATAACTCGAAATTCACCATTAAATCGAGGGAAAGCAAAACAAAAAAAAATATGATGGACATCCAAGGCCGAGATCCTTATTTAGGAGTGGACTTGTGGACATATATAGATACTCGACAGTCGACGACTACGATGTTCCTAACTACACGGTATAGGTATATGATATTATGTGCTATATACTAGTATAATGTATACCTACTGTAGTATATAGTATATACAATATATAAAAATGAACGTTGTCATAAAATATGTTATTTGGTCGTAAAATAATAATAATGACTTAAATGTAATGTTAATATTGTGTACGCCATTTTTCTTCTTTGGTAAATCTGTATATGTTAATAATGAATTCCGCTAGCCATACCTAGTCCACTAATTATTGAGAAGGTTAAAATAACAATGTGAGAATTGCGTTTGGCGTATTTCTTACCATTATTATATAAAGTATAATATGTAGTATGTTAAGAATATTATTTAATTTGTGTATGGATGTGCATCGTGTTATTCTTATATTCTGTATAGTACGTATTAAGGTACTTTGAGTATAATAGGTACAATTTTAATGAACTCAGTTCTTCTATAGTTTTAAAATGTCCGCTTATACAGAAAATTATAGTAATAAAAAATAACACTTATTTTAAATTGTGTTTTAGTTTTTAGGCCAACTAGTTATAATAAATATATCATAATATATATTATGTATATGTTTATATGCAAGGTGATTATTATAATACTAATCGCTGTACGGTCAATATAATACAGCGCTTAATATTTAATACCTATAAACCTAAATTTGCTTTAAATTACCTGTTCACTGGTAGGTACACTATAATAATTTATGTGATGTATATTACAGTTGCATACTTAGACCTATTTTTTTTTGGGGCGGATGGTTAAATATAGGAATATAGAAATTGGATGGCTTGAGCTGAACAAAAAAAAGCAATAGACTAGGCTACGGCCAAAAATATGTTTGCAATTTCAATTTCGATGGGAATTTTCTTATCACCTCCTCACCATCTCCCGTTAGTTCATCACTTTTGTATTATATATTATTATACAATTATGCGGGGGTTAAAAATTTAAAAGTTTATTTCACGCGGGGGAGAATGTGAAAAATGTTTGAACTTATTCAAAGCTTAGGATGTTGGAATATAGATATATGTATTATCTAAACAATGTACAAATTAAATTTAAATTTTTGTATTTTTAGAAACGACTTATTTGCTTCAAAAAATAGATATGATTATGTACCTTTGTAAGTCTATACATAGTCTTCATAGACACACCTATAATTCCTATAATGATCAAGCATTAAAACACAATATAATTGTTTTTGTGTCAGGTTAGTCACCGATTGATAACATAGGTCTAAATTTATAATTAGCTAATATGGGATTATAATTTTATAAAGCCACCAGAAATTTTGAAATTATCTAGTAATTATCGTTAGTTATAAAGCCTATATGATTCTGTGATTGGTTGGTTTTACAAATGGTGGAGTGGTTTGTGTTGGTTTTCTTGATGAATTACATTTTTATATTAGTATATTATGGTTATGATGGATTAAAAAATCTTATTGTTTTATTCATAAGTTTTTTGAAATATTTACATATTAGGTACCTTGTAACCACGCGCTAAATAGGTACTTATAGTATTTTATTGTGCAATTTGTATTTACATTTTACGATAATTTCACGATGAATATTAGTATAACGATACTATTATAATATGCCTGATACCTAGGTCATTACCTAGGTATAACGTTGATACGAATATAATTTGTAATCTAACTGGAAAAACATATACAAAATATATGCACTTTTAATCCATTAAAATGCTTTTGGCATTGGTAGTAATAATGGTAATATAAGTAATAACTAATAAGTATTCTTTCTTGTAAAAATGTTTCAGTTTCAGTTGACAGTGAAGTATAACAATTTATTATAATTATATATTTTCACTCAATGTGAATTAAAATTTATTGGTCTGCTGTTCGCGAATTAAAAAAAATGCGTGCATAAAATGTACCTAACACTAACGGATAAATTGTAATATTTTGTGTATTATCTTCAGCCGTATACTATTATAGCATCAATTGACACTCTAGTGGTGACGTGGTGTATGTCTTGTACAGTTGTGTACCACTATTATAATATACATTATTTACCTACTCTATTATATATTTATATCTAAAATATATTATTTTAAATTTAAATTAATATTATCAACAGTACCTATATTACAAAATTAGATGCTTGTTTTTTGTTTTTCAATTTTATCGTATACATCTCTGTGGAGATGGTTAGTTTAAATTATATATTCGTGTATGATTACACTCGAAGTTCAAATGTTGTATTGAATAAGCTGTATAATTATATATGAATAAAG